>VZTY01017241.1:4317-24004 GCA_013400935.1 Turnix velox | reverse complement strand
CCCAGAAGTTCCACTGATTTCTTACTTTTCAGCATTTTTTTCCAGACACCGTGATCTGTGTCAGTCCTTATAAAATATACATTCATTTGGGGGATGCCGCCGACGTGGGGACAGGGGGCTGTCCCTCCCCACTGCCATCCCCTCCAAGGTCCGGACGGCTCCACCATGGCTCCTGCTGAGGCAGCCACGACAGCGATAGCAGCAAGGGGACACGGCGACAGCGCTGGGAGCTCCCCCAGTGCCCCTACCCCTGCCCCAGCACGGGGAGACACGGGGCAGAGAAGGGACCAAGCCCCCAGGGACGTGCCCCTCGGTCTCCCCAGGGCTGTGCGTTCCCAACGGTCAGTGCATCAAAGTCTCAGTAACAAACAGCCCCAGCGGGACCTTCCTCCCCGCAGCACGGCCCCGGAGCTGCCGCAGAGTGCAACAAGAAGCAGGAAGCAGCCCCTGGCCCGACCCCACAGAGCCAACCCCCATAAACTGGGCAATTCCCCCCTGGCCCCGTGGGGAAACCCAGAGCAAGGTCCAGCCAAACCTCCCTCCGACAGTTACCGACGTCAAAAAGGCAGAACAACAGTAAAAAAAAAAAAAACAAACAAAGTATAAGGTGAACCTCTCTCTCCCGAGAAAGGGCCAGGCTGCCTCCAGCCAGGCATTTCCTACAACCGTCCTATGAAAATAAAAAAAAATCATTAAAAAGAGGTTCTCTTAAATTAGGACAACACCACTGTTGAAAAAGCCTCGTCATAAGTGCTCTCCCCCATGAAGTGCTTCTCATAGAAAAATATACAAAATATATTTACATTTATAAAACCTTAAATACTAAGCTGTAAACAAAACAGAGTGAAATCCAATGTCGCCCTTCCTCAGGCTCCCACGGCTCTCTCTACTTCAGGGGGACACCGGGAGCTTTGGGGTGGCCCCAAAGGGCTCGGTCCCTCAGGTGCAGCCACTGTCAGCACAGGCAGAGCTTCCATGCAGCTCTGTCCCCACGGAGCTCAATCCCCATCTCTCCATCCCCAGGAGCAGCTCCAGCTGAGGGGACACCAGCCTAGGGAACGCTCCAGCCCACACCAACCCTGTCCCTCGGGGGGAAGCTCACTCCAAACCACGCTGCTCACTCCCCACGTGGGGCTGAACCTGCTCAGAGGGACCAAGGGGCAGGACTGGCCACGACTGGCCTCCGCTCGCCAGCCCCAGGCCCACAACCAACCACTGCAGGTGGGGTGAGGGGGAAAAACAAGACCAGCAAATCCACCATCATGGCCGTGTCCCTGCCCGGGCCAGGTGTGCGTGTGCCAGACATGGCGCTGAGACTCTAACAGAGACACCATGGCCTCGCTCCCCGCGCCCGGCTTGTCTCCCCCAGGCCCGTGGGGGCTCACCCGCCACCCGGCCAAGTCCTAGTTGAGGAACTTCCTGCACTTCTTGGCGCCGCAGTTGCAGGGCAGCTTGTTGCTGGCGTCTTCGATGGGGAACTTGTAGTCGTAGGTGAGCTCCTCGCCCCGGTAGATCTTGCGCATGGCGAAGATGACGATGTGCTTCTGCCCGTCGATGTTGATGACGCGGGAGTAGCAGTTGGGCTCGCAGGAGTGGTTGATGAAGCGGGCGGCGTTGCCGTGCATGGTGGCGTCCACCACCTCCGAGTCGTCAATGCGGAACATGTAGCAGCCGATCCCCTGAGCGCGGGGCAGAGGAGAGAAGCAGGGTCAGGGCTGGCAGAGGAGAGAGAGCTGCCCTGGCACAGGGCTGGGCCCACGGCACCTCCGTCCCTCTTCAGCAGCGCTCACACCCTCGCCCTTAGCTCTGCCACACTGGGGCAGGCAGAGACCCTCCCCACATCCTGGGAGAAAAGAAATGTCCCCAGAGCTGCAGCCCACACCCCGAGGGGGCTCCGGTGCCAACGACAACACCCTGCACAGCTTGAGCCTCTCCTACCTGCACAACACCTCACACATCTCCCACAACTCACCTTACTGTCGTAGTATTTCTCTCGTTTGTCAGTGAGGATGGAGCGAATGACATTGCCTGAATATTCGATCACCATCTCACCTGCATCGATGTTCCTTTTGCAGAACAGACCCCGGCCGTGGATGGGAGACCTGGGAAGGCAGCGAGAGGAGGGTGCTGCACATGGGATCTGAGGGAGCACCAGGAGGAGCCACTCCAGAGCCTTGACCTCACAGAAGGTTCCAGTTATCTCCTTCCCCTTGGCCAAATATGGATCAAACCCTACCTGTAGACACCAACTGCCTCCTTGGAGGTCTTCTTCAAGTGTCGGAAGCGCATGGGCATCGGCAGATCCATACTGGTCGCCCTCCTGGAAGAGAGACACAAAGTATTGCAGAGCCTTGTGGCCCTTGTGCTGCCTCGAAGCCTTTCCAGGGTGTAACATCTCCCCTCCATGTGCTGGCACCTTGCAGAGCTGTCACATCTGTAACACAACTTGGCATGACCAAGTAGAGGCAGCTTGTTCCACCCTCCCTGCTGCTTACCGGGCTGACTTGAGCTGCACTTCCTCCTCCTCCTCGTCGTTGGGGTTGTACTCGGGGGGCTGCCGGTGCTTGGAGGCCAAGAAGTTGAACATGTCAAAGGCAGACTTCCTGCAGGTTGAAGAGACAACAGGCAGTTGCACCAGGGAGCAAGTGAGGGGAGCAAAGGTGCTGCTCAGCCCTGCTATGGCCCAGCTGGCACTTGCCTCAGGTGGACTTCAGCCCTGGCCGAGCCGTGGGGGTTCAGGGGGGGCTCGTTGGCCTCCTCAGGTTTGTGGAAGCGGAACTTGTAGTTGTGGCAGTGCTTGGCTCCATACAGCTGCTCGATCAGGAACACCACTGTGTCGTGGATGATCCCCAGCATCCTCAGACCATTCACACCTGGGACAGGGGAGGAGAGAGCCCGGTGAGAAGGCAGCCCCGGGGCAGGAGGGGCTGGCCCTCAGAGAGGTGTTTGCCCTTGGGTACCTGCGAAGGAAAGCTGCTTCAGGCGGGCATTGGAACGGGCCTCTTGCACCTTGTCTGTTAGAGACTTCCAGGCGTCTGCAGGGGCACAGAGAGGACTCGAGAGTGAGTGAAGGAGCAGCCAGTGACTGACACAGCTCCCGAGGAGGGCAGCTCACAGCCAGACAGCCAGGGGGGGTGAAGGGCAGGGCTCTCACCTTCGATGCTCTCTGCACAGATCTGAAAGCCATCATCGCTCGAGATCTCAAAAACCAAACCCTTCTTTGGCTTCCTCTCACCCAGACATTCCTTCCTCCTCTGCTCTTGCTGAAGCCAGAACATGAGCGGGGAGCTGAAGGTGCTCTCCTCCTCCACAGCTCCCCGGGAGCCTGGCAGAGACACAAACCAGTGAAAGAAACAGCAATGAGTGACTTGCCCTGTCACCAGTAAATGTGCCCACAAAAACACCCAGACCATGCTGTGAGCGTGAACTCTCCAGGGATGAAACTTCCATCAAGTAAAACCAGAGCCAGAATGGTTTGTGCCATATCTATTGCTAGTGAAGGAACCTTTCCTCCCCTCAGAGCCACAACAGGACCACTGGCCCCCAGATTCCTCCTCAGAGAGCAGACACAGATCTGAGCTGCGAGGTGGGAGCCAGGCTGGAAGCTGTAGGAGCAGCCATACCTGCATTCTCCTGCTCCTGGCCCGGGTTCTGCGCCGGCTGAGGCTCAGGGAGTGTGCCCGCTTGCCTGGGGAGGAAGGAAGAAAAGATGGTCACCAGCCCATCCCTTCTCACCACCCAACTGACACCGAGACAGGGGACAAGGCTGTAACTCCAACAATCCATCACTAGTTTGGCTGGAAACAAACAAGCCACAGGATTCTTCTGACCAGCATTTGGGTTTTCCCTGCACTTCACTTAACAGAGGGCCCATACTGCAGCTGAATGTCACCTCCAGCTGCAGATGGAGCCCCTCAGACTGCCCAGTGGGCACAGCCAGGCTGCTGGCTGTCTGATGCTCACCCTGTGGCCTGACTGCCTGGTTTCTGTGATGGCTGGTCCATGCTGGCTGTGTCCTGTGGGTCTGCCTTTGCAGGGGGAGGCCTGAAAGAGAGATGTGGGGACATGAGAACACTGCCCTGGCCGTGTGTGCCACAGAGGGAGCCAGGAAGTGACGACCTCAGGGACCAACAAAGCCAAGCCCTCCTCTTACCCTGCAGCAGGGCCCTGGGGTGTGGTGGTGGCATCTCTGTCTGCAGCTTGTGCTTCAGAGGAGCTGCTCCAGGCGGGAGAAGGTTTGTGCTTCTTCCCACTCCCTTTGTCAGGCAATGGCTGGATGCGTTTGATCTTCAGTTTTCCTTTGGTGCTGCCCGGCACGGAGCTGGGAGCCGAAGGTGGAGAGCTGCTGGGGGAGCTGGCGGGCAGCGCCGAGGAAGAGGAGGAGGAGGAAGCCTTGCCTTGTTCCAGCCCAGTGCTACTGGGAACATCCACCAGCTGTGGGAAGCTGGGCAACTGCGGGGAGGCTGAAGTTGCATCCAGGTCCAGCTGTGAGGAGGAGGAGATGCTGGACTTGCTGGCCAGGAGCTGGGACATGTGCTGGAGCTGGTAGGAGGTGTCGGGCTCAGCCGAGGAGGGGGCAGCTGTCATGCCCATGCTCTGTGTGGAGGGCAGCACGCAGATGCTGGAGGGGACGGTCATCGCCGCTGTGGACGGGGTCTGGGAGGTTCCCAGCTGGGAGAACATGCCTGAACTGGGCGGCAAGGGCATGTGCTGCTCCTGGAGGCCCAGGCTCTGCTGGCTGGCCTTGATCAGCAGGTTGCTTATAGAACCCAGGTCCCCCAATAAGCCAGGGCTGGTCAATGTGACTGAGCTTTGTCCCAGCACGTTGCTGGACACTGAGCCGGCGGTGGTGGGAGCTGCTGTGGCCTGCATGGACACAACATTGAGCACTGAGGAGCTGGAGGCCAGGCCAGAGACGGGCCCTGCTGGGAGGTGACCGGTGTCAGGCCCGATGACACTGGGAGATGTGCCCACGGCAGCAGCAGTCCCTCCTTGTGGGAGCAGAGGTGTCTGCTCGAAATACATGACCCCAGCCTTGGACCTTTTGATAATGTTGGGGACGGTCCTGTGGGACGTGGAGTTGGCGATGGTCCCCAAATCCAGTGGGTGGTTGGGAATCTGGGAAGGAGCGAAGTTGATCAAGGTCATGTTGGAGACCATGTCGGGAGGAGCTATGGCTGCCGGAGCTGCGGAGGGAGCCAGCTTCTTGTTCTTGCGGGACTGCAGGCGAGAGATGGGTCGCTTCTTGCCCAGGGCAGTGGCCGGGGCAGAGCTGCTGGAGCCCAGCTCTGCTCTCTGGCTGCCTTCTGACACCAAGAGCTGGGGGTCTGGGGGTGGCTGCACCCCGATGAGGAGGCTGGGCGAGGGGCTGCTGATGTTGGGAGGGAAGCCTGTCTGTCCGGCTGCAGAGAAGGGGTGGATGTGCTGGTGATGGGACATGGGCAGCAGCCCCTTACTGCTAGGAGGGAAGAGAGACTGCGAGGAGGGCAAGCTGGGGTTCAGGCCCGTGGTGAGAGTGAGGCCGCTGCCCATGGGCCCCAGCACGGAGGAGCTGGGCTCCATCACGCTCTGCGCGGAGCTGACGGAGGGCGTCAGCTGGATCTTCTGTGTGACGCCATTGGGAAGAGTCTGGAGGACATAGAGAGGCTGCATGTTCTGGTTGACCACCAGCAGCTTCTCGGCAGCTGGTTTGAGGTGGGGCGGCGTGGTCTGCACGGCAGCATTGGAGATCTGCGAGGGGCCAGGGCTGTCGGTGGAGTTTGGCACGTACTTCTGGTTGGGGAGGGGCACGGTGGGTGACACCGGGATCCCCGGCGTCCCGCTGCGGCGGGTCAGGTCCTGGCTGCTGCTGTGGCCCTGCTCCACGGGGCCGCAGGGTGGGCTGGAGATGTGCTCTGCCTCCATGTGGCCCTGGATGAAGTGATCAGGCGTCATGTGGCCCTCGGGGCTGGGGTCTACTCCAGGACTCAGGAGCGCAGCGTCACCTTCCCCCGAGGCGGACTTCTTGGTGACTGTCACTCTCTTCTCCCCGGCCTCGGCAGAGGGCATGGCGAGCATGGATCTGTCTCCCGAGGAGGAGAGGGAGGAGTCAGAGATGACAGCCAGCCTGTTGTGGTTCTGGCTGGGCACGGTGGGGCTGCGTGTGGTGAGCACAGAGAGGTCAGAAGGAAGCTCCAGCGGCAGCTCGAACTGCTCCTCCGCAGATATGGAGGAGGAGACGCTGCTGTCCACGGGCTCGGCAGTGGGCAGCTGCTGGGAGAAGACCTCAAACAAGCCCATGTCCTTGCCCCGGTTGCTGTCCAGGCCCAAACCCTCTCCCAGCGTCAGGAGCTCAGAGGAGGAGGACTCGGGGCTCTCTCCCAAGGCCTGCATGGACGGTGTGTTCTTCAGCACAAAGTCCATGATGTCAGAGGGGAGGATGTTGCCGCAGTCATCGCTGTTGTTGTTGTCGGAGTCAGACTTGAGCAGCTCGGTGTTGAAGGTGTCCAGCAGGTTCTTGTCAGAAGGAGTGCTGGTGTGAGCCCTGCGGCCCGTCTCCAGCGAGCTCAGCTGAGCCTCCAGAGAGTCCTGCCCCTGGGCCTTGCCCCGGCTCCCTGCGTGGCAGTTGTCCATCTTGGGCTCACTCTTGTGAACGGTGGAGCTCTTGGTGACCTGCACTTTCTCCCCGCCTTCCTCACTTCTGTCCAGCTTCAGGTTCTCTGTCCCGTTCTCCTTGCCACTCCTCTTTGTCACTTGGCTGACTTTCCTTGTTGTGGCTGTGACACTGGTGTCACTCTCTGTCCCATCATCCACTCCGTCCAGCTGAGAGATCTTGGGGAGGTCACACTGCTCCTCCTCCCGGAAGAGGCTGTGGGCCGCCAGCCGCTCCTCGCCCGAGGACACCACGGTCCTGGTGAAGTTGTAGTAGTACAGGTCATCCTCATCTGAGGTGCTCAGGTCGTCTGCTCCATCCACCTGCCCCTCCGCTGAGCGCTTCCCACGCTTCTTCCCGCTGGAGTTGCTGTAGAAGGGGAGATCCTCCTCCCCATAGGAGCGCACCCCATAGAGGGGGGTCAGCCCAAAGAACATGTTGGACCTGGCCCGGGCGCTCCTCCGTGGGTACCTGCGCTTGTAGGAGCCCTCCTCTGGAGTCTTGGTGCTGTCTTGCAGCAGCAGGTTGTTCTCTGGCACGGGCAGGCTGTCAAAGGTGCTCTGGGGTTCCTGGGCTGGCACCTGGCTGGGGCTAATGTGAGTGTCAGGGTTCTCCACGGGACTCTCCAAAGCTGAGGAGGACTCTGCCAAAGCAGCCAGCTCTGGCCCAGCAGGCTGTGGCTCAGCCTCCCCCTCCTGCAGGGCACCTTTAGACTGGTTTTCACTTTCCATCTTGAGAGGAGTGAGGGTGACTTTAACGGTGCGCTTCCGTGGCGCCTGCGATTCCCTGGGGGCCGGTTCCAGCTGTGTGGCAGCACCTTTGGGTGGCCCCGGGGGGGGTGGGGACTTGTCACCGGCTCTGTCAGCAGGAGCACTATTGCACAGCCTCGGGCTGATCTGCTCCAGCACCAACCCGTGGTTCCCAAACTCTGCCTTTGGGTTCCCCTCCTCGCCGCCCGCTGCCTGGCCTGAGTCTGGACCAGCTTTTAGGGGCTGCTTCTCCTTAGAGCTCTCCTTCAGCAACTTCTTCCCCTTCTGCCTTCTGTCCCTGGGGGCAGAGACCCCCCCCTCACCGGCTGCAGGAGATCTGCTGTTCACTCCCACCGATTTCAGGCTCTTTGTGTCCATCTCCTCGGCCACAGGAGCTTTCTCTGGCTGTGCTGCTTCCACGTGCTGCTCCCTGTCTTTCCTTGGGCCTCTCTGATGCAGAGGTGGGAAGGACATGGCTTCTTTGGATGAGAATGGGCCTGGACACTCCTGGAAGGTTCCCATTTTCACATTCGTTTCTGTGCCCGCTGAGGGGATGGGCTGTGTGGAGATTTTGGAGTTTCCTCCAGAAGCAAAACCAAGAGCTGAATAATCTGGCTCCTTGGAGGTGGGTGTTCTCATCTTCTCTCCCTTAGCAGGAGCACCTTGGGCTGTCAGCTCGGAGCTGCCAGGAGCTTTACCTTCCACAGGCTGGGCTGTGTCCAGCTGCTGGGTTTTGCTGCTGCTCAGAGCTGCTGCCTTCTGGGAGCTGGAAGCAGCAGGAGAGCTCTGAGGGGGGACATTCCCCAGCCCCACGGGGCGGTCACTGTTCTTGGCTCCAGGCTCATGCTCAGACGAGGAGCCAAGGGTGGACACTGAGGACAGGCTGTGCCTGGAGTAGGTGCTGGCAGCTCGAGTGGGGGAAACCATGCGGAGCTTGGCTTGCTGCTGGGATAAGGAGGAGGTGCTGTGTCTCCTGGAACCGATGCTCTTCAGGCCGGAAGACAGCAAAGGGTCCCCCACTGTCACTATCTCATGGGTCACTGGGGTGGGGCTTCCTGAGAAAGCAAAGCACCAAGGAGCGTCAGTGACCCAAAACCTTTGCAGTCAACACATTCCCACCAAAGCAGCTGCAGAGTTACAGAGCCACATTTCCATCTAACACCCACTGAGGTGAGGCTAGTTCCCAGCTTGTAGGACATCTCCCCTACATCACCACCACCTCCTGGTGGTTCACTTCTCCACAGCTGTCTGCTTTCAGAGCTTCCCCTACCTCAGATCTATCTCCATTTCACTGATCTCTCTGGAAAGAGCAAACTAAGCACTACATTCTGAACAAGGGACAAATGAGACTCAAACCAACCCAAAAACATTTCCAGAACAAACAAAAAGAAAGCTCCCCAGAACCCCAAAATGGACAAGAGAAGCTGAAATACCTGCAGAGGGCAAGGGCCTGGAGCCAGGAGACCTCTGAGCAGACGGGTAGCCAGGTGCCCTGAGCCGTGGTCCCTTGGGCAGCAGTGGGAAGTAGCAGGAGCTGGAGGCCTGAGAGTGCAAGGGATGGTCTGGGGACAGTGAGCTGACAATCATGGGCGAGCTCCGGCTGTCCTTAGGGAGAGCTTCTGTTGTGTAAGACAGAAATGACAGGATGAGGTGGCACTGAATCCCTTTCTCTGGCTGCCACCCCTAATGAACCACTGGAAAGGATGCAGTTGGCCAACCCGTGAGGAAAACAGGCCCTCGGGGAGCAGGGTACCTGTCAGGGGGATGGGGCTGTGGGCGATGGTTCTGTTGTCATCGTGCTCCACAGTGCTGTTGATGTCTGGCTCCAGGAGAGGTGGGCGGCACTCCATGATCTTGCATGTGTAGACACAGCGTTTCCTGGCATCTGTTGTGCTCCAGTACACCCTGGAGCACCTGGGGAAGAAGTCACAAACAACACCGTGTGCTCCACAGCCCAGGAAAGTTCAGCCTTCCTGCTTTACATTCTCAGTCATTCAACATCTCATGGGACAGAGGCACAACTTGCTGCACACCCAGCTCCTGAGCCCACTTCTACAGGTGTCACTGCAGCACTGAGCACACCAAGCACACCACTGAGCACACAATCACAAAGCAAACAGCTTATACTCACTGATAGCCAATGGGAAACAACTTGTCCTCGCAGTCTGAGAGGTCATTGAGGATTCCCAAGCAGTCTATTGTCATTGAACCTGAGGAAAAGGAGGAAAGAAAAGGGTCCCTGAGGCCCATTCCAGCACCAGAGGCAGATCCAGCACCAGCACCCAGAGAGCAGAACTCACCAATCATCATGTGGATGTTCTCTGGCTCCAAGCCACTAAGGAATTTTCTTCTCAAACTGATCCCTTCAAAGTCCACAAAAACTCTTCTGAGAACTTCGAAGCCATTCTCAGGCACCACCTAGAACAAGAAACCACAAAACCTGTTAATTCTGAAGGAACCAGCACATGGGCAATAGCTCAGTTAGAGAGTAACCCCTCCTCCAGCCACATCTCACCTCTCCTTTGATCAAATCACGATGTCTCTGACAATAAACCTTCTTGTCATCCAGGAAGACGCAGTTCTTGGCTCGTGAGCACATGAAGTGGTAGTTGCTGGTGCAGGAGGTGAGGCAGCAGCCCACCGTGGCACCTGACTTCTGGCAGAACTCACATCTCTAGAGGAGACAAAGGAGGTTCAAAGTTACTGCCTGTGGTGGTTCTGTGAAAAGCAGAGCAAGGTTGGAGGTTGTTCCTGAGGGGTACCCACCAGCTGCTTGCCCCTGATCACTGCCATGTGGACGTTCTTCAGGGAGCCATCATCATCCTCAAACACCTCTGCTGACCACAGGGCACAGTTGACATGTGTCCACTCGTTCTGACCAATATAGAGCAGGCGTCCAGCATCCTACAGGAGGAAGGACATGTTCCTCTCAAAGGTTCTGGGAGACACAACAAGCCAGGAGCCCCAGGCCTGCCCCAGCACCACTGCACTGGGCTCCCACTCACGTTGGCGCTGTCGTCGCCATACTTGAGGCACAGGGCACACTGCCGGTTGTCCTCGACGTCTGGAGGTGGGTTCAGCTCGGGGCTGTCCTCTCTGCTCCTGTCAGAGCCTGGTGGAGCAAAGAGAGAGAAGGTTGTCCCAGCTGTTCTTTGAGGACAGGGAAGGAAGAACCCAGCTGGAACGAGTATGAGCATTTCCTTACCTGCGATGGGCGGTGTGGGAGGATGCAGGGGAGTGGGAGAGTCGGGCTCCCCAGGCCCCTTGGCTCTGGGAGCTGGGATGATTTTCTTCATCAGAGGGGGCTGCTCAGTGCGGCCGCTCTCCTCACGCTCCTGCCACTGGGCATAGTTGTGGTCAAGTGAAGGGGGCAGCACTGCGTTTGGCAACATCCCACTGCTGAAAGGCAACAAGGGGCTGATGTCAGGCTCAGCCACTCAACAGCCAACACATACAACACTCAGTCCTCAATAACTTTGGAGGTTTCTCTGGTTTCCAACACAGGAGCAGAGAGAAAATCTGGGAACAGGACTAGTTCAACTGCTTACAAAGACAGGACCCCCAGTAATCCCCCACAACCTCCTGTCAACTGTGCTTGGGCAGCTGACAAAGGGCCAGGATCATGGTGACACATGAAATCCACTTACTTGCTTGTTACTTTATTTGGCTCCCAAAATCTGGACTTTTTTACACTGAACCATGGGAAAACACGCTCCATTTGCTGAAGGGAAACAAGACTCCATTAGAAACAACTGTAAGACACAGCCAGAAACTCTAAGATGCTCAGCCAAGATCTACTGCCAACTCAAAACTCTGAGGTTTCATTAACAACAGCTCTGACAATGGATTATTTTATTCTTGGGAATACCCAAGTGAAGGTTGGTGAGATGGACCCTCTGGACAGCAGAAGCAGTGCTGACACCAAGCAGACAGACAGCAATGGGAGTAAGAGCTCACCCGAATGAAGAAGGACTTGACCATGCTATTGGCTTTCTTCACTTCTGGCTGCCCCCCATCTGAGTTCATGGCAGCCTGAATGATCTTCACAATGTCATCACTGAAATCCAGCTGGAAGAGAACCACAAAACCCCATGTTAGGACTGCCTCTGGTACAGCCACATCCACTGCTGGCTGAAGGCATCAAGTGAGCCTCCAGGAGAATGAACCAGCTTCAAAGCAGCAGAAAATCTGGCTGCAAAGAAAGAAGTCACCCTGTGTATCTGCAACTGCTCACTGTTTCCTCCAGATGACTGACAGGGACCTGTTCTTTCCTTCATGAAGAAAAGGCTCAAGAAGGCTCAGCTACAAACTCCTCAGGCCACAAAGCAGAGCAGAACACAAAGGCTGACATACCACAGAGATGTATCCTCCTTGGTCCATTTTCCTTTTCACTCCCTCCAGATCCAGAGGCTGCTGCTCCTCCTGTTTGCTGACCTCGGTGAGGACGGGTGGATCAGGGCCCTCAGGGGAGCTTCTGGAGGGGATGCTCTCCTCCGTCTCAGGATTTAAATCCGGCGGCTTTGCTGCCTGTGGGCAAGCAGAGATGGGCTCTGGCTACTAACCCTGAGAGGCACAGAGAGCACAGAGAGCAGGAGGGAAAGGAGGCCAGCACTCACCTGTCTGTAGCGCAGCAGGTGGCTGGTGGTTCTGGAGTTGAGCAGAGCTGTGAGAACCTGCCTGAGGGAGCTCTGCAGCTCCTTCTCCAGAGCCAGGCGCCACTCTGCAGGGTGCTGCTCGGTGCAGTTGATGCAGGTGTAGGCCACACTCTCTGGCAAATTGGACAGTATCTCATACATCTCATCTGCAGGCAGAAGCAGCCATTAGTAACTACTGCAGTCTTTCATTGAAGTACAGACAGAAGGAAACCCCCTACTCTGCACTGTCTAACTGACACTCTTCTCATGGGACAAAAGCAAGACCTAGAGTTCCACTGCACTTGGGCTCTTTGGTGTCACTGCCACCAGCCCTGGCTCCCTGTGGCCACACACAGCGTGTCACAGCAGGTGAGGGTGTTGTACCCAAGTCTGTTTGCTCTGCTTGCTGCCCCACACCTAAGGAGATCCAGACTTGGCTTACCAGAGAGGTTCTCACATTTGGAGTGCACCCAGCGGTCGCATTTCCCACACTGCATCATCTTGCTCTCGTAGTCATCATCATCATAGCACTTGTCACAGAGAGGGCAGAAGTTTCCTGTGGACAAGTTGGGATTGGTGTCAGCCCACCCTGAGCCCAGCACCTTGGGAGAATCCTGCTGTGATGTCCCAGCCTGAGGTACCTTTAGCAAAGAGTTTGGCACAATCATGACAGAGGGAGAAGTCGTGGGACCACTGTGCATCCCAGCCCTTGCCTGGGGTTGTCGACCCACAACTCTTGCAACGGACACACTTGGTGCAGATCTGGCAAAAGAAGGTGGAGAGCAAGAGTTATTGGCTTTTATCCAGCACTTTCCGTGCTTCAGACCACAGGTAAGGATTTAACAAGCCCAGGAGCTGGTGTGACAGCAGAACGGTTCCGGATACCCAAAGTATTTGCAGCTCTCTACAAACCCTTCTTGCTCAGAATCTCACAACAACCCACCTCACCTCACTGTCTGTTTCCAAATGCCCCTTCCAAGGTGGCAGGAACAGCAGAGCTGCCCATGTTCCCACCCGTCAGCCAGAATTGCCCAAAGAAAGAAATCTCCAAGTTCCTCACCCAAACTTTCTTTTTCTTGGTGGGTTTGGTGGGGTAGTTTGGGCCCAGGCACTCGGGGTGATAGCTGTTTCGGCACTTGTTACACTCCAGCAGCTGCTGCGAGAACAAGAGGAGAAGCATTGAAGCACAGTCCCTCCACAGGACACAAAATCCCAGCCATTTGCAGTAGGTGCTGACTTGGGGAAGGAGGAGGAAGCAGCTGCCCAGGTGACCCAAGGGGCTTCTCCCCAGCAGAGCAGTCCCCCCCATGTCCCTGCTGGCCAGGCTGTGGAGCAAGAGGGGCTCTGGGAGCAGTGAGGGGGAAGCCAGGGTCTCTGGGGGCTCGGGAGTACCTTGGTGGCCTGGTGCTGTCTCCCACAGACATGGCAGAACTTGCAGCGGCGGCAGCACCAGTTCTCCAGCTGGTCCTCCAGAGGCCGCTCACTCTCCTCCAGGCAGAACTTGTGGAAGGGCTCGCAGCAGACCTGGCAATACACGAACTGCAGGGGGAGAGGGGGCTTTAGCGAGGCTGCTCCCAGCTCCCAAACCAGCCTCCTCTCTGCTCTACTCTGAACTCCAGCTGACACAACACACATCTCTGCTGGCAGCTCTCAGGAGGGACACTGTGTCCCCACCTCAGATAACTCAGTACCTGCTGGTCTACCCAGACACAGCGTGTGGCAGCAGGGATTGTCTGAAGCCCATTATCTACCTGCTCTGGGCACTGGCAAACACCTGGGGGCTCCTCAGGACCTTCCTCCTTGCAGAAGGAGGAGGAGGACTAGGCACAAGGCAGGGGACACAAGGAGCAGAGACACCTCAGCTCAGGTGGCTCCCACATGTCCCCTGTGAGAGAAGGAATCACAAATCCCTTGGTGAGCTTGGAGGGGCCCGGAGCCACCCCCTTCCCTGCCAGCCTTCTGCCCCCCTCCTTTCCTACCTCCATCTTGGGTCTAACTTTACCTCGAGGTATTATTTTAATTTCTTGTGGATTAAGGCTGTGATACTTTCTATTTATCTCTTTCCTTTCCTAAGGAGAGGGTGCTGTAAGTAAGTCAGGGAGAGAAAACACAGTGCTTTACCTCCACATGTCCACTGCTGGCACAGAGAAAACACACCACCCTGGGAGTAATAGGTACCGAGGTGACGATGCCTAACCCACCCATCTCCCAAACATTCTCCACTTCACAGTCCTCCTGAAAGCACAAAAGCAGAGTCAGCATGCAGGACAAGGCAGAGAACATCAGTGCTCGCGTCTCCCGCGCCCTCACGCGCCCCAGCTCTGCAAGGAAGCGCTCGCCAACTGCTCCAGCCTCTGCTCCCCAAAGCCAAGGGCTCGGCAGAGACAGAGCCCAGCAACAACCACCTCCTGCTCCCTAAGGACCAGGCTCCTCCAGCACAGCCCGTCACTACTGAAAGGGAACCTCCAGGAGCACCCCACTTTGATTTACAACTCCGTTACCAAACACTTGTGAGACCTCACACTACAGTCTCCGGTACCAACACTTATAGATGGACTGGAAAATTCTTAGGAAAATATTAACTTTTATTATTTCAACACTGTTGTTCAGAAAAAAGTACATGATTTGTCAGTCGAAAACCCCAGGTATCCCCAAAATGTGGTGAGTTCCAGGTTACTAACATTGTCCCCAAATCGTGCTGGCTCAAGTTGTGGTAAGCTTTTATAGTTCCATCTTAATGGAATCATTCTTCATAAACCTCAAATTCTTGCTCATCCTCACACATTGACAGTAAAGGTTTTAGAGCTTTAAGTGTCTCTTCGTCCCGTACTCTAATTATAAGACAAAAAAAGGCAGAAGAAGCTTCTAAGGATCAAGCCAGTGAGTTTAGGAAGGCTCCTGCGTGTGGCTCTGCACGGCACCAGACCCCAGAGTGAGCAGCCACCGACCGCCAACCGCCCGGCAACGCTCAGGCACTCCAAACTCTCTCCTCTACCTTGAAATCCACCCGGATCCGGTGCACGCCGTCCGTGGGCGGCTTCTGCTTGGAAGTGTTGCCGTTGGTGAGGGGGCTGAGCAGGTTCAGTGCGCTGCTCTCGGGCTTGCTGACGGGAGGGAGCTTCTCCTGCACCAGGAAAAGAGCCACCATTAATCCCCATCCCAGAGTTTAGCCAGAAATTTCCTGAATTCACAGACAAAGCCCCCAAAGAGCAGCAGCAGCTACACACAAGGCAGTGCTCACCTTGTCTTTGGGTTTCTGTTTCACTGGGAAAGTTGGACGGGGAGCAATTTTCTTTTGCTTGCTCTGCTCTGCACCTAGAGAGGGGGAAAATTCAGAATATTTCAAGTAACTAACAGCCACCTGCAGGGAGGAAAAGGGAGAGACACTCAGCAAGGCGAGGTGGGATGAATTTCAGACTGGAGCTGCTCCCCCCTACTCGATGACCACTACCAGTGGCACTGACACTGTTCCACTGAAACATCCTGAGGGTAAAGCCACGGTACCTGGCTCTGGAGGGGGTGGCTGCTTCTTCTTGGGCTCTGAGCTGGGGGGTTTGGGCACTTCCTTTTTCAGGGGCACTGAGCCGGGTGGCTGAGGTGGTGGTGGTGGTGGTGGGATGGGCTGGGTTGCCTGCTTCCCAGCCTTCCTGCTGCCCAGCACAGGGACCTGCTTGGGCTCAGGAGCTGGGACAGAGGGGTTGGCCTCTTCCTGTTTCTCTTCCACAGGCCGGCGGGCCAGCTCGCTGCTCTTCTTCACAGCACTCTCCTCCCTCGGCACCATGGGCTGAGGAACTGGCTTCTGTCCTGAGTCCAGCTGGTTCTTCCCAGAATGGCTTTCTTTCTTCTCGTTTGTCTTTGACTTCTTCTCTTTCTTTTTGGCAGCTGGGAAGAGGAAGCAGCAATAAAGCAACAGGAACAAAATGCTGGGACTTGGGGTGATCTCCCACTTTTTTAAACCACAAAGCAGAGACTCGGATGTCAGGACTTTGTCCTTCAGTTGTACAGAAGAAAGAACTCTCCCATTCTAGCCTCAAGCCCATCCCTAGAGCCTACCTTTAGCTTGCTTCTGGAGATATGCTTTTGAAGGCATCCACTGCAGGTTCTGGCATTTCCTCATTCTAAAAAGAGAGAGAGTGTTGTGGAGTCAGAAGGAGAACATGGTCTGCAAGTGCCCAATGGCAACACCTAGAATCATAGAATCATAGAATAGTTTGGGTTGGAAGGGACCTTAAAGATCATCGAGTTCCAACCCCCCTGCCATAGGCAGGGACACCTCCCACTACATCAGGCTGCTCAGTGCCCTGTCCAGCCTGGTCTTGAACACCTCCAGAGATGGGGCATCCACAACCTCCCTGGGCAACCTGTTCCAGTGCTTCACCACCCTCACTGGAAAGAATTTCTTCCTTATGTCTAGTCTAAATCTATCCCCCTCTAATTTATATCCATTGTTTCTAGTCCTCCCATCCCATATTATGTTAAAAATTCCTTCCCCTGCCTTTCTGTAGGACCCCCTCAGGTACTGAGAAGTTCCTCTGAGGTCCCCTCTGAGCCTTCTCTTCTCCAGGCTGAACAACCCCAACTCCTTCAGCCTGTCCTCATAGGGCAGTTGCTCCAACCCTTTGATCATCTTTGTGGCCCTTCTCTGGACCCTCTCCAACAGCTCAATGTCCTTCCTGTGTTGAGGGCTCCAGAACTGGACGCAATACTCCAGGTGGGGTGATACAAGCTGCTCTGCCTTTTCCAAGCAGCCTCTTTTTTCCCCTCCCTCCCTTCCTCAGATATACATCAAAGAAAATTCATATTTTCCTTTGGCTTCCCCACACTCCCAGAACATTTGGAGGCTGATAATGCCACCCAGGTAACCACACTGCCTCACTGTCCATCAATTCCCTTTCATTGAGTGGAGAAGTAGCCAAACACTTCCAGAAGCTGGTGACCAGCTCAGCACCCGCCACCAGGCTGGGGTGGATCCCACTCCCTTCTCTCCCCAGCCCTTACTTGCAGCACTGCTTCTTGATGTTGCGGCCGCCGAACTTGGGCTTGTCCAGGCAGTTGGTGCAGACCCCACAGTCCTCAGGGACCTGGCAGCCCGAGCACTGCCCACAGCGCCGCGAGCGCCGCCCCTTCTTCACCGGCGGCTCCTGCTGGGCCTTGGTTCTGGTCACCGGCTTGATGGGCTTGATGGGGGGGGCCAGTGGTTCTGCCTCCTCCGAGCCAGCTATTGATGACTTGTCTGGCAAAGAAAGGGAATCCCAAATGTCAGCTCGTCTGCCTCTGTGGCCACTCCAGGGCCACTGCATTTGCTAGGAGAATTTATTTGATGAAGTGCAATTTCACCTTCAAAATCACAGGAAGGGGTGTGTATGAGCACATACACACACACATTTCACCTTCAAAATCACAGGTAGGGGTGTGCATGAGCACATACACACACACATTTCACCTTCAAAATCACAGGAAGGGGTGTGTATGAGCACATACACACACACACAGGTGTGTGTGCACACGCAGCACCCCACACAGCCCAACTGAAGTGCAGAAGAGATGCGTTTGTGATGATTACTGCCATTAAAAGGATTAACCCTGCCTGAGCAGTGCTGTCAGCGAGAGCCCGGAGCTCTTTAACGTGCTTTTCTTTGCTAATCACTTCAACTCCTCACACTAAGCTGCTGACAAGTGCCGACTGGGGTGAAGGCAGAGAGGGAAGGGCCAGTTCTCAACTCACCATCGTTCCCCATGGAAGACAGAATCTTCTCCCTCTCCTCCCAGGGTAAGGCACTGAGGGTGGGCATGTCATCGGGGAAGACGGCGCGTTTGCGGCCGAGCGCCACGGCTGCTCTCCTGCACACGTGCTTGATGCGGGGCCCCCGCACCGACGTCTCCGATGAGTCGCTCTCCTGCCCCTGGATGGCAGAACAGGAGGTCAGACACAGCCCCTAAGCACAGTGGGAAACATGCAACTGCAGCTTCCAAACAACCTCAAAAGTTGCTCAGGTGAAAACAAAGAGTCTCAGCGATGCCATGCCCATCTCTCAAGAGGCAGGCAGCTCCCTCTGAGGTGAGGGCACAGCAAACCCCTCTCACCCCCAACCTCTATCCAGGGCTTCTCCTGCTCAGATCACCTGCCAGCTGCTGCCCTTGCAGCTGTGGAGCTCAGAGACAGAAGCGTCCTCAGCCCTTCCCTGCCAACTCCAAACAGGACCAGAAGCCAACCCCAAGACCCAGCCAAAGGCCTACCTGTGCTTTGGGCTGGTCGGCTTGCATGAGGGACTTGGTCTTCTCGATCTTGTACAGCTGGGCCTTTGCCTTCTTCAGCAGGCTGGCCACCCTCTTGTCGGTCATGGGCAGCTTGTCTGCCTGGGCCAGCATGGAGCTGATGGAGGAGGCGGAGTGCTTCACAGCACCGGAGGCGGGGGCGGGGAGACGCAGGGCTTTCTCCTTCTCCAGAGACGGCGCAGCGGGGCTGAGCTCGGGCTCTGACTTGTCCGTCCCACCTCTGCCCTTCTTGGAGGGTTTGGCTTTGCTGGCTGCTGCATCGGCCACAGCGGTGGCAGAAACCTCTGCTGTGGGATCCAGAGCCACAGACTTCTTCCGCCCAGTGGGCTTTTTGGAGGAGGACGCTGCCGCAGCATCTTCATTGACAACTTTATCTTTGGGCATTTTACCTGCAGGAAAGGCAGCGGAGCCACTCTGAATCTCTGACCCTTTCCTCCTCTTCTCCTTGCGTGACTCCCGCTTGTTCTCCTTCTCTCTCTCTCGGTCCTTCTCCCTGCTCTTGTCCTTCTCCAGGCTTTTCTCAGCCTCTTTCTCTTTGGCGAGTTCCTCTGCTGCCCTCTCCTTGTTCCTGCCCCGCTCCGTCTGGGGGCTGGAGGTGAACCAGGGGAAGAGAGGAGCGGGGCTGCCGGAGGCAAAGGGCTCTGCCGCGGCACTGCTCTGCTTCCTCGGCCTCTGGCTTCTTTCTGACGCCTCCTCAGGCTGTGTCAGGGAATGGGAAGGAAAAGTGAACGTGGAATTTAAGGCACTGGTGGCGAGAGAACTGACAGAAATGCTCGATAAGGAGGGAGAGACAGAGGACTGCGGGGAGAGCGTGGCCAGGTCAGAGGTGCTGAGTCTCCCACTCCGGGTCCTCATGGAGTGCGAGGGAGACCTCGGCTCGGATCGGATGGGGCTGAACACCCTCCTCTTGCGCTTCCGCGAGGAGACGCCGGTGGGGGAGCTGCCGGCGACGGCTCGGCCCGCCACCGAGGGCAGGGTGACGGACTCAAAGATGCGGGAGTGAGCCTCGCTGGGCGTGAAGCGCGGCGCCCGCAGCAGGGGACTCCTCTTGTGCACGTCGAACCTGCTGCCGGAGTGCAGGGAGAAGAGCCGGGTCGGGGCCGCCGCTCCCGGCGCGGAGAAGCCCGAGGCGAAGCCCACGTCCTCCGGCGTCAGCGGCGGGGGGCGGAAGTTGTCGAAGATGGGTTTGCGGATGAGCCCCTCTTTGGCGTACTTGGCCGAGGAGAAGTACTGCGGCTCGGAGCGGGAGTGCTTCAGGGAGGTCCAGCGGAAGGTGGGCTCCCGCAGAATGGACTTGCGCTTCTCCTGCATGGGCGCGGCAGAGGTGGGCAGGAAAGGGGAGTCCTCCAGGATGGTGAGCCCCAACTCCTTCAGCCTATGGTCCGAGATGCCAGAGG
>VZTY01017240.1:312-16192 GCA_013400935.1 Turnix velox | reverse complement strand
ACTGCTTCATCTCTGCCACCTCACCTTCCCCAGGAGGATTTCCAACAGTCCCAAGGTCCCCCAACAGTCCCTCAAGAGGGATCTGTAGTTCTGCAGCTCCTACTGCTGACCAACCCTCAGCTCACCAAGGTTTTGAATGGAAAACTGAGATCCTCTGTGTAGCAGACAGAGAGGTCAAGATGCTCATGTGTCAAGCAACTCAGGTTGTCCTTTTGGGCTTCCTAAACTGGCACAGAACATCATGACAGAAATTTAAAATGTCCTATGAGACCACAGGGCTGGACATCTGCTAATTTTGTTGCAGAAATACTGCTATAGGGACACTTGAGATCCACGTTGGTGCAAAGCATTTTAGCTCTGCCACACTGCCTTTCCACTTCAAAAAAAAATCCAGCCACATCTGAGTGAAAATACATTTTTAAGAAATAGTGTGATGAATCCAGAGTAATAAGTTTCAAGATGAGAAGTAGGGGAAAAAAAATAGAGGATATCAAAGTAAACCCCAAAAAACAGCTCAACAAACAGATTTCTTCCTTGCCTATTGAAATACATTGACTTCCTGCAGTGGCTTCATGAGATCTCCCCTCAAGATTCCATGGGACATCCCTGGGCAGCAGGAATTTGCCAGGGTTAATGCCACAGCTGCCAAACTTGTCAGGATGAAGGTGGACATGCCAGGTTTCAGGGCACCAAGTCTATTCTTGTGTTCAGCACACTTTTTTTCCAAAACATGCAACATTCCCATTTAGTACTGCACTAATTTATATTTTTACTGGAAGCAATATAGGAATAAAGTGTAATAGTATAATCCATCTGTTTTGTTTATCCTTGACACCCACCTGAGGCTTTGGCAGGGCCATCAGGGACAGGGTGAAGACCCCATGTCCCCTCCAGGCTCCTGCTCACCCCTCATTGGCTACCTGCTGCTCAGATCTCATCCACTTTTGGTGTCACACGTTTCCTGAAGAGCATTACTTTGAAATGAGATGGCCTCAATAGCATCAGATGACAACCCAAGGGAACTGATGGTACCAGAAACCCTCAGACCTTCCCAGGACCAAGACATCATTGCATGTACATTGCTCAGGACACTCATGAAACCCACCCTGAGACACACAACCACACAGACAAGGCAGGACCAGCTCCCAGGGAAGAGTTACACCACAACAGTCTTCACAGAAGTCTAGATCTGCAAAAATCCCTGTTGCCACAAGCCTAAGATTTCAAAAATGTTCTGTTTTACCACTGAAATACCCTTACTGAGGCTTGGTGAGATGATGGATCCACAAAGCCAGCAGCTGGATTGAAGGAGCAAGACATGCCACATCCACCTTTCACTACCTTTACAGACAACAAAAATGTTTCTTTAAGGAGAAAAATCCTCCTCCTGAAATAACCTGCTCTGAAACACAGGAATTAAAACCATTCAGCAACTCAAACCCATCACAAGTAGATGCCTATTAGGGTTTTCAGGCAAACAGGCATTCAGGAAACAAAAACCTTGAGGGGAAACTAAAGTCTCCCCCTTGATCACACCAGGAGCAAACCTGGTCCCTGAGAAGGTGACAGGGCAATAACACCCCTCTAAGCAAGCATCACTTGCACAGAAAACCCCTGAGAAGGTCCCCTCTGAAGGTGACCCTGCAGCACCAACCTGACAAAGCCTTTGCCTAAAACACAGGGAGCTCTGCAAAGGTAAGAAACAAGGGTGAGGGACTGTCCCTCCCCTGTCACCAGTCATCCCTGGGGTGCTGCCAGCTGAGCACATGGTTTGTCCCCATCACCATCCACTCCTCAACCCATAGCACATCCAGTTTGGCTGCATTGGGTTGCAGTGGAGAGACTAAGATGGTCCTCACAGCAAGGTGCTCCCAGGACAAAAGCTGCAGGTTCCCCCCTTAAAATACTCACCAGCAGTTTTCTCATCTCTTCAAATGAGATCTGAGAGCAATTAGTGAAAAAAACTGCTGGGTTCACAGCACTTTCTTTCCTTCTCTCCATCATTACCTCTTGCTCCTGGGGAAATCCCAATCTCACTCCCCTGTAAGAGTGGTCAGGAGTTTCCCAAACCCTGGAAAAAGGCAGAGTTATTCCCCCCAGGACTTAAAACACCAGTTTAAAGCATCAGGACTGAGGTGACACCACTGCTTGATGCCAGCCCTGATGAAACCTCCACAAAAACAGAAGAAAAAAGACAACACAAGGAAAACCAAAGAGCACTCAGCAAAAGGAGACAGAAGATGAGCAGAGACTGATCTCCCCATAAAAGAAATAAATATTTGCCATGGCAGCACCCCATTAGAGATCAGATATTTACCCTGGTAGCTTCTTTCACCCCGGGTCCTCTGATATAGTCCAAGGAACACACAGATCCCTGCTCCCACTGCAGAAAAGCAACTCCCTCTAGGGTAAAACATGGCAACTACCGAGCAGCACACACTGAGTTCAGGGCAGGATTCCCAAAACACCTTTTTCCATCGCATTTGCAAAGAAAACAGAGACGTGGTTTGCAGCTACCTCCCCCAGACAGTAGATCCCAAGCACTGATCTCACGTGAAAGTGACTGCTCCAAAGCACACAGCTGATTCAGCAGAGATGTGTGGAGACTTGATGGATTTATCCCATGCCATTTTTCCTCTATCGAGTTTCCTCCTCTCTGGAAACTTTTTACTAAGCTCCAAGGAGTAAGCTCCTGCTTATCCTGGCAAGACAACACCTAGTGACCCCACAGGGGAACGGTGCCAAGGGGAAGGGGACCTCTTCAGGCATCACAGCTCACTCAAACCATGATTTGGCAGGCTCTGCACAGGGCTGGGGTATAAGAAAATGGTTGGGAGAAAGGAGAAGGGAGGTTAATCCATCTAACAATAAGGCTGATCAGGGGATTTAATGAAATTGCAGGAGTCATTCCTCTGGGAATGTTTGTCTGATACCTCATTTCTACCTTCCTTCTGTCTCACCACCTATCCTGCCTCTGGTTTCTTCATGGACTGGCTGACATCAGCTGTTTGAGATCTCAAATCCTTCCTGCAATCTGCACCCTGCCCTCCTAAATTTAAAGTTTCTCTTCTCCATCATTCACCTGAGCATCTTCTTGGCTCCCATCACCACCAACAGCAGTGCCCTGAAGGAAGATGGCTGCAGGTTCAGGGCAAGAATCAAATCCATGTTATGAAAACTATCAAAACATCTCTAGAAACTGGCAAATACACAACAGCCTCAATGATTGTCTGTCTCATGAACACCAAGATTAGTTATGGAGGAGAAAAGTCCCATCTCTTTGGGTTGATAATGTTTGTGAACCTAAAAACATGCCAGCAAGTTCCCTAAAAATAAATGACAAACTGTGAAATTACATCCCTGGAGATGAGCAGCACATTATCTTTTAAACACCTTTTCCTCATTCCAGTTGTCAACACATTGCTCTTCCCCTGTCCATAGAGTTTCCTCCTCCCCTCCCCAAGCTACCACAACCAAGCACCTGCCACATCAGAGTTGTTCCTGCAAATTCTCCTCCCATGTAGGTCAAAAACATCTTGATTCACTAAAGCCTGGCAAGCTGTTCCTGAAAAAGGGCTTTCCACAGATTATTTTGCTCTGTAATTCACTTATTTGAAACATAAGATGCACACTTCCCTCTGCATCTGCAAGGCAGGTATTTTCTTTTGATCCTGCTGCACTCTTTGCTTGCCTTGCCAAATCTGTGTTGTGAATTTTAAGGAAGGATGGAGCTTTCTGGACACTCTCTGAACCCAAACGTATCACCATGGGTGCCCTGCTGAGGTAGGAAGCAGAAAGAATCAACTTCCATCTGATAAAGTGCTACTTAATTTAAATAAATCTCTCCAAAAGAAAAGGGGAGAGATGCACTTTTATTTAGCTAAACTCAGCTAAAATCATCATTAATAATAACTTTTTCTGCTTCCTATAATTTATCCAGGGCTGGCACTACCTGAAACCATGGCCTAAGAAGATAAGACACTTCCAGGAGTGATCAGTAAAGCTCAATTTCACACCAAATCCCCTTAACCTTAAGACCAAGATGCTAAATGGTGGTTTAGAAGTTCACATGCGGTGACCAAGATGCATGGACAGCTCCAAATCTTGGAGAAAAAAAGGAAGAGATGGGCATCACCTCTATCATCATCAAGCCTAGAGCTCTTGCAAGTCTGCAGAGAAGCTGCCAGCTCTTCCCACCCATGTCCTACCAAAGGAAAGGAGGAAACTTAGTGCCCTGTAGTATTTAGAGGAGAAAAGAACCAAAGCTGGACATCCTCAGAGATCCAGCCCAAAGGAATGCTGGAGGAGATGCATCACCACACCTCCCAGGTCCCTGATGCCCACCCCAAAATGATGTTTCTGTACCATCACTGCTGCCATGCTGTCCCTGTGATGATAAAAATGGCTTTATAGTAGTAGCTGAGGGCTGTCAGGTTGGTTCCCACTCAAAAAAAGGGCAAAATCATCTATTTCTTACTCCTGGTTTCCCCCTGCTGCCACAGTGTCCCCTTTCTGAGGGCATCAGAGGGTACTTTGTCACTGCCTTCTCCTGCTGGTGGACACCAATTCTGCTTCAATAAGTCACTCCCCAAGCAAAGCCCATATTTCTTGGGCTAACCAACTTTGCAAGCATTTTCACTCCACAGAGTACCCACAAATCCCATCAGCTGTTAAAAAGAGAGTAATTAAAAAAAATATATATAAATAAATACCCCAGATGGATTGATTCATAAAGGTTCTTCCTCCACCACAAGGCAGCCATTGCCCCCAAACCTGCCAACAGCCACAAAACTTCTCCTTCCCCAAAAAAAACCCCTTTGAAATACATTCCCCAGCCCCATTATCTCTCCTGTTTTATACCACACTCCTTCCATTATCAAGAAATCTCCCAGTAATTTATAAGCCCACAAGCTGCTACACTAACAGGGCAATAAATCACATTTATATGCCCCGTCACCTACTGTTCAGAGGGTTGTGGGGCTGGGTGGCCACAGGGTTGGGTGAAGGGAGGTGTCTGGGAAGAGCCACTGCCTTCCCCAAACCCTCTCAGCACCACAATCTGTTGGGAGAAGGCAGTTTTGTTCCACATCAGTCAGACATTTTATTATTTTTAAAAGCATCCAGGGAGGATTCTGGCTTATGTTTTCCTCCCATCTGACAAAAAACACGCAAAATAAATACATTAGTTGGTTTGTTTTGTTTTTTTTAACAGAAGCAAACCAAAAGGAGGAGGAGGAGGATGTTTTTAGCCATTTTCCTCCAGGAAATAGGTTGCCCATCTAATAATCCCCAAATGGGCAGCGGATGGTTGGGGTTTTCATGTGTGCCTCTGAGCCTCCCCTGGTTGTGCCAGGTTGCTGGTTTGCTTTTCCACTCAAGTTGCAAAAAACCCCTGAATAACAAGGTTTGTGCATGGAAGTGCTGACACAAACCTTAACTCCAGCATCCTGAACATGATACAGGAATAAGGACGCTCCCTGTGTGGCCCAGCCTATGGATAAATAAAGCATTTCAGCAGCCAGTGCCGACAGATCATAAACCTCCACCAGCAGAAGGACCAACAACAACCCCAAAAAAAAAGATTAGAGGGCTTAGGAGAGAGGCAGGCTGGGATGATTTAGAGTTGGGGTGTAAAGGGTCATTATTACTGAATGGGTGGGGGCGAGCAGGGCAAGGAAATCAATAAACCATTCTGCTCCCAGGGAAGGAAGGGGCCAGGCTAATTGTGCTAACATGCCTTTTCCATTTGAGGCTGGAGATCTGCAGCTCACCCTACAGGGAACTGTCACACTGAGAAACAAGGATGTCACCTCCAGACACGTGCCCCAGGAGCTGCACCACTCACCTAACAACTTTGCAGGGTGTAACTCCGTGTTGGTGGCAGTTTTGGATGAAGGCAGGGCCCATCTCCAGCTCCATTCATTTCATATCCTCTTGGTTGGTTTCACTATCACCATCAAGTTAGAGCTTTTCCAGTGCCTGGTCCTACCAGTAGACATTATCATCAAGCATAGAAGCATAGAATAGTTTGGGTTGGAAGGGACCTTAAAGATCATCGAGTTCCAACCCCCCTGCCATAGGCAGGGACACCTCCGAAATTTCAAAAATCCATGAAGCCTTGTCCAGCCTGGCCTTAAACCCCTCCAGGGATTGAGGGAGCATCCACAACCTCTCTGGGCAACCTCTTCCAGTGTCTCACCACCCTCACCATAAAGAATTATATTTGCTTTGGATGTCAAGTTTCTGCAGGATAAATTAGACTGTATAAATAAATAACTATATAACTAATAGGACCAATGCACTCAAAAGCCCATCTTTGGGACACACAGCTGAAGATCACTCAGGGAACCAGCTAACAGTGATAATGCAGTTATTCCCATGTCAAAACTCCAGCTCACAAGCACATACAGGTGCAAATGGGGACAACCTTCACTCCCAGTGGACTGGAGCTGTGAGCTAAAGCTGGTGGGTAAAGCACAGGAACCTGCTCCAGTCCCTCTGTGCAACCCTCTGTTGCCATTTCAAAGATATTTAAAGAAAATGCTCTCAATACCAGTCAATAAAATAGCTCAAAACTTGCCCAAGTTGTGTCCACCTCACTGCCTGAAGTTAAAGGATTACAAGGTTACTTGGGATCTTGAGAGTTTTTAAACTCAGTCATTTCATCTCCCCTCCAGAAATAAATTCCTCCACAGTTTCATTGCAAAAATATTCCAAAGAATGGATAATTCTGCTGCCCCTGTACTAAAGACTACTCAAAGAAAAGAAAAAAAAAACCCAAACAGATTAATATTAAGCTTTATCAAAAGAATGGCACATGTATTGAATTTAATCCAAACCAAACTATCCACCTTCAGAATCAGATCAAGCAAACGTGAGCCTGGGGCCAGAAATGAAAAGCATGGCATGTTTTCTGAGAGGTTTGTCCTGAATTTGCTGTGCTCCTGCATGGAAACCTTCACACTGCAAGTGCCAGACAAATAGGATTTCTTATCTTTCTGCTTAGTTGAGTTAGGGAAGAGTTTCACTCATTTTTAACTCCTTTAGATTGCATGTTTCCCAATTGCAGGGAGCAACTGTCAACAGTTTTGTGAAATAAATCCCTTTTATTTAGGGGAAAAAGGGTGCTACAATCACTAAGGCACCTTCAAGGTTTGGGGTGCTGCATCCCTATGTGCTCATAGTTGCTAGAGAAATCCCAATACACTTTGGTGCATCCACCACTTGCCACCCACTTGGGGAAAAACATGGCTGGGTGGACATTCAGGCCACTGAATGGCAGGGGGGTGGAACTAGATGATCTTTAAGGTCCCTTCCAACCCAAGCCATTCTATGATTCAAACATGGAAAGAAAACCTTGTGACATGAAGCTGGAAATTCCCCAGTAGCCCTTTTCTTCTGAGCAATGGGATGCTGTGAAGCACCATGCCCCAATCCTGACATCCCTTATATCCAGCCTGAACTTACCCCCCTCCAATTTACATCCATTATTTCTAGTCCTCCCATCACATATCTTATTAAAAACTCCTACCCCTGCCTTTCTGTAGGACCCCCTCAGGTATTGAGAAGTTACTCTGAGGTCCCCCCTGAGCCTTCTCTTCTCCAGGATGAACAACCCCAACTCCTTCAGCCTGTCTTCATAAGGCTCCAGCCTTTTGACCATCTTTGTGGCCTCCTCTGGACCCACTCCAACAGCTCAATGTCCTTATGTTGAGAGCTCCAGAACTGGAGACAGTAACTCCAGGTGTGGTCTCACCAGAGCCCAGTAGAAGGGCAAAATCACCTCTCTTGACCTGCTGGTCACACTTCTCTTGAGGCAACCCAGGATTTGGTTGAAGCCCAGCTATGTCAAACAGAAGAAACACANGCAACCCAGGATTTGGTTGGAGCCCAGCTATATCAAACACAAGAAACACGCTACAGCCTTCTATGCAGCCTTCTCAGCAACACTCAAGTTCCCTCTCCAACAGCTCAATGTCCTTCTTATGTTGAGGACACCACAACTGGACACAGCAACTCCAGGTGATCATTTGGGTTGATCATTGAAAACCCCAAAGGAAAAGTTCTCCCACCCAGACTTTCACATCTAATTTTAGGTGAAGTCCATACAAGAACTGGCTGTACCTCAGGAATAAAAAATGCCACGTGTGTGCAGCATCAAACCTTATTCCTGTAAAAGGCCCCAGCAATCAGTGCTGCTGCTTTCCCTATTGATTGCTGTGGGGCTGTTTGTTATTCTGATCTCAGCTGGTGGGAAGTCTCCCCAATCACCATGAGGTCGTGACCATGGGGTCAGAAACCTGCACTACATACATCATAATTTATTTTACAGCTAATCAATAGCTGCACCCTGCACCATGCAATCTTACAGTACAGCCTTACATGCAGGGAGTGATGCTGCTTCTAGGGGATCATCACCTTAAGAGGGTCAAAATTAGACATGTACCATTGGAAATTGTGGAGTAGAACCCAAATACAACTCATGGATTGTTTGTATATTCATCTAAGAGTTATTCAAACTCTGATTATGGCTTGAATGCAACTTGGGAAGATAAATATTGGCATACTTTCAGCTTTACATCCAACAGCTGAACACAAGAAGCCTCAGGAGTGGATGGTTTGAAGGGAAGGAGGTGACTTCACACCCACCAGTGGCTGAGGGAGCCCTTGTGACCACAGCACTTGGGACTGGACCTCCCTTCACACCAATTCACCACAACAGAAGAGCAGAAAACTGCCTTTCCATTAATCCTACCCTTCATCTCATTTTCTAATTCATATCTCCATCCTGCCAGTCCTAACCCAGGCACATCAAGCTCTAGGTTTACGGAGCTGACCATCCCTCCCTTGCTTTTTGTCTGTTGGATCCAGATTTCTGCAGAGCTCAGGGTATTCCAAAAGACACAGCAGCTTTTTAACAAGCTGTCCTTCAAATTAATGCCAAATATAGGATTTTAACAGGAAAGGATGTGAAATACAAAGCAAGAGGAAAGTGGAAGAATGAGGAGTGCTGGAAACACCCTGTATGAAGAACAACCTGTATCCATGCAATGTGCAGCTCCTCAGGACCTTCACCAAGGCTTAACATCATCAGCCTCAACACAATCTGGATGATAAAACAAGATTCTTCCCCACCATCTGCTTTTTCCCCCACTTCCCACTGTCACCCCAAGGCAGGGGATGTGATAATCCACCACCAAAGCTTCAGCCCTTCAAAGCAATGTACCTACAACCTGCTCAACAGATACACGCCATGGAGCAGGAGCTGAAGATGCTGTTAGATGCTTTTATTGCAACTTTAAGGCTCTAAGGTCAACACACTAAAGGGATTTTAGATTTCCTGGCAGCACAGCCCCTTTTCTACTGGCCACAAACAGAATAAAGCATGTAATATCCCAGGCATGAGCCCCACAGCCTGTCCCTCCTGGCCCAGGGGGAAGATTGGCACCTCAGCTCCCACCCACCACAGCCCCCAGCAAGGCCAGGAGCTTGTACAAAGGGAAAGAAGCAGACCATGACAAGCTAAGCCTCCTCCTTCCTCTTCTCTTTCCCTTTCTTTCTCTTCATGCTATGGTGAGGCTGCTGAATGCCAAGAGGAAAATGCTTTGGCAGAGCCAGACACTCTTTTCTGTTTTGGTGAGTGGGGTTTTTTGTTGTTTTTTTTTTTTTCTTATCTCCAGCTGCTTCACTGGATGCCTAATCCTCCATGAACATCTGGAGATGTAGCAGGACACAGAAGCCACATACCAGGTAGGCTCATAATGCACAGCTCAGCAGGATTTCTGCTGCTTGTACCTGCTGTTAGGGCACAGTGGGGGACCAAAGCACAAAAATCCAGGGAAGAAAAAGAAAAAACAAAAAAGATTTGTATCTGTTGGGGCAACAGCTTCCTACAGGGGAGCCCTCCTGGTCTCAGCAGCAGAGGATCTCTCTCCAAAGCACCATGGCCATCCCCATTGTAGCCATGCTCACATGGAGAAGGGGATTTTGGTTCCTCCCTGTCCCCAAGGCTTTCCTGGGACCCCAGGCAAAGGCTCTGGCAGCAGAGATCCATCCTTACCAACCTCCCTCCAGGCAGCCACTCCTTTTTCTCCCCTCCTTTTAAAAATTACACTGTTACATGAAGATATTTTTCACCTGCTGCTATCACAACCAATAATCTAAAGTATCTGCATCAGGGAGAATCAAAGCCAAAGCAGCTATTGCTCAGGGCTGGGGATAGGGAGGAGAGCACACAAGAGGGGCTTCCCCAGCTCCTAAGGAAATGACAGACCCACAAGAATACTCCCAAGGATCCAGGAAATAGCTTTATAGATCCAAAATAACGATTTTAAGCCCCAGGGGAGTCTTTCTCTTGAGCTCAGACTCCCACAGAGGAGGGAGATATCCGCTTGCTGGACTGATCAGCTCAGAGCCATCCACTTACAGCAAACCCAACCACTTTGAGTGGCCACCTGAGTCCTGCCCATGCTGCTCATCCTACCTCAGAATCCCTCAGCAGTCACCCCCACAGAAGGATCTGCCACTGGCTGCATCACCATCCTCTCCCTACCCCAGAACAGTGTGGCCAAGCTGTTCCATGAGCTGCAAACAAGAGGAGTCTGAGCCAGCATCACTCCCCTCCCAGGGATAAGAAGAAAAGCAAAATAGAAATCAAATATAACAATCACTAAGAGTTGGAAGGGACATTCAAAGGCCACCTAGTGCAACCCCCCTGCAGTGAGCAGGGACATCCTGCACTAGAGTAAGTCACTCAGAGCCTCAGCAAGCCTGGCCTTGAATGTCTCCAAGGATGGAGCCTCCAGCACTTCTCCGAGAGCCTGGGACAGTGTCTCACCACCCTCATGGTGAAGAACTTCTTTCTAATGTCTCGTCTAATCCTGCCCTGCCCTGCTCTTTGACCATCTTTGTGAACCTCCTCTGGACCTGCTCCAACAGCTCAATGTCCTTCTTATGGTGAAGACTCCAGAACTGGACACAATACTCCAAGTGGGACCTCACCAGAGCCATGTAGAGGGGCAAAATCCCCTCTCTTGACCTGCTGGTCACACTCCTCTTGGTGCAACCCAGGATTTGGTTGCAGCCCAGCTATCTCAACCACAAGAAATACACTATAGCCTTCTATGCAGCCTTCTCAGCAACACTCAAGTTCTTCTCCAAAGCATCTTGTGCCTCCCTAGAGCTCTGAAAAGGCAAACTGCAGCACATGCAGGTGTGTGCCTCGAAGCCTCCAAGCAGCAATTCTGCCTTTGCTGCCACAGAACACCCCATAAACACCAAACCCCCATGTGCCAAAGGAAATTCACATTTTTTTCCCCTCCTTGCTGGGATGATGGGAATCTGGAAACCAGCCTTGTTCTTGAAAACCTTCCTGGTAAGGGGGTCTCCTAATAGAGAACCTGTCCCAGCACACTGAAGGCTGTGGCAATCAAAAGCAGCTTGTGGCAGGGGACATGGGTTGCTCCTACACAGGTGGGGATGGACAGGACCCATCCCTGCACTCACCCTGTGCTGATCTTGGTCTCGCTCCTCCCACTGGAGAACCAGAGTGTGTATCAGGACTGGAGCCAGGCTTCCCCACTCCAGCCCAGGCAACTGCCCCAAGGTGTCTCCTCTTCCTCCATCAGCTTGAGCTCTCCAGAGAACAGGAGGCAGAAGCAGGACGTGAGGGGCAGCTCCAGGGCTTCACAGCAATGAGGCAGTAGGAGAGGAATAAAAATCCACTGTGGCAAGCAGGGTGGTGGTTTCCTAGAGAGCAAAGGGGTTTTTAACAGGAACAAACGATGTCACACACAACCAAACCCTGTCTCTTGCAGAACAGTGGAGCCACAGGAGCAGGCACCACATCAGCCACTGGTGGACTCACATCTCATCAGCTCCAGCTTGTGAAGGAGTCATGCTCTTCAGCAGCATTTGCTGAGCTCTTCTTAAAATTAAGCCAGGCTTCTGCACTTTCTCTTGTCTTCTCATGGTCTAATAATTAGGTTGGCTGCCATCAGAAAAATAACAACAAAGAACTTCCCATCTTTTCCCAGACTTTGCCATATTTTTTGTCCTTTTGCCTCTACAGCCTGCATGGGCACTAGGTGGGTGTTGCAGCACAGCAGGGATCACAGCAAGCCAAGGATGGAAGGTGGAACCCATGTCAGGCATTTTCATGGAGGAGGCTCTTCATCTGAGGAAGTTCAGACACCCAGGGAGAGCAGGAGGAGACACTCAAGGAGAGCAGGAGGCAGGTACCAGCACAAGGTTGCTGCACTTTGTGGTCTAGGTCCAGGTGGAGCAGAGATGGCAAGTCCAGGATCTCCCATCCCAGGGCACTGTGCCTGCTCCAGGTCTCAGCACACAGGGCTTTGCTTCCAAGTCCACCAAAGAGACACAAACCTGCCCCAACCCACAGCCTGGGCTTCAAGAACAACACAGTGATGTCCAAATCCCAGCACCTCCATCCCTGGCAGCACCTGCAGCCTCAGTCACCAGCTCAAGGCAAAGCCCTCAAGGAGGGCAAGGTGAGGTGGGTGCCCATCTGCAGGGAGGGCAGTCATGAGAATCATAGGATAGTTGAGGTTGGAAAGGACCTTCAAGATCGAGTTCCAACCCCCCTGCCATAGGCAGGGATACCTCCCACTACATCAGGCTGCTCAGTGCCTTGTCCAGCCTGGCCTTAAACACCTCCAGAGAGGGGGCATCCACAACCTCTCCAGGCAACCTCTTCCAGTGTTTCACCACCCTCACTGGAAAGAATTTCTTTCTTATGTAAAGCCCCCTTCCAATTTACATCCATTGTTTCTGATCTTCCCATCAGACAGCTTATTAAAAAGTCCTACCCCTGCCTTTCTGTAGGACCCCCTCAGGTATTGAGAAGTTACTATAAGAAGCTTTAATGCAACTTCAGTTTCATCTTTGTCAGGGCCACCACCTGCAAGCTGTGTTAGAACCAGTTTCTGACTCAGTTTCCAAATCGCTGCCAACAGAGCCCCCAGAAGATGCTCTTCCTCCTGCAAAATGTTTCTTTGGTGGATTGGGACTGGCATTGAGCACAGGGAAAACTGTGGATAACCACGTCCTAGGGCTGCAGAGGGCAGGGTAGGAAGAACCACCCTGCTGTGGCTGGCTGCATGGCCCAGCATTTTGGTGCCAGACACCAGCACAGTGACAAAAGGACATGGAAAGGGTGAGAAGGGACTAAGGGTGAGAAGGGACTAAGGGTGTGAAGGGACTAAGGGTGAGCAGGGACCCTCAGCACCTCTTCACAATACAGCAGGAGCAGCCAGCAGCCCCATGGCAAGCCCAGTTGGGGTGGGCTGTGACAAGAACCATGCTCAGGCTTGTCCCCAGTGGTGTCCCTGGTGCCATGGAGTGCCATTCCCATGTGGAGCAGACAGGGAGAAGGGAGGGAGCCCCTCGGTGAGGCTCCTGCCTCCACCATGTGCTGCTCACAGCCCCGCCAGACCGCAGGATCTGGCTCACTGAACGTGTGGAAGCAACACTTCTCCCTGTCTCACTTTACAAAGCCCCAAACAATAACTGTCTGTCGCTGCACAGGAGCTCAAGGAGGAACCTAAGTTGCTATTGGCACAGCACACAGCAGCCTTCCTCTTACACAACACCAGCAGATGTGAAAATAGCCCGGCGCTGCCTTGTGCTCTCCTCTGACCTCCTGTTTGCTCTGGATCAGATTCCAAAGCTAGATCTTAACCTACAAGAGCCATAAAAGCAAAGGATTTGGCCCTATCGGGGACTTTTCATAATCTAAGACAGATGCATTCCGTGTAGGAGAACACACTGAGGTTGATCAGGGCAGAGAAGAGGCAGCTCTGAGCAGACCATGCCAGCATCACTCACACTCTTAGAGTAAGAGGATGCTCTGGAGGTGCTCCAGGGGCAGGAGACCTGGCAGCTCTTACAAACCAGGGCAGCACCAAAAGCTTGCATCCTACTGCTCAACTTTTACCAAACCCAAGTCCAGCCACCACTTGCCTCATACATGGGGACCTCCAAGTTCCCATGTCCTCCATCCTGATGTCCTAAGTGCTGCCAGATCCAGCACAACATGAGAGATCCCCTCCTATGTCCTCCATCCTGATGTCCTAAGGGTCACCTAAGAGCTGTCAGAGCCAGGACAACACAAGAGATGCCCTCCAGCCCTCCTGTGCCCTCCATCCTGATGTCCTAAGGGTCACCTAGGAGCTGCCAGAGCCAGCACAACACAAGAGATGCCCTCCAGCCCTCCTGTGTCCTCCATCCTGATGTCCTAAGGGGTCACCTAAGAGCTGTCAGAGCCAGCACAACACAAGAGATGCCCTCCAGCTCTCCTATGTCCTCCATCCAAATGTCCTAAGGGTCACCTAGGAGCTGCCAGAGCCAGCACAACATGAGAGATCCCCTCCATAAAGTGTTTCTGGAATCTCTTGCCCATGCAGGCACTGACTCCAAACCTGAAACCACTCCAGGACATAAGGATGGGAAAAGCACCTGGAGGACAAACTTTCCTGAAAAGGCAGCAGCAGAATTAAATTGAAGGATGCTATAAGATAAGCAAGAGAGGGAGAAGTTAATAACCAGCACTGAAGAACAACTTGTATAAATAATCTCTCCAGCATCCCTAAGGATACCTAGTGCTCCTGCTGACTTTGGGACTGCAGCCCATCCAAGCAGCAGAGGAACTTTCCAAGATGCAAGAGAAGAAGACAAGACAAGGACATTACTGTCATGGGGAAAGGGAACAGAGAACAAACTGTCCTCTCTGGCTGCTCTCAGGCTGTGCCAGCACACACCCATCACCTGAACTCCAGCAGCACTCCACTGACATCCACTACAATCAATTCCTTGCTGGGAATACCACCCAAGGAGGGGTCAGCCTCATCTGGGAGTCCTGAAAACCCCCATCACCCCACTATATGTGCTGGGGAACAACTCACACCTTGACAGTGGTGTCACAACCAGCCCAAAAGTGATGCAGCACCCAACAGGGTCAGCTAAGGCTCTACCAGAAAGGGGACAGGCAGCAGCTGAGCCACCACAGCACCCCAGTCCTTCTACACACTGAAATAAGACACAAAATACACCAGTATTTGGTATTTTGGGGCAAAATATCTCCATCCCCAAAGCACACATCTTTGCTCTCTGAGTCAGGGGGTGACAGGCAGCAGCAGAGGAGAGTAACTCTAAGAGTAACACGTGGGAGGACCCACCAATCCCAGCTTGCACAGGAGAGTGAAAAGCAGCCTTAAAATAAGATATAAAATACACAAGCTGTGGTATTTTGGGGCAAAATATCTCCATCCCAAAGCACACATCTTTGCTCTCTGAGTCAGGGGATGACAGGCAGCAGCAGAGGAGAGTAACTCTAAGAATAACACCAATCCCAGCTTGCACAGGAGAGTGAAAAGCAGCCTTAGAATATAATCCACTTCAGGCACTCCTAAATCTTCCCCAATACAAGGCAGAGCCCTTTAAGCAAAACTAAACAACTTCCTTCAGCCTAAATAAATATTAAACCTAAGTTGATGCATTAATTTACTCCAGTTCACCAAAGGCTAACTCCTACCTAAACTGATCATTATAAAAAGAAATCCTATAATCCCTCGCTCCCATTCAGGCTCAAAACATGTAATCCTTTGAATAAATCCAGCAAGAAAGTGTAACAAAACGGGCAATAAAAAACTTACAGCGTTCACATCTTTTCATCTACCATTAATACTGTAAACACTCACTCCAAGGCCCTTGAGTATGACTAATCTAATGTTTTGGCTCCCAACATTCATGGCTGAAGGAGCTCACCCCTCACCATAACACCCACCATCCTCAAGAGCACACCCCTCTGCAAATCTCCACCTCAAACCCCACAAAACACAGCAAAAATCAGCACGAAATATGG
>VZTY01017239.1:514919-532354 GCA_013400935.1 Turnix velox | reverse complement strand
AGGATGAAGGATATCAGCTTTTTTTAAATTTAATAGCATGGGATCACAACAGTGTCAATCCCTAAGTATTCTTTTACAACAACTTTGCTATGCAGCGACTGTGGCTTAAAACCACTTACAATCTAAAATGCTATTATGAGCGGAGAAGGAATAATTAGGAAAACACAGGAAAAGCCCACAGGATCAGGTTCAGTCTCTTGTCTTGTCTCTCAGTAACATGAGTTACTCCAGTGCAGGGGTTGCATGATGCAGCTGCTCCAAGCCCAGTTGTCAGAGCTCCTCCAGGGAAGCCAAGCAGTCTTCCAGCCATACCAAGGCCTTTGAGCATTGCTGCAGGGAGAACAGGCAGCACCTGAGCACCTGTCCTGGCTCTGGTTGCTGCTCTCAGCTGTGCTGTGCTGTGGTGGTGGGCACTGAGAGAGCCAGGAGATGCTTGACACCCTGTGGCACAGCTGTGCCCCATGGAAACAGCCCCAGAGGCAGGTGAGAGCCCCATGGGGCAGGACAGAGGTGCCATGACTTGGCACCATGACTCACCAGGCCTCAGTTGTCTGTCCCACAGAGCTCTCCTTCCACCTTCCTGCTCTTCTTCTCGGGCTCCCAGTTGCTCCCATCTTCAAAATGTGCTTTTCTCTTCCTGCCTCTTTCCTGAGAAGAGCCTGGTGACCTTTTCAATCAGGAGGAGTGTTAGACAGAGAAACCCATGATAAACTCCAATCCATTCTGCTCTAAACAAAACATTCTCATTTTACCTGCTCTCCTGGGATGGGCTCTGCCTGCATGGGCTTACTGACAGCACTGGAGGTGGCACCTGCAATGGCAATGTGGCCATTAACAGGTGGCAAGCACTCACTTGCCCAATTGCTTCTGCAGCTCTCAAAGGCACATCCCTCAGCTGGCTTTGCTCTGTTTGGCTCAGCTGAGGCATCTCTGTTGGGATGACAGCACAAAGAGCAAAGGCCAACCTGCACCAGCCTTCCTCCCTACTTTTGCATATATGTGGGCTGCTGGATGACCTTGCTTGGCCAGGGCTTACTTTTCCTGTGGCTCTAGTCCCACCTTCCAAGGGAGGAGGCTTTTCTAGTCACCTCGTTTGTGGCCATGACATACCTCTGCACCTCCTTCTTCTGCCTCCTGTGCTGCCAACCCCTCTCCTGGTGCCTCAAGCTCAGCTGTCTCCTCATTGAAGAGTTCCTCACGGGGTTGGATGAGGAACTCAGCCAACTGCGTCACCTACACAAAGCAAAGCATTACTTTCCACCTCAGTGGCTGAGAAGGACTTCAAGAGCCTCATGCTATCTTCTGCACAGAAGGCTGAAGCTGTGCACTGGGCTGCTCTTCATTCATAGAAGCTCTTCCCATTGCTCAGCCTTTGACCAAGAGAGGAGGCAGCTCTCTACCTCTGAGCAGCAAAGCCAGCCTGGACTAGAGGCAGCTGGCAAACACAGACTACCTTCTGCACTGCTTCCACCAGGTTCTCAAGCGGGAGTGAGTCCTCCTCAGGTGGACCGAGGATGTTGGGCCCAACACAGATGGCAATGTTTGTTGCTGTCATCCTGCTTGTGCTAGCATTTCTGCTGATGTTATCAAGCAGGGACAGCAGGCGCTTCAGGAGGAGGAGGCTCACTTGGGGCAGCTTGCTGGTGACCCTGAGAGAAGAGGAACAGAAGTTTAGAAAAGTAGACTCTATCAACACAGGTCTTGCTGAGTGATCTCACCCAGGCAAAGGAAGACTCCCTGGTGTTGCCTGGGCTACACAAGAAGGACTGTGTTCCCTTCTTCCCTCCCTCCTCCCCTCCCTCTCTCTCTGTCTCCTTCAGAGCTGCCAGCTTCTCCTCCTTGCTGCTCTTCTCCAGGGCACTCATCCACTGCTCGTAGAGCTGGTCTTGCAGGAGCTTTGAGGGGATCTTGCGCAGGAAGTCCTGCAATGCCAAGAGCTGTGGGTGAGGCTCTGGGCACTGCCACTGGCAGCACAGGCAGCACGCCCAGAGCTGGGGCTTCTGAACACGTGTCCTGGCTTTGACTTCTGCTCTCGCTGGTGCTGGAGGGCACTGAGAGAGCTGGGAGCTGCTGGTCAGAAGGGCTCACCCTCAGGATGATGGCCAGCAGGAATGTGGGCTGGCTTTCCAGCTGGACCTGAGCTGCGCTGTCAAGAGCCTGCTGAAGCTCATGGGTGGCACGCTCGTTGGCTGCCAGCCTGAAGATCCCCTCAGTGGATGGCCCATTCTCATCGAGGAGAGCCAACAAGTCCTGTGGAGGACAGGGAAGCAGAATTGTCTGTCTGGAGACAGGATTTGGACCAGGCAAAGCTAGCTTTGTGGCAGGTGCAAGAGTGGGCAGCTCTACCTCTCTCATTGCAGGGGAGCTGTCTTTGTTTGGGAGCGCCATGAGGACTCCCCTGGCCTGGGCCATCCCCTCTCCACAGGACACAGAGGGATGGGCACCCATTGCCAGGCATGCTTACTTGGAGTGGCTGTGGGAGCCCTCCTGGCTGCAGAGGTCTTCCAGCAGCCAGCCAAAGAGAGCCCCACTGCCACTCAAGCCCGATGGCCTGGGCACCTCTGGAGCAGCAGCAGAGGTCTCTCTCCGTGCCAGTTGCCAGGGCATCCTCCATCTCCCACTGGCTGCTTCCAATGAAAAGAAAGCAAGGAGATATGGAGTTAAACCAGCAGGTGAGTACAGGCCAGCTTCCCTCAGCTCTGTCTCCCCAGTGCCAAAATCAAAGGGGAAGCATCACTTGGAAGGAGGGTCCAGGGGCTCAGCTTCCTCCAGTGGCAGAGCCATGGGGATGGATTCAGGAGGAGACAGGCCACCCTGCACTTGACTCCAAACTCACCAGCTGCGTGGCCAAGTCCACTTTGGCTGCCAGGGGAGATGGGTGGTGCACCAGCTCTGCACCAGCCTGCAAGAAATGCTCTGTGTTCACCCACCACCCCTGCAGAAGCAAGGGCCCCAGGCAAACAGTGTGTGGGAGGTGGAGACAGCTGAGACCTCAGCCTAGGTATTCCTCACCTCTCCCTGCTGCTTNAAAGGGGAAAAGAGGAAGAAGGTGAGAAGCCCTGCACCTGGTCTTGGGCTGCAGCAGGTTCTGTGGGCAGAACAGAGATGGGAGCTTGATAGAGGGCAGCCGGGTGACACGGGCACCCTCCACTCCTTCAGGTGGCCTGTGCAAGAGGAAAGGGCAAAGAAAGAGCTATGTGAGACCCAAGCTGCCCTGCCCCCTCCCACCAGCCCATGCAGCACTTCCAAGTTGTTGTGATGGGACTGCTATTGGCCAGCAGTGGAGTGGAGAGCAGGGGCAGTGGTGGGGCTGGGACTGGGCAGATGTTCTTGGGACACAGATGAGCAAAGCAGCTGCACCAGCTCTGCTCACTGGAGAGCTGCCCACAGCTGTGGGGGCACCTCTCCTCAGCTGGGGAGCAGAGTTTTGGCAAGGTCGGGCTCTGCCTGGAGCATCCCCCCTGTGCTGTGAGCACAGGTTCCCCTGGCTGCACGGCCATGTGGGACTTACTCAAGGATGGTGGTGAGCCACAGATCCTTCACCAGCCGTGAGCTGCAGAAAAAGCAGGGAAAGAGCCTGAGTGCTTCCTGCTGCCCAGGCTGTGAGCAGAGGTGTTCTGTGGCACAGCCCTCCCCCAAGGGGATGTCCACAGAGGAAGGACAGAAGTGCCAAGAATTGGCTTTGAGACTCACCAGAAGTTGACCACACAGGAGCCAGTGGGCCAGAATAGGACCACGGCCTTGGTGTTCCTGCTATCTTCCTCCTTGGGGTCATCACTGGCTCTCCCATTCCCACTGCTGATGACCCACAGCGTGACCAGGGCCAGGCTGAGCAGCGGCACTGGGGTGCTGGAATGTCTGCCGAGAGGAATGACAGGGAGTGAGCTGGAGGTGGCCATGGGTCCCCTCCAGCATCCCCCTGGAGCAGCTGCAGCCATGGATGTGTGCAGCCATCAGCAGGCTGCCAGGGCCTGGGGCCAGAGGCAGGACCAGAGAGAAAAGGCAGCGGGGCTCTGACAGTCTTACTGGGCCTTGGCAATGACCAAGGTGTCTATGAAAAGGAGGAGGTCCCTCTTCTTCGTCCTCCGGCCCTGGGTCACCTTCATGCGGTGTCGCTGCAGGTGGTGAAGGCAGGCCCTGCTGCCAGGTCTCAGGGTGGCAACTGCAGAGCAGATGGTGTCAGGCATGAGCAGGGCAGCTATGGTGGAACCAGCTGTGCAGCAGCATGTCCCTGAGCTGGGCTGGGGGAAGCTCACCTGGCCCCATGGCAGCAGTTCACCTGGCCCATCTTCAAAAGCAGAAGGGCACAGCTCTGGGTTCAGGACAGCACCCAGCTAGACCACGTGGACCTCCTGAGGTCAGTCCTGAACCCAGAAACACCGCAAACACCACTCACAGTCAGACAACAACTCCAGGTAAGTGCTGCCACTGTCACCAGGGCCGCTCTCTCCCAGTGAAGTGAAGGCCCCTGAGGCAGTGGGGCTGTTGCCGGGCCAGCGCCAGGTACAACATTCTGAGACCAACAACGGCCGGGATGGTGTGGGGGGGCACTGGAATGGAAGGGGAAGTCAGAGAGGTGCCTGGGGGGGCTTTCCCTGCTATGGCCATGTGTCAGCCCTGCTGGGGAGCCCATAGCTGGACACAGCACGGCAGGCATCCAAAATTTGTCCAGGCACCCTGTTCCAGTATCTCAACACTCTCCCAACAAAGCATTTCTTCCTAATCTTCCTAATCTGAATCTCCCTTCTTTCAGTTCAAAAACATTACCCCACATTCTACCACCACAGTCTTTGGTAAATGCCTCCCTTGAGACCAAAGAGGTGGGAAATTGGAGGGAGACTTCTCCAGCACCAGGTATACTACATTAGAAGGAGACTTGGACACCATTAGCATTCATTCATGGTCTTGACACATAGTCCCTCTGACCATATGAGCAGCAGGGTTGGTGTCAGCTCATAGCAGAGAGCAAGAAAGGGATTAGCAGCTGGTCAGGAGACACTCAGCTGTAATGCCAGAGGTCTGCAGGACAAGAAACCGTCCTGCTTACCCATTTTGTCCCTCCTTAGCAGTAGAATTGCCAGGCAGAACTAGACCAGTAGTCCACAGAGTCCAAGAAACGCTATTTCCAACAAGGCCTTTCAGGCTCCTCTCCCAGTCACCCTAGGCAATGATGCACTTTCATAAAAGAGGGAGAAGTGCATGCCTTGAAGCTGCCAGAACAGCCGTGACAGTCTGTTGCTGAAATCATGGGTCTCCCCCAGGGTTTTTTATAGATCAAATAGGCTGATTCACTTACAAAACAAGCCATTCTTAACTGATAGGTCACCTGTCTTCCTGCTCTGAAGGCCTGATCATCTGCTTGTGAAGTGATGACCATTTCTTGCATGAGTCACTTGTTCAGGTAATTGAATAGTCCATGTCATAAAATTTTAAGCACCATTGAGAGGTGTTCCACATTCTGTAATGATTTTAGAGTCATTGCTCAAAAAAGATATCTACACAGTTGACAGTAAAGAGCTGCTCTTTAAAGCACAGTTTTTCTCCTGGAAAACAATTCTACAAGGGTGCAGTATTCTACAAGCCAATCAGCAACACAAGATGACCAGAAATTAACTGCTGCCTAGGTAATCATGATCTTATCACATTTGTATTGTACAAACAGACATGGTATCTACAGTTGGTGTCTGAATATATGCCTTTGAAAACACCAGTTTTCTAAGAATTACAGCACAGGTTGGCATATCTGACCGGTTTTAGATGTGATTTGAGAGTGCTCTAAAATAAAAAGTTTGCCTGAGTTTCTATGATTCCCATTCCTTCAGAAAAAAGTGTAAAGCATTACAGTTTGATAAAGATTTGAAACAAATCAATGCATAAAGAGTGGATGCATAAGGAGGGGATGAAAGGGAATGCTGAAAAACGGGGGTAAGAAAAGCAAACAATCAATATAGATAAAGTCACTAAAAGCCACTCAAAACATTCTCAGAATAAAATATGTCTTCTTTCAAAAGAAACATGCAGATGGAAAATTGAAAAGTATGAGTACAAAAATATTCAGTATGTATATCTATTCTGTAATTTAAATCAGATAAGAACATGAATCCACCCCATCTGAAACCAGCTGTTTAATTTTGAACAGCTAATGGAAGACAGTGACCTCTTCTAGGGACATCACAGAATATCAAAATGCAAGCCAAAAATTCATCCCTCTAGCTTAAATAACATTGATGGTACTTCAAGGACTTAGTACCAGCTAGTGAAACTCTGAAACATAACCGGTTAATTCCAAGTATGGAATGAACACAAGGATTTACCACCCAGTTCACCTGATACAAACACTGAAGAGAATTGACTAAAGCTCTGAGTTAAAAAATGTACCAGTAAGGAGTTAGACGTTGAGAGTCTGACACAACAGGTACTCAGTCATTAATCTAAAACCAAGAAAAACTGTAGGTACCTGGCTATTACACGGATCCAGGACATAAGGTTTTTACTCGACTGGTGTTTTCCAGGTTACCCACATGTGCTGCAGCTTTGGTTAAACTTAGTTTAGAATCCTTAGTTTGGAATAAACCCATGGTTTAACAATCTATAACACTTTACACTTGTTCCATATGAGGAGATTAGAGATGTAGAAAATCACAATACTGAGATTAGGCATTCCCATACACAAGTCGGAAAGAAAATTGCCTTGTCAGGAATTATTTTTGTACACAAGAAGCAGAGATGTCATCTCAAAATATACAGTAACTGCTTTCCTTGTCTCTTGTGTGATTGCAAACTGGTTAGTATACTTCTTTAAGGACCAGTTCACACGAGATCTTGCTCCTGACTTTGCAGGGCTGTTTATCCAGCTTGCCTCCTCTCCTCAGCTTCCAGGCTATCATTAATAGGAGTTCCCAAGAAGTTGAGCTGCTTTTGCGGTTAGCATATTGAAAAATAGTGAATGAAAAACAACTTCCAGTGGAAGTCTGTGTGGTTGTGTGAAGCATCTGCATGAGGTGGCTCTGCCAATTCTTCATCAAATCTGGCTCATGCCTTTTTCAGTGGTTTTGCTTAAAATCTTCATATCCCTGATTACTGAGCCAGGTGGAGAAGGGTAACAAAAGAGAAGAATTTTGTGAGATACTGAATGAATTATTTGAGGATATGAAAGCCAACACTCAGAACTTTGTTCAGAAAATGCTGAAAGTGAATTTTTGTCTGTGAGGTCTTGGTTTAAATTACAGAGTAATGGATCTTGTCTGTAACACAGTTCTTCCGACTGGCTTTTCACTTAAGTTATCCAAAGAAGCAGGTGGTTTACTTCAACCCAGCTCTCAATGAGAGCTTAAGTGGTCATAAATTCACAAGCAGATGAACAACCCTCCGGAGTGGGAAGACAGGCAAACTGCTTGCTTTGTGAGGGAGTCAGCTTGTTTAATCTCTATAAACCCTGGGGGAGCCCCACTGCTCCTACCACCACAAGTTGTTGGCTCCATCAGGATATCAACAATTTATCTGTCACAGAAAAATGGCATCTTAACTGCTAAAGGCAGGGCCTGTCAGACACATGCTGCAAAACCCATCCTGCTGCCTACTGTGCTGCACCTGATCCATGGGTAATGAGAGGACTTCAAGCTCCAGAACTGTCAGACTGACACCTTTGACAAGCTCTAAATCCTAAGGCTGGGGTAGGGTGGGGGAATTGTCGAGAATTTTTTTCTTCTTCTTCTTTTTAGGCAAACGCTTACGGCTACAGTTGATGGCCTAGCCCCAGCAGCATTGCATTGTCACTATTCGTAACCTGACTTTCTGTTCCTTGGAGTTGAGGCAGGCTGCCTGAGATGCACCCATGACTGCCATGGGTGGCCCACCTTCTCACATCTTAGACAATGCAACAACTTTTACGCACCCACAGTTACAAGTATCACCTTGTGCTGCTGTTGAGGTGCAACCAGGAGTATTTCTGTGCAGTCCCTTAAGGATTTTCTCCCACTTCACCCCATCCGCAGCTCCATCCAGCAGCTCTGCTGTATCAGGTAAAGACAATATGTGCCTTCCTCCTCTGCAGTCTCCTCTTCCTCCTCCCTCCATCCACACAGGTGAGTCCTGGGGAGGTGTTTGGCCTGCTGCCTTTCACACATCTCCACATTTTCATTGGTTATTTACGGTCTCTGCCTGTGAGTATTGAGATTGCAGGTAGTGAGAAGGACCCTCTCTTTGTGTAACACACAGTGACACAGAAATGCCTCCTGTTTCTAAGTGCTTTGGTAATAAACATGAAAGAAGAGTGGCATGGCTGACTAATTACCCTGTTTTCTTCGCCATGTCACCAGCAATTTCAATCAGCTGTAATGTCAGAGTTAAGAGTGGGCATCATACCAACTCCTTTCACCCTCTGATGGTGGGGAGTTTCTGGGCACAGGTTCTTAAAAAGCTAATGGCACTCTGAAAAGTCACATGTAGGAGTCATACGCTTCTGCGCCACATCCTTAGAGTAGTCTGGAGGAGTTTCTCTCTTCTTTCTTTGACTTATTTTCTCATCCATGGTGCCAGTCTCATTCTCCTCCTTCAGTCCTCTAAGAGGAGGGTCTGGGTCTCTCTCCCTTTACTATCCCATTGGACAAGACAGCTCCTGCTAGTGTTTCCAGCCATGTCCCAAGCAAAGGCCATTCGTGTGCATTCCTAATAGCAGCTGTGCTGCTGCACTAAAGCCATTAGATGTTCTAACACATTACACTTTGTAAAATGTGCAACTTCTGCTTCGATCTTGGCAGCCTGAAGCAGTGATTTAAATGCCTCCTATTTCCTTTCCTGAGTGAACACTTCAGCATCATTGCTAGGAAGCACGGCTGGCTGACAGCTCTTTGGGAATCAGTCTCCTGAAACAAGTCCCAGGGAGAGGAAAATATGGCACAGAGCCCTGCTTGCTTTGCAGTACTGAAACACATGGGGACTAAAATGACTAATTCTTTCAAAGTTTTTCTTTTTTAAATGAACAGCTTTATAAATATGGCAGAAACCCTTGGTACCAGTTCTTACCCGAACAGATACCTTCCACCCAGTACCATGTAATTTTGGGAGGTTTAGGCCATTCGTGTGCATGGGTTTAGGCAAAGTCTGACTACTTTCTCTGTGTAAGACCACAAGAGCAGGTTGCCCACAAGGCTCCCCGAGGCAACCCTCCTTAATGGGCTTCAAGAACTGTCTGCAAGAAACTCAACCGCTTCCCAAGTGAAAAGCTCACAACAGTGCAAGCAGCTAATCATCAACAGCCTTTTATAATGCAGCTCAAAGCTTTCTTGTAAACCAGACTTTTCAAAGAAGGCACATTTAACCTTATTTTTTATCGCTCCTAGCTACAGCTTAAGAAAAGGAGTCCATGAATCAGCAAACTCATTGTCTTTCGTACTAGCCAGGATTGCTTAGTGTGAGTTCATAACTAGGTAAATATTGAGATTAGTGCTCTCAAGAGTATCCTTTTTCTGCATTTGTTTTTGGTCAGAATTTGAAGGTGATCTGATGGCAAGCAAGGGATATTGAAGATGAAACCTATGTAAAGCAAAGTAGAGTGCATTTGAGGAGTAAGAAATTTAAGTAAGAATGAGCAAAAGGAGCTGACTGGTGTAAAAAATAATTAATACAAAGCTTTTTCTTTATGTTTCCCTCAAATTAAATTTATTGGGATTTCTGATGTTAAGGTCTTATTTTGATTGGAACTGAATCTCTCAAATACCTTTGATGACAAGATCCCTGTTCCTACAGGCAGCTCTGACAGGACTTCATTTCTTCTATCTGACATAGGCTGCTAACCTTTTTAAACAGAAGTTGATGGTACTTAATGGAGATAGCACTGTCTGTGGTTTCTCATGATATTTGCATAATAATTTTATAACTGATGTGGAAGATGATGCTCAGTGGTAGGCAGCAGCAGCAGCAATACTGAGTAGCCATTTCTTCCACAGATGCAGAGTTTTTGCACAAAGGGGCATCCTTGAAACTTCAGCTGGGAATTTGGCCTGCAAAGAAAAATGTCCCTTCATACTCACTGACCTCATTAATGGCTGTAAATATGCAAAGGGTGAGTGTCAGGAGGATGGAGCCAGGCTCCTCTCAGTGACATCCAATGATAGGGCAAGGGGCAATGGGTACAAGCTGGAACACTGAAGGTTCCACAGAAATATGACCGTTCTGTCACGGTCAGGGTGACAGAACACTGGAACAGGCTGCCCAGAGAGGTTGTGGAATCCGCTTCTCTGGAGACATTCAAAAGCCACTTGAACACATTTCTGTATGACCTGGTTTAGGTGTTCCTGTTCTGCCAGGAGGATTGAACTAGATGATTTCTTGAGGTTCCTCTCAATCCCTGATATTCTGTGATTCTGTGATATGAGTCTCATCAATGAGTCTCGTTGTGGCACAGCACAATGCTTAACCTAATAAAACCACACTTGCCAAATGTGATCTACATTTTCTAAAGCAATGAGCTTTGTCGAGATTGACTCCAGGTTCAAATTCTAGCTTTTCAGTTTCAGGTAAAATTTATGTTCTTAGAAACACAGGAATTACCACACAGAACTGGACCAAAAATCCTGTTTAGTCCATTGTCTTGTCCCTGACAACAGCCAGGAGGCAGTGCATCCCGGGGAGATAGAACTGCAGTATAATGTCTCTTACTATGACAGCAGGAAACCCTGTTTCACACCAGCAGTTGTTGAGTGCCTGATGAGGCTTGCTAGCCCCCTTTTTCAAGAAGATTTCTCTGAATTGCAGCAATTTGTCTGAGTAGACTTTTCATTATGTGACTAACTTTGCCATGCATATGTGTGTAGTGCATATTTTGCAGCTTCAGCTCATAATTTGCCAAGGCTTGTAGATTGGTCAAATGAAAACAATTCCCCACACAACAATCGTTGATGCTTCTTCTGAGCAAATGCTATTTCCTTGCCAAGTTCCACTTAGAGCCTCAAGCCCTTTCACTCATCTCATATAATTTCACATACAGCTGCTTAAAACATTTGCCCCTTTTTAACTCTTTCCCAACTCCATTTCACATACAGCTGCTTAAAACGTTTACCCTTTTTAAATCTTCCCCAAGTCAAAAATCCCTCATCAATTTTTCCAGTTTCTCTCCCTCCATCCTCATAGGGCAGAAAATAAATGCTTGACACATTTTTACTTTTTACCTGTCTGATTCTGTAGAACAACACTTGCATAGCCCTGCAGCAAACATCCACTGGGTCCTCAAAGAAATTTCTAGAAATTTCTACTAGTAATTACTAGTAACTATAAACCAAAAACACTATGAAAAATCTTCTGCAACTTCAACAAAAAAGGATTAGCATCTCTCTCTTAATTGATTAAATGACCCAGAGCTGTAAACTGGAAGCTAGTCATGTTAACACTCTGGTATGACCTGATGTGGTTGGTTTCTATTCCATGATAAAGATAAATCCAACACACCTTTTTTGAATGACAACTGCTTTCCCCAGGAGTTTCAGAAGCTGTTGTGCACTGCTACTCTATGATTCTAATACTTGTAATTACAAGCTTGATGTGCTAAAAATAAAGGTGTGCTGAAAGCCAAGACGATGATGTTGAATAAAATTAACTGATAAAACACTGAAAGCTTTAACATGAAGACTGTAGGGAAGTACTATCCTTATGTGCATTAAATCTTGTTCTGAAAAATCAGAAAAACAAATTATCAAGTTGATTTGGTCTAAATCTTTGTCAAAGAGCTGCACTATAAACACAGCACTATCTGTGGCATACTCTTCTATATCTTATCTAGGCCATAACTAAATAAAAATGTGATAGTTATTCATTATTTTTAAGACAGAACAGTAAACCAGGGAGTGCAGTCTTGCTTTGAGTAAAGCTTTCAGTCATTTCTGGTTGAGATTGCTGAAATGAAATTTGACAAATGTAGCAATTGGGCAAATCAGCCTACCAACTTTAGGAAAAATAGCACATGAAAAGTAAGTATGTAAGCTCTATAGCATTATAATTACTATACTTAATTGGTCAAGTAATAAGTATACTTTTATCACCAAGCAAATATTTTGCTATATAGCCAGGTGAGTGTTGCATATCCAGAGACACAAATGAAACTGAATGTTCCCAAAAGACCACCCACTTTTGTTCCTTTTTTGTTAACTAATGAAAGTATCTCGTCTCCACTGGGTTGCTAATCCTGGAAAATTCCTTGCAAGCAGCTGTCAAAAGATCACCTGAATTTCAGCATCAAATATGAAGATGCAGAGGCATGGCAGAGATATAACATATTCCACACCTATCATGAGTAAATGGGAAAAATGATAGCTTTTAGCGCTGTGAAAAGTCATTGATGTTCTGTTTAAAAACAGAAGGAATGAAAAGCAGGGGTAGCCCAGCTAATGAAAAGCAAAAATGTATCAAGTTTCTATGGATTTTTCTTTTGTCTTGGTTTTTACTTCATTGAAGTCTTTAATTGTCTGATGTTGATCTGAACATAAACATTCCTTATTTGACTTCAAAGATTGAATTAGTGAAGGTTAAATGAACTCACGTTTTTTAACAACTCATCAGAATCTGTAACACTTTCTTCATCCAGTTTAGAGCATAAACATACATATATTTGAGCTAATGGAGCAAGATTCAGAAGGGGGATAGGCTTGCCTCCAGAGGCTAGGCATGTGTAGCTGGGTTTAAAATGAGGTAGGAACTCCTTTAGTCAGCTTTATCAACAGAAAAAATCAAAGGATCCAGCCACTCCTTAGTGTTAAAGCTTATTGTTAATGCGATTAGACTGACTTAACCTCCAAGTGAACTTGTCACTAAAAAGAACAAAGAAAAAGCAAAGCAATATAGGAATGGAACTATTTTTTATTAAATCACTGTTCTATTCCCAGGAAGGAATACAGAAATGGATATATATTAATAATGGTGCTGGAAGAACTGAACAAAAGAGAAATTCCCTTTTAAGTATAAGGTGGTTTTGCAAGATGTGATTTGTTGTTAGTCACAGGTACATTTGGCTCTGCCTTGTCAGGAGCCTATTTTATTTGTGTTTGAAGAGGTGACTTGACATGCTTGATCATATGGTATCACTCAGACTGGAAAAATAGGAGCTAAGTTCATTTGTGATACTGAGTTTGCTGAGCCATGAAAAAATGCCACAAAGGTATTTTAATCTCAGTGTGATTTTGGAGGAACTCAATAGTCTGTTTTAGAGATGAGTATGTGCTGTAAATGTACTGCTAATGCATTTCTTAACAACTAGGACAGTGCTACAAGTAATTAAGTCAAAGCATCACTTGGTGTATGTGCTAATTGATAACATCCACTACACTATTGACTTAATCCTGTGCTGCTGAGGCTAAGAGGAAAGCCCAGTTGTAATATTAGGACTTCAATTCTCACTGCACCCTTGGTACCCCCACTGAAGTCTAATTGGAATTTTCAAACAGCAAATGCACATAGTGTTGCTGCAGAGTTAACTCCAACATCATTTTTAAATGCTCATTTAGACTAAAGTAGGGAGAAGCAATTATTTTGAATTTCTGATCCATTGCAGCCTGGTTTTCTATGGAAGCAGTCTTGCATGACCATTCTGGATGAGATTCAACCTACTTAACTTCAAGCGTCTACTTCACAGAAGTTTATCTCTAAGTATCCTTAGACACAGGTCTGCCTTATAATTGATTTTTTTTTTGTGTGAAATTTCCCTGCTTTACAAAGGCAACACATCATGTAACTATACATAGCAAGGGAAAGGCTACAGCTGAAGTTCCTCCATTTTCAAACCTCAGAGAAGCCACGTAGATGTGATCCTATAAAAGTGGACAGGAGCAGGCAGCTGGCATGGATGTAAATCTTTGATAACTAAGATAGACTTGGAAGCTATAGCTTTACAATATAGATGTTTGCATCTGAACTAATCACCTGAGATGTCTTTTTTCATGGAGAAAAACAAAGAATTTCAAGGTGCTGCTCATGTGACCCATTTCAGATGTCTAAACGAAGCTGAGAATTGCACTCTCAATGTATCCCTGATCATAAAGAATTCTAGAATTACTAACTTAGATACTCATTTGCTACAATGAATTTCCTTTCAAATCTGTTAAAACTAATACCTACCCTCCATGTATAAGTTGTATAAGACTGAAAGATGCCTTCAGATAATTAGGGAGAAGAATAATATCCACCTACATTGCCATGAGGTGTTTTCCTCATCTTCATCATCCCACTACTTGCCTAAATTAAGTTAGATGGAGTAGATCTTACCACGATCTTAATCTATTCTCCTTAAAGTGAAATTTAAAATAAGTTAATTTTTCTCTCCCTCAGGAAAAGCAGAAGTAAAGATGGTTCAGTTGCTAGGTTCTCAGGTTAGCTGTACTGTTATTCAAGACTTTACAAAGCATTTGCTTGAGACAGGGGAAGTAAAGAACAAGAGGTGAATGAAGCAAGGAAGACTATAAAAGAGAGGCAAAGCTCATGCAGAAAGAATAGGCACTTAATTTACTTCTAGAAGAGCCAGAAGTAAACAGCTAGCTATGTTTGGAAAAAATTACTAGATAAATTCCCAGAAAATACATAACTGCTAATCATTACTTCACAAAAAAACCCTCTATTACTATTAATGCTTCTTGGCAGCAAATATGATTGTAGTTTGGATGCTTTTCTGAGCACAAATTAAGCCAAGTACTTCAGTACTTCCATAGCAAGTTATTCTTAGTTTCCCAGTCCATGGGATAGATTCATCTCAACCAGCTACAGTGCCTTTTATCTATGTTTCCTATAATTAAGGAAAAGAAATAGGAAATTCCAAACTAATATTCATGCTGGCTATGGAAGACTGAAGTTTCACATCTGCTTTTTACTAGCCCATGGCTCTTGTGCTGTTACACCTTGGTGAGCACTCAATATTTCCACTTTGTAGGAGCAAAAGATCCACCTCAATGAACTCTTGTTGAATTGCTAGACCCAACAAAGGGAAGACAGCACAGCTCTGCCAGGGAAAGGAGGGAGCTTGAAGTCAGTCCTTTCAGGTGCTTTTAGGCTGATCATAAACTGCACCCTCAAGCCAAAGTCCACAGAGAGGATGAGTTGCTTTCTTCAGAGCCCATTTCCCTCTTCTGAATTCAAAGGAAGTTTAGCTCTATGCATTTAACTCATAAATTACTAAGATTAGTAGAAACTGTAGCCATACTTACTAAGAATGAAGCTGCTACGAAAGATACAACCAGTGTTCTCAGCATATTTCAGCAGGGAAGTTCTCCTTTCTACAGAGCTGTACCACAGGAATGCTCCAAGGAACATTTGTTTCTCTGCTGTTCAGATTTTGCATTTTTGCCTCTTCCATAATGTGAATTTGCAGTGTTTTGCTCAGCAGCAGCATGTGAAGAGGGTATGATGTGATATTCCGCCCTCCAGGTCAACTGGGAATTCCTAGTCCACTGTTTAATCTTCTACTCATGGACTAAAATCTTGCCACTAAAATCTTGCCACTAAAATCTACCCATTCACTTTTTTTTCCTTTTTCACATTTCTTTTTTTCCTGATTATGTCTAAAATCTTCTTCTGCCACAACTAGTACAGAAGGCATTTTGCAACATTCAAATTGTGCAAGCAAGCTGAAGAAATAGTGTGTTGTATTCCCACAAGCTTTAGCAAGTCTTCCGTCATGGAAGCAAATTACATCTGTATTTAGGTCCTTCAGAAGAAACCTGACGATGATATAATAACACATGCACTTAAAAAAAATCAGAATCACCTTGTTCAAGCCTTTCAGATGGATCCTCACTTCACTTATGACCCTTTCTTAACTCCACCAACTTGTTTATTTCTTGTTCACAATAAGTTAAGTGAAATATAAAGGAAAAACATGAAAAACTAGTTTATTTGGGGAGGGGGGGAATCATGTGAGGATCTTGCTCACCTACAGTAATTTAGTCTGTTAGACTAAATTACAATATCACAAACAACATATTGATTGACTGCTAAATAGCTAATACTGAAAAGAAGGAAATCAAGGATGAAAACAAACAAAACTAGAAGACAAAGCAACTTGATTAGAGGTTGAAAGGAGTATATGTGTCTTTGCTAAAACTTCTAAATCTCTTTATTAGACTATCCCACATGACCTGACCCAATGCTCACATGGATCAAGCCTCATGGGTATGCACAAAAAGCTGCTGACATTCTGCCAAATCAGAGTTTTGCAGTGTCTGCTGCCAGTTGCATGCAGAACCTGGTGGGGTAGAAAAGGAATTAAGGGACAAAAACTTCCATTCATGTTTGGTTTGAGTTTTCTGCAAGAGACATTTATCTTTATAGGAAAATTTAGTTTGTAGCTGATAGATGCTGGCACCAGATCAAGTAGTAAAGCCCTGGAAAAACAGAGAATAAAATAAGGAAACTGCTTTCCATTTTCTCCTTTCTGATAAATGAAAAGCAGACACACATCTAAAGAAGAGGAGAAAAGAGTAAACTCTTTCCTGTAAGGTGGTATATATAGACCCATGAAATGCCTTTTATAACTTCAATGATTAGTGGCTCTCTCCCACCATTCTGAAGGAAAAGACATTAGTCATCAAGTGAACAATTGCCACTAATATTTCACTTGGCTGCATTTCAAATAATAGTCGTGGGATGGTGTTTCATATTTGAGAAGACATAGGAATATTTTCCTAGTGTATTTTCCTAGTCACTGACTAGTTCATAAAATTCCTAAAGACATATTAAAAAAAATATATCTACACCCAGAAGAGGAATATATACTATGCATATTTGCAAATATATGCAATGCAGTTGTATTGATGTGTGTCCTCTCCACAAACATCAGTACTATTTGTTCACCATAAAGCATGAATGGGGTAGTTAAATGAGAAATATTTCAAAGCACAAGGCAACTTAGATCAACACTTTCAAATTTGGCTATGATCAGACTTCTGAAATCAGTGTCAGCCATTTGGTTCTGAAACTTTTCCTTTTAATCTCCATAGGGATTCAGAGATCAACATTTGGACTGAAATCAATGAGATAAACAAAAAACAGACTACAAAATGAAATACTTTTATGGCAGACTAGGATGCCATGTAAATCATTTTATATGAATATTCAAATAAAACGTTATCTGAGTCTACACTGTTGTAACGGTCAGGCCCTTCCTAACATAGAAAACAGTTCCAAGATATTTTGAAAAAGACAGTAAAAGGCTGCAAGAATCACAGAATCATAGAATGGTTTGGATTGGAAGGGACCTTAAAGATGATCTCGTTCCAACTCCCCTGCCATGGGCATGGACATGTCCCACTCGATCAGGTTGCTCAGTGCCTCATCCAGCCTGGTCTTAAATACCTCCAAGGAGGGGTCATCCACAATGTCTCTGGGCACTTGTTCCAATATCTCACCGCCCTTACCGCAAATTTTCTTTCTTTTATCTAGCCTAAATCTCCCCTCTTCCA
>VZTY01017239.1:490912-506778 GCA_013400935.1 Turnix velox | reverse complement strand
GGTGGGAGGAGAAAGGCCGGGGGGCCTGCTGGCCCCCCGCCTGGTTAGGCAGGGGGTGGGATGGGGAGTGATTGCCTTGCGTTTCCATTTCTTGCCTTAATCCTCTGTGGGGTTTGCCTGAGGTCAGGCTAATGTTTAGCAGGAAAGTGGGAGCGTTGTGTTTTAGCCTTGTTTTTCAGATCAAGGCACACTTCTCTTGATGCGGCCCAGGATTGGGATGGCCTTCTGGGCTGCAAGTACACACTGGTGGCTCATGTTGGGTTTTTCATCCTCTGACATCCCCAAACCCTTCTCTTCAGAGCTGCACTCAAGCTACTCTCCACACAGCCTGTATCTGTGCTTGGGGTTGCCCCAGCCCAGGTGCTGGACCTTGCACTCGGCCTTGTTGAACTTCCTGAGGTTGGCGTGGGCCCACCTCTCAAGCCTGTCAAGCTCAAGCAGGAAGATGCTTACAAAAATCAAAAATAAATGTCAACCAAGAATCCCTGATCACTAGAGAATGGTCACAGGAGATGTTTGCATATAGTAAGGTGATCATGTGGACAGCCTTAATACTGACTCCTCAGATATTTTGTACTATCATTTAATGAATCTCAGCTTTGAGAGATGTGCAGTCTGGGCTCTGCTGAATCCAAAGCAGTAAGTCTGAGCCTGTAATTAGGTGTAGCATGTCTAGAAAGCCAGTAACCTCAAGTGCAATGGGATATTGTACATACAGGGGTTGTATCTTCCTCCACTGGATAAGCTGTATCTGGAAACTGGTATTTACTCATGCACCAGGTTCAGCCAAAAAGAAAACAACCCTACCAAAATAAGAGGATCCCTGGAGGTTTTAAGGTGGTATAAATATACTAGTTTATATTCACCAGTCTCAACAATGTTACTGGTATAAAGTAGTAAAGGGGGTGCCTATGGGGGATATCCTGCAGCCTTCTGCATTCTGCAAAATGGATAGTTGTAGACCAAAACCTCTTCATGGCAGTGATCTTGCTGTCTCTTCTTTTTATTTGTGACTTTTTCAAACACTGCTTTTGATGAATCTTAACCTATTTCTAGGTGTTCAATTTTAGGGAAAAATGAAAAGCATAGTCTGTTCACTGCCAGTCTCTTCACAGAGTGCAAGCCAGAACTACAAATGAGAGTGTTGCTGGCTTCCCTTCAAGAACATTTCTATGGCTCAACTGTACTACATCTAACTCAAAATTTTGCAGCAGGAGACACTGCTACAATTCCCTCACTTCCATGAATTTTCAATTCACCCATGAAACTAATAAAAAAAGTGTCATGCTCGGTCTTTTTTTTCATTATTAAGATACTGTCAATGACTCAACTTTTTTTAAAAAATACATGTCTGTATTCCTTGCTGTTGAGCTTCTTTTTCAGCTCTGCAGTCTTCCTACTGATGTGAAGCTGCATAATAGCTTTGTGCCCCCAGAAATCTATATCAATGATAACCTGCTGCAACACTTGCCTAATTAAGTACGAGTACTAAGATGGGTCCTCTAGCATCAGTCCTTACTATGTAGGTCATATCAATTGAAATCTTGACCACTGCCAGCTGGCTTCTGCATTTTTTTTGTCTCCCAGGTAGAGATTTCAAATCATCTTCAAGCTGCAACTAGAGAGACCTCAGCTTACCTGCCATTAGGTGGATGTGCACCTTCTTTGATGATTGCTAGGATTAATTGAGATAATAAAGCCACCAGGACTACTATACTCTGTCCTCTCAAGCTACATACACATCGCAGGCTGTTGAATTTCACATTGCTACCTTCATGTTCAGCCAAGGCAAAACTTTCAAGATAATCAAGGCCAAATTCCTGCTCCCCTTCAATGAGACCAATGCACTTCCTGGCCTGAGCAAAACAGCTTACTTATTTTGGGACCCCAAGAGGAAGAGCAATGGACCCTTTGGTACTTACCAGGCCACACATGTATCAGTCACATGCATTGCTGTGATACCAAGACAGCATTTACTGTCATGGAGGCCATCCATCATTTAGGCTGCTGGTCTCATGTACATTGTTGGGTAGTTTATGAGGAGAGGTACTGCACTGGACTCATCAACAAAACCAGTTTCCTGGCCAGGGTTTCTCTAGGGCAGTTTCTGGATGGTATAAGCAGAGTGACATAATTTTAACATCCTCAAGGGACTGATCAACATTATGAGATTTTATTGCACCCTTGACACAGCAGAGTTGTATCTTCTGACATTTTGGAATGTCATCCTCAGTCTCCTGGATCAGGGAAGCTTCCTCTCTCTGTCCAGCTCCAGAAAATGTTATGAAAGCAAGTATCTGCTTTCTTAGCAACACTATCAACTTAACCCAGTGTGCTGCAGCTATATGTGCTGCAGTGCGCAAATAAATAGCTCACGTCTCTCTTTCTTTCCTAGTAAATTTTAATGATCTTCAGCTCAACTGCTAGGAATGGAGGCAACTTTATCCAGAGGGATTTCAGGAGAACTGCTTTTGCAGCTCATCACCTGTTCTTACACTAACTTTTTGTAGTCTTGGTGGCTATGATTCAGTGGAAGAAGTAGCTGTGTATGACAAAAGGCCCAGCGGTATAGCCAAATCCACCAGTCATAAGGGACACTCATGACCAGTTTGTCTCCAGCTAGACTCAAGGTTCTGGACTGATCTTCTCATTCATGGATACCTTTCTATTTAAGCTGCCTTCTCTCTCATCTGCATCTATCCTGGATGCTCAACCAGGGGGTGGAACAGTTTCCACTGCTTAGGGTGCTCTCTATCTCCTCCCAGTGGGAAAGAATCTGTATTTCCCAATATAACCTGCACAGGGTGGCCACACCTACTCATTTCTGATGTATGCTTAAGCTCACAAGAGACAATTTTCTTTTGTTTTTCTGCATATTCTCACACAGCTATCACTAAACTCCCACCAGGAGTTCTTTGCCCTGTGGGATAAATATACACACCAGTTCACAAAAAACTGTCAGCTCTTAACCTTAATGATGCTCCCTCAGGCCCTATGGGGGCAATTCCTTATGGTCATCAAGCAAGGTGGTACCCTGCATTGACAGTAGTCCTCTACACTTGTTTTGAAATCTTTGGATCCCACACAGGTCACACATACTGGTTTATGCCCATTATTTCCCTGAGATGTCAACAAATGTCTGTCAACTGGCCTTGCCTGGAGTGGGCAACAACCCAGTGACCAGAAGGCCAGAGTTTGTAATGGCTGTGCACTAGACCCACAGAAGAAAATTCCTCCTCTGTTTATCAAGGAAGCAGGTGCAATGAAGGGAGAAGAGAGACTTAAAGACCTTCTCTACAAAGAGTGGAAAGGTTTGAAAGACAGGAGCTTTTAGCATGAAGTGAGGCCTTGCAGACAGACTAAAATGATGCAGATTTTTCTTTTTCTCCTTGGAGACTGAGAAGCTACACAGTGGAAACACATAGACTTGTCCTTTTGAGACATCTAAGACTACTTAGACATCATTTATATAAAAAGCCAGTTCATCTCTGTATCCCCAGGCTGAATATTCAAAGAAAGATAGGAAACATAAAAGCAGGCTACCTCCTGGCTTGGCTTATTAGAAAATCAATCATTCTGGAGTGAATGGGATCTGCCAGACTTAGCTAAATCTAGTAGAAGTTCTTCTCCTGCCTTCACAGACATTTTTTTCACTTATCTCTTAATTAACTTTTCAGAGCATATCAACAACAGAAAACAACCCATCTTCCCCTCTCATTTCAGAAAATATTCTTTCGTATTTTCCATCAGAGGTTTGAAATCTGTTTAGTGCCCTGCGGTTAAGTGAGAAAGAGCAAAACACTATACGCCAAAGAGATCTGAATTTTATCATATTCCTTCAAATAATGCAACTTGAAATATACTTTCATATGAGATCTAAAAAAATGAGGGAAACTCTTGGACTTCATCATGGTGCTTAGTGCCCAAGGTATCTTTTGCATTGCTGAGGGTTTTGCAGTCACCACGACTCAGCTTCACTACCAGCTCTACACCCTCACACTCATACTGCCAAGGCACTAATTTCCAGAACCTCTTCCCTTGTTGCTCTCATATTATTGTTCTTAAATTGTTGTTCTCACACTCTTACACCTAAAAGCCTTTCTGATGTCGTTGTATCAGATTCTCCTTTTTGCCATTGGCATAAGAATCCCACCTTCCTTTCTCCCCTTTTTCCTATCCATCATTGCAACTTTTGATTTTTATTATAGGAGTAAATAATATTAATGCACTGAGCTTAACAACCTTCATTAAAGCACACTCCTACCAGTGCTAATAATACTATAAAGGAGAACAGAACAAGAGAGAGTTTGAGCAGCCCCTGAGAAAGAATGTTTAGTTACCACAAAATTTTTGAGGGAGAACCCCACTCCACTGAAGGAGGAGGAAGTTTCACTGGGGATCCTCCTCACTTCTCCTGGCTGGCCCCTTGGAAATCCTTTGAGATTTTTCTTTCACCCCTTCTTCTGGTTCTATTTTCCCCCAAAGTAACTTTCACATTAATAGTCAAGGTATGTTAGCAGGCTATAGACCCTGCAAAGAAATCTTTGAGCATGTGAACCTGGCTTGGCATCCTTTGTGAAGTACTAACAAAGCCAAGGCTCTAGTGTTAGAGACGCCCTCTTGGTAGGTTTGTGAAGTTCCCAAGAATAATGGGGATTACAAAAAATGGCAATTAGAAGAGCCATTGCAGTGGAGACAGCTTCAGACCAGAATTCAAGGCTTGGAAGTGAAATCAAGACAATGCAGGAGTTCACTGAACTATGAGATCATAAACCATTAAGATGATACAGAACAAGAACAAAACTTCCAGTCAAAAGCTTAAAAAATGCAGTCAAAGTGAATTTGTAAAAAAAATCATGAAAATTGTTCAAAGAGCAGAAGCATAGGCATTAGAAATGCTCAGTCTCCAGACAGCTTTTGTGTTTTTAAGAAACAAAATCATTTTATGAACGTCTGGAGACATGGACTGACAGTGCTGAAAAAGAAAGGAAGTGAAAGTGCTGTAATAATCTCTTTGTTAGCAAGGAAAGTCAAGACTTTTGCAAGAGGAGAATAAAGAGGATTTGTTCTGCAAACTGTTTAAGATACAGCTACATCCAGAGGGCACAATAGCACACAATTATCAACTATTTAACTTACAATTGTTAGCATTATTAGAATATTCTTATCAAAACATAATTATTAAAGATAGATATTTGCTAGGTCTCGGTGTTTATTTATGCTGAAAATTAATATTAAATAATCAGTGCTTCAACATTGTTCTTTCTATTTGGAGTACTAGATAACAGATTACTGTTACTGTCTTCCTGTTTGGAAGCTGAATGGAAAATGAAATGATGGAATGATTTCAGATAATATTTTTCATATTCCATACAGCAATTATCATGCCTGCCTTTTTATGTAGAAACCATTTAAAAATTATTTTTAGAACCAAAGGAATCAAATTTGAATCACTTAGAATTTGGATCCACTCAGTTATAGGGCATTTCCTGCTTCTGGGGACTTGTTTAGTATAAAGTTTGTAATTTCATCTGATTACTAGCCACTGAAGTTAACAGCAGAGAAAATGTGAATTGCTATAACCACTGTGTAAAAGCAGAGTGGATGATGGTTCAGAATCACATCACTTATTACCTCAACAGGCCCTGTAAGGTCCTACCAGGAACTGATGTAGAAGGCCATTTGATTTTTTCACAAGAGGCAGTGGAGTTCTGAGTCCACATGGCCCTTTGACAGGATGTCAAAATACTAGTGAAACAAAAGTATTTCACAGTGAATTGCCACTGTGAGGCCAAGCAGGGGAGATCTCACATATTTTTTAATGATTATAGGTCAGCTGGCAGACACCTGCCTACTCTCACAACATGACTAAATCAATATCAGAGAGTGTCAACTCAAAATGAGTGACCAGAACACTGTCCAGTTCTCCATCCAAGCTCTAATTGCAGACTCAGTCATACAGCCTCAACCCATACATGATTTTAAAAGATCACCAGGCAATGGCCATCCCATAAGACATTACCACTGCCAGCTCTTTCTCCTCCTCCTGTTTCCAGTTTATGAACACACAGTAGTAATTGCTACAGCAATGTATGTTGATACTCCTTAATTTCTTGGTTTTGCTTTGCGCTATTGAACTTCATCACAGCTCTAAACACCTCACCTGCAGGCTCATCTGTTTTGTACAAAACACTCACCTTCTCTACAGTATTGATAGTGCCAACCAGTTCTATGGCATCAGCACTAGAAAATTCATCTGTGAAACACCACCCGTTTTTGAACAGGTCACTAATGAAAGTAACATAGCTGATTATTAACAAGATTAATTCTTGAGGAGAAACAAAAGAAAAAACAAAAATTTTTTTTAGTAAAATTATTGCATTTCTTTTAAGATATTTGGTACCTGAATCATCAGCTCCTTGCCTGGAGCAGCTTACCATTCCAAAACTTGTTTTGCATGTATCTTATACATTATTTCTCACAGAGGTATAAAATGAAATTTTTGATGTATTAATGATTTCCTTCAGGTTAAGAATATTTTGTACAGACAGAGAAATAATTTGAAAAATCTCATGGCCAAGTCTCATCTGCAAAGCTGAGTCCCTTTATTTACTTTTAGAAGCTGTACTTTTATCTATGTCTTCCACACATAAAGTCTTTAACATTCTAGAAACAAATATATTGGTGTTTTAGATCAGGTGACATCAAATAGATCAAAAATATCTAAATCACATGTACCAGAAGACAGGCAACTGTATTGCTAGCATTTTTTACTTCCCTGAATAGTTTTCTGAAATTTTTTTTCCTGATTCAAAAGCATTTTGCTGATTTCCTGTAGAAGTCACGACTGTCATTATTGTAAATTTGCAGAGGATAATCAGTCCAATTGAGACAATATGAAAATGCAAATTCATGACATTTTAACATTCTGTGTCACCTTAAATGACTGCAAATAGAAAAGTTTTCCAGTATCTGTTTCACTCAAGATTAGAAAGAAGCCCCCTACAAAACACATGCTTCACTGTACCAGGTCCAACAGGAAAAACATGCCCTTCTCTTTCCACCACCAGCAAAGGGCAAAGACAGTGACAAAGTGAAGTGACAGACCTGTGCTGTCAATCCTAGGAAACCCCAAACAAGGGAAATCCCTTGCCCATTCTCTCAGCTAAATGTGGTATTTGACATCTCCCACATATATGAGATAATTAGCAAGACAAATGAATGGGCTTCCTCATTGAAACTGGTAATTCCCTTTTGCTTATCTATTTTAATTAAAACAACTCCTTATCATATTTTCTTGATTTATCTGAGGTGATAGCTATGCCAACCTGTCAGCCAACAGCAAAGATTCTACAGTTGTCTCTGGAAACCAACACAAGTGTAGAAATTAATCCCCAATGTTAGGGTCTGTTGTTTGGTTCTACAGAGACTGGCAGTCAATCTGACATAATTTCTGGGGTTAGAATACATAAAAAGCAGCTTATGCTCATTCTTTCCTCTGAAGCCCCTAATTTTTACAGGTTCATTTCCTGAAAAAGTGTTTATAAAATGCCTTTGGAGAATGTTTAGTGATGAATATTGGAATGGGGATAAGATTTTTTTTTCTGTTTCCAAGTTGTTTTTCTTTTGCCATAGCATCTAGTCTCTTTGGCAGCAGAGAAATCATCAGTAAATAGAGTTACTGCCTTGAGAATAATTTCACATGTCTGCCTGACTGTCCCTTATTGTCCTCAAAATAAATAGCACGAGCAAAAAAAATTCAAAAGACTGAGGTTGTTCTGGAAATTGTTGGTGGGGGAATGTATTTAGGAAGTATTTTAGTACTGAAACATATTTTTCATAACTCCTCTGCTCACATTTCATTGACATCTTTAAAATAAATTGAATAGCGTATAGCTGCAGTCACCATGTCTTTCCCCATGTTCCAGGGTATGGAAAGGTGGGGAAGTCCTGGGCATCAGCAAAGTATTTAGTGTTTTGGGGTTTTCTACCTTCGCTTAACACCTCTGGATCATGAAGAAATCCTAAGTTCCCTGCTAGTTTCTTCAAATACATCCAAAACTGCAAGAAAATATGAAATGAGACTTTTGATTTTGATTCGTATGTGGAAGACTAGATTTTGGTTTACAAGCCTGCTTCAAAGTGTTCACCAATAGGAAATACAAAATTGCTCCATCAATTTTTTAACAAAGAACTTATGTAGCTGAAAGATATTGCATGTTCTTTTTCTTTACAGATCAAAAATATATTAGAAAAGTTACCAAGACATGCTGTAGCAAGAATTATTCATGTAACATCATGGTGAAAGCATTGTTTTAGTCAAAATAATTTTTAAAGGAATAAAGACTCACCTTGAGGTTAAAGACATAAGGAGTCAGGAGATAAAGGTTTGTTTCCAGGACCTTTTACTTTATAGCTGCATAACCTTGAGCTGTTTATCTACCACTCAGTATTGCTCCCATGGAAGCCAGTGACAAATCTCTCATAACTTTCAGTGGTAAAATAGCCAAAGTGGCAAAATGTGAGACCCTGAAGTACTGCAAGTTGTTCATTTGATGCAGATGTATGGAGGAATTTTGTAAAACTAGTTGAGGTCCTTGTCTCCATCTTGGTTCATATTGCACATCATCTGTCTGGAAATCAATTGTATCTACTCTTTTTGATATAGCTGTTAGGTCATAAAACCCCTGAATATGCAGTACAAGGTAAAGCAATGCAATACAATATACTGTAATATCATGTAATATTATATAATGCAATATAACACATTAGAATAGAATCTTTACAATTATAAGAACACAAGATAGTTATAATGTTACATGTATAACATTTATACAGCTCCTAGAAGTTAGAAAATGACTCTCAATGCATTTTTATAACAGAGAGTGTAATGAACAGCAGTAATACAGGGTAGGTACAAAAGATAAGCCCTAACTGAGCTGTGGGACAGGAGCACCTTGTTTGTTTAAGCTCATGGAAGGAGAATTAACTGACAGTTGCTAAATTCATAGCAACCATGAAATTCAGAGGCTGGTAGAGTATTCAGGAGAAGCATCATATACTGTGTGCTGTTCCCATACCTTACCTGGAAATATAGTTATAGCCACAGTCAGGACAGACATCTGTACAGAACTGTGTGCTGGAAGTAAATAAACCCTGTGTTCTTACTGAGGGAGATTGTAACTCCAGACTGCCATGGAAAAAGACTTGGAGCAGGAGTGATTGATGCTGCAGACATGGTATTTTTAATCATGTGAATGATCCCTCAGAAGCTATGTCTCAAATTAATAGAATCGTAGAGTTAGAAGGTACCTCCAAAGGTCATCTAGTCCCACCCCCCTCTACAGGCCTTGGGATGGGACCTCTACTGCCTCTCTGGGCAATCTATTCCAGTGCCTCAACACCCTCATGGTGCAGAACTTCTTCCTAAATAAAAGCATATTTACTACATTGCAGAAAGCTCTGAGACTAAGCCTGGAAAGGAGAAAGAGTCTCTGAGCTGCAAAAAAACCCTCACGAGTGGCTGCACTGACGGTCTGTGAGGGGATAGGAGGCAGTAGAGAGTTTTGTCTGGGGGGTGTGAGCAAAGTGCAAGATGACTTTCAATTCCTGGTCACTAATCTGAATAAGAAGTTTTTAAAAACTGACTGATGGAGCATCTATGGGCTGGATGGCCACCTCTACAAATGCACAACAATTGTTTTTATGCATACATATCTGGGGTGAAATCTACAGCTAGGGATGCAGTCCTCCAGTTTAAACAGAGGAAAATCTTTTAAAGGTGATAGGACTTATAGAGAATGGCATAACTATTCCAGTGGGAAGCAGCAGCCCTTAAATGAGGACAGTTTTCTCGCCTCATGGATTACTTTTTTAAAAAATTAATGCTTTTCCCTGAAAATTTCCATTTTAGTCATGCTTCTTTACAGTCACAGAAGACTAAAGCAAGCTGCGAGATCAATTGTTTCTTAAGTCTGCTACAGAGAGGTCTCCTTTTTATTAGATACCCTATCTATAAAAGTATGATCAGAGTACTGAAGCTTCATAAAAGCTTGGTCCAGGGGTCAAGGACCGAAACCCTGACAGCGTTACATTGTGTTCCTTGAGAGAAATAAAGCTCCCATTTGCCTTGAAAGTGGTAACGTATGGCAGAATTATATAGCTGGTGTGCTGACAGAGCTTAGCTGTAAAATAATAATCTGCTCAGTCTGCCCTCGAGTCTGTTCTTGCCATTTGGTGTCAATTGGCCATAAATGAGAACTATCACTGTGAATCATCAGATGACATTAGGAGGCTTATGTCCTAAGATTTCATTTTAGAAGAAAAGGCTTTACTATGATTTTTCTTCCCAGATAAAGTAACTTCCAATAAAGCAAAGGACATAATTAAAATTTAAGATATTATTTTCTCTTCTGTATAACCTCTTGGACAAGGTTTGCACGTCATAGTTCTGTAATGATAACTGAACCTCTAGCTGGATGCCAGCCTATTGCAGGCTGAAGTCATAATAACATTTTGGACTCACTGAAAAAATAAAAAGCTTTTTCTTTCAGTAACTTAGAATTTCATTTCAAAAGGGTAATTAAATTTTAAGAAGAAATGCTGCTCACTTATGAAAACTGTAACAAAAAATATGGATGTGTTGTATGCAAATCTAATACATCTGGTTTTGCATGACTCCCAGGGAAAGTCATGGCAATTCTGTGCCTTCAGAGAATAATATGTGTTTGTCTTTAGTGTGCAAGTTGTAAAAATCAAGGCGTTCACCTTTTTCTTAAACATCAGTTCTTCTCTACACAAAGAATTTTTATTTTAGAATTGGCTTGATGTAATCTGGAATTTTGTTTCAAGCTTATTGGTCATGGTAGGGGAGTGTACAATATGTTCATGACTGTGAACATCGCTTGAAGTATACCCACAGTTTTCAACAATTCCATTTATAAAGCATTCAATTAATAAATCACAGTGTGGATTCTGCCTCCACATGCAAAATTAAACATTCAGGATTTTAATACATGTGACTGGTACTCTGCATTTCAGAAGAGATTTCGGTGAGGGCATGGTTAATGAACCCAGAGACTCCTGAAGCATCTGTAAAAACAATCATATACACCAGCAAGGGACTATTCATGCTCATCCTGTCTCAGAGGTCTTTAGTGGAGCCTGAGCCCTGACTTCCTTCAAAACCAGCTATCCTGTGCAAAATGCAACCAATATTAACAGGAGGAAGGATAGATTTTTTTTTGTTATTAATATTTTGACATTTTTACTGCATGATCAAGTATCTCCTCCTAAATCTCCAGGAAGTTTACTGACTCCATATAAGTGCCTAAAACGTGAACCAAAACCTTTATAAAAATTGATTAAAACTGATGTCATGATCAATAGGCTAGTGTCTATTATGAAATACAGTCTTGAAGACTTCATCGATTTCAGTGAAATAACCATGTCTGCTTGGCATCTGAGAGAACAGAATAACCACCTGGGAATATATGGTGCTTGCAGCAGTTAAAAAAGGTCTGGAGTTAGAGGCTTTGGTCTTAATAACAGATCTCTTCTTGTTTCACAAAAGGTGATGGGCATCATTCAGAGCACCGCTGACCATTTTAGTGCATATCTTCTAAACTCCATTTTTGTCATCTTCATATACCCTCTGAGTCCTGGGTCTCTCACCTGAAGAAAACATTAGAATCATTGTAATTATTTTTTTTTTTTTCACTTGGTCTGCATCTGGCTATTGACACAGCAGATCTACAAAAGCATTTTGAGGTGTTTCTTTAAGCTGGTAGTTCTGAAATTATTGAGCCAATCTGACATCAGCAAAGACTCTTTTCCATCAGAATTTCCTGTGCTGAAATTTGAACCTGGAATTTTTTTTTAGGGAAACTTGAGCTAAGATGGTACAAGTGATTTTTGGCAAATGCATCAGGCAATGGACCAATGGAAGTTCCTCTTCAGGGCAGCTCATCCTACCTGTCTGATACTTCTCTGAGAACAAGAAAAATTGCCTGCTGGAGCTGCCTTTTTCTCTTTACATTTTCCATAGTCTCATTTTTCCAAGGGAAATGAAGTGAGGCAACAAGAAGTCCTCCTAGCTCCTTCAGTCCAGCTTCTCATCTGAAAGGAAGGTGAAAAAAACCCTCTCTAAAGATTTTGTATCTATATGGTTAGAAACCTATATCCTGATAATGTCATCAAGAAGTTTAGAAGATCAGTTAAAGAGAGGTTGTTGGTTACACTAATTCAATCAAGAAACATTGACAACCACTAGACAAAATGCCACTGGCAGTATATTGATTTACTTCTTTTAATAGAGCTACTGTAGGTTTCCTTCTGAAATAATCTGCAAAAATGTATTCAGACCAAGCCACTAAAAACATTCCTTCTTGAATGCAGAATGAAGGAGTCATTTGTTCCTAAATGCCCAGAAATGAACTTTAAAGAAAAGATTGTGGATTTTGTTTTCAGTATATGAAAAATTCATATGAAAAAGCATTCGTTTCATGTGCCAGTTGTTTCATTCTTCCTTTTTAAAAGGAGGAAAAAACCCACAAAACATAAATTGTACATGTTTTCTGCATTTTGATGGCATGATATGAAGCACTGTGTCAATACAAAAAAACATATTTCAATACAGGACCCTGATGTGTCTCTGTTGACTTCTATTGAAGGGTGACTTTGGGTGCCAGTTCAGTCCATATGGACTGGAAAGATATTCTTTCCAAGTTGCCTTCATGATATTGTTGAGTATCATTATTTTATAGTGCTGTATTTCAAAATTTTTTGTTTGGGTTTTTTAAGCAGCAACTTCTAGAATGAAAAAAAGCATCATTTGTGTTTTAAGAAAAGGTAATTTTGGGGTTTTTTAAGCAGCAACTTCTAGAATGAAGAAAGGCATCATTTGTGTTTTAAGAAAAGATAATTTCCTTGACACTGAATACAGTGTTTCCTTTGTTAAGGAAAAGGAGTATTAAACTAACTCTGAAAAATCAGTGAAGCTTGACCCTTTGCCCGCTGCTAATACAAAAATACTCTGCAAAGAGCAGATAAAATACAAATTAAAGATAACTTAGCTTACCCAGAAGACAGAAAAGGCTGTTGACACAGAAAATATAAAACAATCAGTAAGTAAGATAACAGAAAGTGAGTTTGAACTTCCAGACTGGGGGACGGTAGAGGACAGGAAACCCAAATCTCATTTTAGAAACCTGATAAATTCATGTTCTTACCAAGCTTTCAACAGTCAGGATTTATAAAAGTCTCACATCTGGGTATGGTGGTTATAGCTTTTTCAGTATTAGCAGCACTCAACCATGACAGATGGCTACAGCAAAAGAACAGAAAACTTTTGTTAAATAAAGGGGGTTTTTTTCCTCTCCTATTACCGTGGCTTTGAATGTAAAATTTGATAGAGGCAGCAAGTTATGTCCTTAGAAAAATTATCGCAATTTCCTAATAATTAAAACTGGGATTTGTAGCATGATAATGCTGTAATTATTCAAATTTTATTGTTGTTCTAGACTTAATTACAATATTCAAGGTTACTGGTTTGCTCTGGTTGTTTTCAGCAGTTTAGAACAATTTCAGTGCCTTTATCACAACTCCGGGGGTTTTTTTAGCTTGAGCACTACAAGCTTGCATCCCCTATAAAAAGGGTTCTTTCTCTTGATCATTAGAAAAAGAAACAGAACAATGTGTTTATTCCTCCTACAATTACTGCAGTTTTATATTTGATAAATATCAACTCAGATTTGCAAATGCCTACTCAGCCTTAATATCTGCAAGTAATCTCAATGGAATTGACATGTGGGATTGATAGGGTGCTTAGTGGCATCACAGCTATCTTCCTGCTGACTTAGAAGAAATTCAGGTCACTGTAAGAAAAACTGGGGACAAGGAAGAGTTCCTCAGTTGTTTCCTAATCATTTGTTCATTTCCTACAAAATCTGTGCCTCATTCTCTGGAGATATTCAAAACCCATCTGGATGAGTTCCTGTGTGACCTGGTCTTCGTGTTCCTGCTCTGGCAGAGGGATTAGACTAGATGATCTCTTGAGGTCTCTTCCAATACCTGATATTCTGTGATTCTGTGAAATACAGTTTCATAGAAAGGAAAAACACACCTGTAAATGAAGCTTTCTTTGCAAGATAGCCTGGGGCCACTAATTACTTATTTGAAATTATGTTCCTCAGCATGGTGTTGTATATGATATATTAGTATTTGGAATGGAGTTCTAAAAGCAGTACCGTGTGCCTTTTTTACTCAGTGACAACCACTTAACAGCCCTTATTGAACTACAGTAAATTCTTACATAGGAGTGTGATGTGAAGAAACAACATAATGGAGTTTTTTCGACTTTTTATAGGGGAAAAAGAATAGCGAGCATCATGCAGCTGCCTTAATTTCCTCATATCGTTTTTCCTCACTACAGATCCAGCACAGGCAGCAGCACAGCTACCAGCCTCCTTGCACTGCCAGCCCTCGGCATACTCACTCATGAAAGAAGCTCAGGCTGAGACAGAAGCTTCACTAAGCATCCCTGAGCAGCCTTTTGGCTGCTGGAAGAAAGCCACAACCACCCTGTGCTATCTCGGATCCAAAACACTCATTCTGGAGAGAAACCTCATCTTTCTTCCCTTGACACATCCAATTGTCTGCTGATCCTTGAAGAAGTTGGTATTGATTTGACCCGCTGTCAGCCCCAACACCCAGCTTCTCAGTCCTAAGCAAGCAGAAAAAGAAGCAAGACAAAGGCTAACTACACACTCAGTGGAAGTTATAACCTGAAAACAGTCAGCTGTGGATGTAGACTACAAGGTATAATGGGAACAGCTACAGCACTACCAGTGATTGATGAGCTGCAGTCAAAACTATTCCCATCTGCTGGGATCTCTCTGTAGCATTTGGCAGTCTCAAGTACAAGCTATACTGGCACCAGCTGAAAGTATGGCTCAAGAAGTTTGCTAAAAAAGTTTATATATGTCCTGGAAAACAGTAAAAGGAGAATACCCACCCCTTCATGCTATCTCCCAGCATTTAATTTACTCTTCACTTACAATTCCTAACTAAACAATCAAGTTGATAGAAAAGAAAAGGAGAAAATTATGGAAGGATTGCAGGGAGGGAGATTCACATTCACAGAGGCTAGTTTGTCTCCACACTGTTTATTTTACCAATGCTAAACCCACTCGTAGCAATATTCCTAAGCAACCAAACAGTTCTGTCAGGCTGGGAGCCTGCATCTTACCTTTAGTATATTGATTTTCCCTTTCCTATGAATGCCTTTACCACTTCTATACAGACAAAAGCAATAAAATAAACTAGACATCAACTAGCACAGAATATTCAGCATGAGTCTTCAACAAAATAGCATCCTAGGAACACATGAAATTTTTTTTTTGCTTTCTGTATTGTTTTTCCAGAAAATATTGAAGTCTTGCACCTTCTCTTTAAGGTTTACCCTCTGCTGCAGTCTGACTACACAGCTGACATTCTGCTCTGCTGGCATTATATGTTTTTATATTATACTCATATATCTATCCTGTTTTATACAAGCAGCTTTCTGAAGGGACTGGATGATGCAGGACAGGACTATGGACTGAACTCACATGAAAAATCAGGATTCTCATGAAACTAAGCACCTTCTGATGTTCAGACATCTCTTTCTTTAATGCAAATAGAGGTTGACTTGCACAGCAGAAGGAAGTCTCCAAAAGAGTCCCATCTGACATATACATACCTCTGCACATGTCATTCTTTTCCCAGAGAGAAAATGAATGAATCTCCATATAGCAGATGTTCAGTCTGCTGCTTAATACATTCCTGAAAAAATTATGGATCTTTTTGGTAGTGAGGCTGGTATGAAA
>VZTY01017239.1:479975-490713 GCA_013400935.1 Turnix velox | reverse complement strand
AGAGGAGAGGAGAGGAGAGGAGAGGAGAGGATCCTCTTGTCAATGAAATTGGCAGTTGAGGCAGTTCAGGATGTCACTTCAATACCTTCTCTTTAATATCAAGGCAGACACTGATCTTTAACCACCTTGGTTTTTAGCACGGAAATGAGAGCACCTGTACTCACCAGAAGAATCCTAATTCTGTACTGCCTTACAGTCATGAATGCAAAGTGAGTATGGGTGTCACAGTGACGCCATTTTTTTCACAGCCTTGGAACTCTCTTTGTTAAAAAGGGGTCAATTGCATAAAGGGAATGACAATGAAGATCCAGATCTCTGTAGTGCTGGGAAAAACGATTTTGTCATCTTAGTTACCTAAAGCAGCTGTAAGTTTGCCTTTGCCTGTCAGTTCAGATAGGTTTCAGGACTACACGGTTTTACCAGAATAGCAAAAAGAACATGGATTGGTGTTTAATCTTTTGCACAAGCTAAGAAAATCCCCATTAAAGAAGTATAAAGCATTTGTATTGTGAATCTTTGGTATCTAAATGGAAAATCATAGATCTAGTGCTTTTTTCAATCTACTTCCATCTAATTGTTGTGAAGGCTGCATAAAATCAGATTCATTATTGGGGTTTCAAAACCTAAAGGACTGAAACTCTGTGACAGCTCAGGATACTCCAGTTTTTTGCTTTTTTTCCTCTGATTTCAGTTTGAAACAGTAGGGAGATCTATTCACCAAAAAAGAGAGCATTCATGCTGTTGTATTACAATAGCCTTTTCCTTCAATTCTTTACAAAATTAGATGGTGTGTCTTTCATATATCTCAAATTTTAAAAGGATTTCTAGAAAGAGCTTATAAATTATGATGTCAAGCATTGTTAAAAGAGTAAACAGCATATTATGAGCCAGTTGTTTTTATTTACCTTGTTATCTGATTATGACTTACCTGAAATATGGAAGGTTGACACACAGTTTCACAAGCTGTATTACGTTGCCAGCATTAATAGCAGGCATCCTAACATAGAAATACTTCTGGTAATTATAGGGTGAGTTAAAGCACAGTTCCTTCACAAACATAGAAGAAGCAAGCTTGTAGCTGCTCCAGCCATAGGGATCCAGAGGGTGAAATGCAGGACCACTTCCACGTCTTCTGAAACTGCAGTTGAGAGCCAACCAAGATTAAACTTGGGTCCATATCATGTATATCCACACCATTTAGTGTACAGTGGGATGGTATTTTAGTGATCAAGCACTGCTGGAACTGTTTGGCACCCTGGTAGACCTCCTCTGATAACTGGGGCACCAGGATGCCAGGGAACACTGTGCAGCACAGCAGCCTGCACCTCATACAGTGATAATGACTGATCAGTGTAATAAAAAGCTCAACTCATCTATAAGGCCCATTATCATTAACAGTCATTGTCATTTTTAAGCAATATAAGAAAACACAGCATCCTGGCCTGTATCAGGAAGAGCATGGTGAGTGGGACTAGGGAAGTGATCATCCCCCCTACTGGGCCCAGTTTTGAGCCCCTCACCACAAAAAAAGACATTGAATTGCTGGAGCAAGTCCAGAGAAGTGTAACAAAGCTGGTGAGAGGTCTGGAAAACAAGTCTTATGAGGGAGCTGGGATTGTTTAGCCTGGAAAAGATTAGGGTGAGAGGAGACTTTATTGTTCTCTACAACTACCTGAAAGAAGGTTGCAGAGAGGTGAGAGTCAGTTTCTCCTCCCAAGTAACAAGTGACAAGACATGAAGAAATGGCCTCAAGTTGTGCCAGGAGAGGTTTAGACTGCATATTAGGAAATGTTTTTACACTGAAAGGGTTATGAGGCATTGGAACAGGCTGCCCAGGGAGTGGTTGAGGAACCATCCCTGGGGGGAATTTAAGAGACAGGTAGACATTGTACTTAGAGACATGATTTAGTGACGGTTCTTGTCAGTTAGGCTGATAGTTGGACTCAATGATCTGAAATGTGCCTTCCAGCCCAGGTGATTCTATGATTGTCTTTTGAGAGCCCAGCTCTACACTGTCACACAGCCATATTGCCTATGGATGCTGTAACACACGATGTTCTGCAAATTCTAAGCACTGTGCATTACATTAGATCGATTTTAACTAGCTAAAGTTAAATTTTTCATTAAAAAAAAATGAGCCGTAGACTTCTGAGCTATGAAAGCTCATCTAAGCAAGCAATTTTGCAAAGTGATTTTTGCCTTTTACTGAAGTATGATGCAGTATCTATCAGCATACCACAATTAGAGAATGGCATTGCTGATAGGATCTGGAGAGCTATAAAAAGCAGAGTTAAGCTCTTCCTTATTTTTTGGGATACTTAATCCTTTGGCAGTGCTAAAAATGCATGAGTTGTTTTTTTTTTTTAAATTGCAATTAAATGTATGCTGTGCAGCCCAGCAGAATTTGACTAGTTTATGTCTGGCATTACGTGCTAAAGGAACTTCAGAGGAATTATTGTAAGGAAAATATCAGTCATATTTAGTTCTCAGGTATGCTGGTTCCCCATTGAGCTCAGGGCTTACTGGACATCATGTTTCACAGTTCAGGCATTCACACTACGAAATATTTCCAAACCCAAACTTGGCCCCAGATGAATGTCCCTTTTTTAATCATTTCCTTTTTATTTATGACTCACCACATTTATTAAGATAAAAGCTTGCACTCCAGAAACTGTCTAAAGTACACCCCCTACATATGAACTGATCTCCAGATTACCAGCAAAATTGCTGCCTTTGTATACTTATAGGCTGACGTGATAACTGAAAATAACTTCCATTAGCACTATAAAAACTCCAGCTGATACCAAATGAGTTTCATTTGATACCAGCAGAGAAAAATATTGGCTACTGAGATTTCTTTGTTCATGGTTATTTGCGGTTAGCTAGAATCCATGTACCATTCAGGAATCAGAAGTCTCCAGATGTTTTCCTTTACATCAGGTTCTTCAAGACAAGCTTTTTCCTCTATGGCTACCTAACATTCCAATATTTTAATGGAATTATTCTCTCTTATTCAATATGGCTTCTATGTCTTAGAATCATGGCAAAAAAGACATTTCTTGTAAAAGGGCTCTGGAAGCTTGACTGTCTCCTACTTTCATTTTATCTTACTCAGCAGTATTTGCTGAAAAGAATGTTCTTTAGTTTCATGGGCAGCAGATGCAGCCAGTGTTACAGCCTGGAGTGAAATTATTTTTTCTTGGTATCTTGCCAAACTGTACTGCACATGCAGAAGCAGGGCATTTTTGTCTCAAGACAAGACTGCTATGCTATACGAACATTTAATGCCACTGCATCCCTAAGTAAATGATCATGTACAGCATCTGCTGAAGGGCAGTTCACTGAGGTTATGTGAGGGCATTTCAACTTGATCAGCAAAAGAAGTTATTCTGATGGGTAGCTTCAATGCTCCAGTGTTGTTGGATGATGCCAGTTGCTTTCTTCCAAAGCACAAGGAAATTTTTCAAATGTCTTGAAAATACCACTGTGAAACAGTGCTGCTCAGATCCAGTGGCAGATTACTTTCACTCTGTCTTTGCAATTCAGTTACTGATTAAGGGTCTACAAAATAATCCCCAAACAAAAACAAAACAAAACAAAAACACTCCCATGGCTGGGGGATTGGAACAAAATAATCTTTAAGGTCCCTTCCAACCCAAACCATTCTATGAAAAACAAATCCACAAAACCACAAACCAAAACCATAATCCAAATGTAAAATTAAAATCTGCTGGTTGTTCATTTATGCAAAAATAAGGTAATAAAAGGAGAGGTCAGTGGATTGTAAGATTCTTGCTGGAAAATTAAATACTCTAAATATAGTTATTCATTTTTAGTAGTTCAATTAGTGCTTCTTGTTTTCATTCTCAGGTTTTACTGTTATTAAGCACTGTATTTCTACAAAGTTCCTTTAGATAGGATTTTGTGTTTCTATACTTCTTGTTTTCTATGTGTTTATGTATTTTCCAACTTTCATATTTTCCTATTTTATTTTGTCTATCTGTAGCTAGTAAAAAGTAGGCTTCAAATTTAGCCAGGTTATTTAAGTATTCCTAATAGTCAGAGAAGAAATAAAGATAATTTCAGAGAGGAGCTTATTCCTTGTAGATGTAGGTACATAAGAAATTGGGGATATGGAATCCTCTGGAAGTCTTTGTTGGCAATAGCATGAGTTTAAATGATAAGATCTCAGTAGACATCTGACTTTTCTATGACTCATGCTTTTTACTAATGGCCCTAGTGACATTTTAAATTGTATCCTTTCAGCTTAGTTTCTCAAATATAAACACATATCATGGATGAGCATTTATGGAAGTCTTACAGAATAAAAGAATGTCAGAGATTGGAAGGGACCTCAAGAGTTCATCTAGTCCAATCAGGAATACCCAGATCAGGTCTCTGCTAGTTGCTTGTGAGATAGCTTTCCTATTTACGGATCAATCAGATCCTAAAGTGTGTAATTTTTGCTTCATCTTTTTTATATTTTCCTTGAAGACAACATTAGACAAAACCAAATATATGGCACAAAATCCCAGCTATGTGTAGTCCTGTTTCCAGAGTGTGTTCTCAACTGTAGCTTCCCCTATGTCAGCAAAGTTTGAATGTACTGTGATTTTCCAAAATTCAAGCCAGCAAATATGTCTCAAGACTTCTATACACATTGGTTTTGGACTTCATTCTCACTTTTGAGTATCTAGATTTGAATAACTTTAGTCCTGCTTCTGGAAGCTGCTGAGGACAAAGCAGAAATTTGATAGCTTGGCTGTGGTCATCGCAGGTGTTTTCCTACTGTGGAAGGAAAGGGTGTTTCTACTGTGGGATGGAATAGCGAGACCTTTAATTAAGCCTAAATATTACATACTAAATATTACAACCCAGCTCCAATATAACTGAGGTTGCAAGAAATGCACGCAGCCCAGCCCAGCCCAGCTAGCATCATGTCTCTTGGCCATCACAAAGTTGGGGCATGGAGTTAGCTCAGTTGAAGTCAGATGAAAGATTTTTTCACTACACCACATTGAGCTGTGCAAATATATTCTTAAATACTCAAATGCATCTCTGGTTCTAAGCCAGTTTCTCCTATTTCCAGCATAAGTGTACTGGGTGCTACCAGGTACTACTCAGTCAAAGTAAAGGTAGATGGATTATATTCCCTGATAAGCTTCATAAACAAGTTTGGAAGGGGAACTCTCAACAATTAGAAAAGGTCACTTTTCAGGAAACATACACTGAAACATCATCTGATTTCAGATGTGAATATCCAGCACTTCTGGAGGTGTTCAAGACTAGGCTGGACAGGGCACTGGGCAGCCTGGTCTAGTGGGAGGTGTCCCTGCCTATGGCAGGGGGGTTGGAACTCGATGATCTTTAAGGTCCCTTCCAGCCCAAACTATTCTATGATTCTATGATTCTATGATTCTTGCTAATTTAGGAATAATATGTTTGAGGCAAAAGTGTAAAGTCACATTACTGTAATCAATATTTTTAACTCAGGATTTAAAAAAGCTACCATGAGTTCATTCAATAGTAAACAGCCGTTGTTTTAACTCTGAAGGAATTTTCAAAGCTTTTCCATCTGTCTCCTTCATTAGGAGGCTTTTCCAAAAAAAGGTTTTTCCAGTGGTTTTTACTATAAAATCTTCATAGCTGTGTAAATATTTGTGGTTTGGCTTTGTTTTGAGGTTACAGGATAATCTTTCCAGTATAAAATTCTTGAACACTTAGAAATAACAGATGGATTGCTTATATCACACTCAGAAAATAAATAATTTCTACTTTGTCTCTACATTTAGGGATATTGTTAGGATTTTTTTTTCTCCAGTCTCCAAGCTTCCTACATATAGCCACCAGGGCATATACTTGCTCTAGGCCTTTCTGCTAAAGCACCTTCTGCATGCAGTTTTAATCTTCAAGAGGAACTGGATTTTTTTTTTTTCTGTTTCCCAAACAATAAGAAACAACTAAAACAGCAAAGCAAATGGAACTAGGCAGCTTGAATATTTGCACATTTTTTGCACATTTTTAGGTTTGTTTCAGCCAGTATGATTGAAGAAATAAGATCCTGTTTTGGCCAGTAAGCAAAATCTGTTACCTCATAGAGCTCTACCTACCTGAGATTGTCTATAATGCCTTTCTAATAATGACATTTTAAGACCTTGAAACCTATATCATTCCCAGTAATTTTGCTTTCACGTTGTTCAGGGAAGTGGAGTTTTTATCTCTCAGAAGCTTTTTATAGAAAAATGTGATAGACGAAGGAGAATGAATAGAGCATCAGTATAACTAGCACTAGTGAAAAAAAGGAAGAACCAATTTTGAGAATACCATAATCAAGTCCAAAAAGAAGAATGGGTCAGAGCTCTCTTAGCCTTAAAGATAAAGCGAAGAAGTTTAAAATTACTGATCTACTTTAGTTCTGGAAAAGGGATCTTGAAAAATAGAGGGAAGGCATAAGTCATAATTAAGGATATGTGATCTTTGGTTTACACAGAAACATAAATGTGGGATGATTTTCATGATCACATCTATTTTTTCAGGAGTCTGTAAAATACTGTGTTGGCAAATCCCCTGTGTCGATGGAGCCAATTAATGACCTTCAAAGTGTCTGGTCTCAAGGTCCATTCAACTGACAACTGGACAATTTTCAAAGGTAATGACAATGGAGATGTAGGGACGCATATTGTCTGTAAGGCAGTTTAAGCTATACTTACTGTCAAATAAGTGTTTTGTTTCTATGGTAAAAACAGAATGTGAGTCCTTTAAGCTCAGATCAGATTGACAGATTGGAAACATAATGCTGAAAGATTGCTTATCCTGCAGCTAAGCCTGTATTTTTTAAAATGAGGTTGCATGCCGAAAAGTGACTGAATAAATGGCCCAATTTTTATTTTATTATTTATTTGGATTTATGAGTATATAAAAAATGGGTAAACGGTGTTTTGACATTTTAAAACTCCCACAAATCAAACTACAAAGGGAAATCCAGCAGCAAACACCATTACGTGCCATGGAGTGGTAAGGAAGCAATTCTCGTAAGAGATTACAGAGTGTCTTATTTTCTCGCTTTTCCAGCCCAAATCACTATTGAAAATCAAGTTTAAAAAAAAAAAAAACCAAAAAACATTATTTCTGTGGCACACTGTGAGGATAAGATTAGTTTCTTATGAGCCCAGAATACTCTGTCAGTTGCTCCCCTTTCCTTCCTTTGTCTTTGCTAAGAGCAGCAGTTGCGGTGGTTTCCACATTTCATTGTCAATAGGGAAGGTGGGGACTAAAGGGGTAGGGGATGAGGTCCCACTTACATACTTTCTTTGGTTCTGAGGTGCTAAAGGTATAACATGTTCTTGGTTATTGTGAAAAGCAAGTAGGTATGAGCAGCCTTCAAGAGTCTCATTTCTTACCATCATTCATCTCCAGAGAATTATCCTATCTACCACAAAACCTCACCAACACTTGGAGACAACTACACAAGACTCTAAGAGAGAATTCAAGTAGATCAGAATTTTGTGGATTGACAGGTTGATTTATGGGCATCCCTCATTTACCAGGATAAGGGAGATCTCAGGCTCATACAGAGTAATGTTTCCTTTCTAAAACCTTCCCCTATCCAAATTTCTCTGTACAAACACAGAGTGCCACTGTGATGACCAGGAGAGGTGTCATTCACAGAAGCAATCATTTGGTGACTGAAAAATATTGTTTTATAAATCCCTAATAGATAGTTTCATATTAGTTGTTATAGATGCTCAAAGCAATCATCCTGGTAGCTGACAACAAGATCTAAGCTCAAGAGGCCAATGATAGAGAAGCTACCAAGGTTGGTTCCTCAGGTGGCCATTGAAAGCAAGTAGTTTTGATGGCTGCTGGAAATTCAATTCATGTACATCCATCATTGTCCCTTTCTGTTATCCATGTAAGCAAGAGCTGGGGTCTTGCAGTCACGGATGATGTGTGCTCTTCTCTCAAACCTGACATAACAACAAAGACTCCAGTGGTGGAAATTATTATTTAATTATGACTGCCTATTGATTAGAACTCTCAACTAAGACAACACCTAGGAGATCTTCAAGCATCTTCAAAGATCAGTCCCTCTCACTCACCTCAGGCATATCTTACCTGAGATGAATACAGCTCTGCAAGTGTCCATCTCTCTTTCTCCCTCCAGAAACTATGGAGAGAGACAAGTGATTTAGTCTACAGTTTACCCTTGGGCAGAAAAGGTGATTTTAGCATGTTAAATTAACAACAAACCAATTTATTCACTCAGACGGTTGGTAGATACATTGCTTCTCATGCCAGGATTAAATTGATATAATATCAATACACTCTAACAAGCTTCTCTACTATTTGCTTCTAGACACCTCTTATTTTAATTTGTTCAGTTATTGATTGGTGGATGTTCACAAGGGGCCACTGAGGTCAATAAAAAGTCAAATCAGTAGGTTTGCATCGAGTCTTGCACAGCTGTGCTTTAGTATCTCCACATACCATAAAAGTTCTGTCACACTTTTCATCTCAGTTTTACCTTATCCTAATTCCAGTGCTAATGAATGCACAAGATATGACTTAACTGATCAAAAAGATGCTTATGTCTGTTCTTGGTTCCAGAAGCCTCCCATTTAAGGTAACCTCTAAAATATGTTGAGTTCCATAGTACACATATTGCTTTAAGCTCAGGTTCTTTGTGGGGGAATAAAGAGGGAAATAACATGAAGAAAGACCTGCATGGTAAATAATACCACAGGTCTACAGCCTGCGTGTTCAGGTACTCCAGAACTATTTTATGGACTTCAAAAATAAATTCACTATTTATTTAACTTAGCTTTCCTTTATAGGGAAATATCATTTACTTTTGCATATGCCATGAAAACTGGACTTACTCAGAGTTCAAGATGGTAGTTGCATGAAAATCAGAAGATGTCACTACACTTCCTGGACTTTCTAAGACAATTTTTAGGGTAAATTATTTCTCTAAATTTTTTATTAAGTTGTTTAAAATTTCACATTACATTGGTATCCATTTTGTCTCCTTGTCTCACTTCTTTCACTTTTCTGGTTGTCTGTGGTTGTCCTTTGAGGAAGTCTTGTCATTTCTTTTCCACATCTCCTACTTCCTGACATTGGGGCTCTGCTCTGCACCCTTCAAGGAAGTATAACTAGCCTCCATATCCTACTTTGCTCACCCCATTTCCTTACTCTATTTTTGCCTTTTCCAAATCACCTCATTCTCTCTTTGCTCAGAACAAAATAGGAAGGTAGTCTGGCAATGTGACTACAAAAGTCTAAAAATAAGCTTAAATTAGAGTCAGCTTACCACCTCTCTCCATCACTTTTTCTATACATAGGCTATTTTCCTTGAATACAAAACCCCCTGAAACCTTATGGAGCAATACTGTCTCTGCATATTACTTGGGAAGCCCTTGACTTCAGTCTCACAACAACAGTTGCTGCACTCACACAGGCAACATAATGCCTGTGCTCCTTGTTGATGCGATAGAGGAAAAGAACATGATTTTCCACAGTCTGCTTGGTTTTGGTGTTTGACTTAGGTATGTTTCAGCAGTAGCTGAGGCTCCTAGTGCTCAGTGAGAGGAGATGATGTTCTTTCTGCCCAACATAGCTGTCAAAATACTTGGAAAGCACTACTTCTCATATGTTTCTCATGTAAGGAAATAAAGCAGGAGAAATCAATTTTTGGTAAATATTTAATGCTTCCATTGAGAGTACAGGAAAACAGCAGAAATATTCAGCTTCTCTATGAGGTCACAGCTGTATTTGCCTATGTCTCTTCTGAGAATAAGCCCCTATAATTGCTGCCCTGGTGTGATCTGAGCAATGGTTGGCCATTTGACAGGCAGAGATTCTGGAGACATATAGCTAGGAACCAAGATAATGTCAGAAGTAAGAGCTTTCTTCATCCGCCCCAGCAGTGGCTGTAAAGGGGCATGCTCTCAATTGAGCAATTTTTGCACCTTTTAGTCTTTCTTTTCAAGTTTCTCCCACACTGGAGAAATGATCTAGCTGTTTGATCCCCATTCATGAGGTGAGAGCCATTCTGACTCAGGTCAAGCTAGACCTGAGTGCATCTAGCTTTTTATCTTTCTCCCAGAATTTAAGCAAGTATCTGCCCAAAAACCCAAAGCCAGATATCTTTAGGAAGGAAGTAGGTGCCCATCCCCAAAAAACAGTCATTTCAGCTTGAGTGTTCACAGGCAGTTAATAACAAGCATGAAAGGGGCTTTCAAATTAGACAGGGAGGTATTTAGAGAGTTGAGTGACATAAAAAATGTCAAGAAATCCTACAACTGAAGTGACCAGGCTCTTGTCTCACCGACTAAATGCTGGTAATGATCATTGCTTTCTTCAAGGTCAAAATGCCAGGATGGAGTTTTACTGATGCCTGCCTCTCACATCAAACATCAACATCTCTGCGTATCATTTTCAAACACAGGGCAGGTCCTGACCCCTTGACTGTTTGCTGATTGCTATAACATTTGTGAAATGTGATGGACTCAGGTGCTTAGGGGGAAAGAGGCTTTCTGGAGAAGGACTATGTTGCTAATAGGAAAAACCGTAATTTTCCTAAAAACATTTTGCCCTGTCCCCTTGGCACACATTTATAGAATCATAGAATCATAGAATAGTTCGGGTTGGAAGAGACCCTAAAGATCATCGAGTTCCAACCCCCCTGCCATAGGCAGGGACACCTCCCACTAGATCAGGCTGCCCAGTGCCTTGT
>VZTY01017239.1:467245-479682 GCA_013400935.1 Turnix velox | reverse complement strand
GACCTGCTGGTCACACTCCTCTTGATGCAACCCAGGATTTGGTTGGCCTTCTTGGCTGCGGGTGCACACTGCTGGCTCATGTTGAGTTTGTCTCTTCAGGGCTGCACTCAAGCCATTCTCCACCCAGCCCGTATCTGTGCTTGGGATTGCTTCGACCCAGGTGCAGGACCTTGCACTTGACCTTGTTGAACTTCAAGTTCCCTCTGGGTGGCATCTCTTCCTTCAGGTGTATCAACTGCACCACACAGCTTGGTGTCATCTGCAAACTTGCTGAGGGTGCACTCAATCCCAATATCTCCTACAAAGATGTTAAATAGCACTGGTCCCAGTACTGATCTGTATCACATCACAAATGTTTCCTTAACCCTTTCAGATTGATATGAAAATGCCCCCTTGAATAGCTGAAAAAATGTGTTCTCATTGCAATGTCATGCCATTAAACTATTGAACACCTCGACTGATTTAAATCTGCATTCACCAGGGTAAAATTTACTTAATCCAGATGTTGCAGAAATGTAATCTGCAAGGAAGTAACAGTGTCTTTAGAGGGCAGACATCATAGCAAACAAACTTCTTTCTTTCCAAAGTTACTTTTTTGCTTGTACGCTAGTTGCTTTTGGTTCTAACTTGGAAACAGTCTGATCTTCTCTAATAAAACCCCATTAGAACTGTGAGATGCTCAACAGTGCAGCTATAGCACACCACCAAATGTAGCCAACAGCAGAATTAAATTTTTCCATATAGAGAGACACAGACATGCTTTGCTCACTGTCCTACGCCCAAAACTCACATTGGGAGGCTTCTCACCATGTGGAAACTGTTAAGAGGATATGAAAACAAATGTTTTTAATTGAAATTGTCATTGCTGAGCCAGACTGCTGTCTGGGGTATCTAGCTGAAAAGTGACAGCAGCAGCAGGGAAACAATGAAAGAGATTGTAAAACTGAATTCCATTCTGCGCTAATTCAGGGACCACATATGGGATGCCATCACTTTCTTTAGTTTAAGATCTAGCACTAAAGGGATGGAAAACCTCTTGGTAGTGTGAGAGCTGTGGAGGAAACACAATCCAGGTCTGATGCTGGAGATCTGCACCACTTCACCCCTGGGCTGCTAAGTCGCCTTGTGCCACTCACATCAACCTCCCTGCCCTTGTCTTCTCTACAGCTCTTGACATCCCCATTTCACTAGGAACAACATGAAATACCAGTGCAATAGCACTGTGAAGGGTAACAAATATGGATTGTACTGATTTGGCTGAAGCCCATGTGCCCTTCCAGTCCAGCTCTCCAAATCCATTCCAAGACCATCCAACAGAGGTGCATCAGTCCTAAAATAACTCTTTGTAAAGATCAAATATTTCTTTAATTTCATTGAATTCTTTCCTATGTCTGCTCTTTTTTACCGAGTGAAATCTTCAAGTTCTGACCATGTGAGTATGTGTTTGTGTGTTGTCACTGAGTTCACACATCGGCAAAGCATGTCTCCAGCAGGTCAAGCTGCCCTCTTCAGCTCACCCAGAGAAAATCAAAGGTATGACACATCAGCTCCCCTTCAGTTTCCCGTGGGAATATTTATAGTCAAAGGATGCTCTGCAAAAACAGGTAGCTATGGTTGATCCTGGCATCTGGATGTCAAGCACAAAGCTGAGAGCTGATGCGTCTGTGCCTGTTCTCCAGCAGCCCCCTTTTGGCTCCTACTTTGGGCTTTGAAGCACCCATGGAAAACTGTGTTGTCTGGTTTTCTTACACTTTCACACAGACTTATCTAGCAAAAGGCGAAGGGGGCTGAATTCCAGGATGAGAATCGTTTTGATTTTTCCACTTCTATGAACAAGACAGAAAGGCTTTGCCTTTTTTGTGGGAGGCAGGGAAAGGCAGGGTGATTTTTCTGAACTCAGAGGACTGTTGCCAGTTCTGTCAAAATGGTCTCAGCTGCACGAATAAACCTGCTAATACAGTCAGGCAGGCCAAAACTATCTGCCAAAAAAAAAGTTACTACATCAGTTCGCAACAGGAATAAAGCTACAAGCAAGCCTTTTCTCTTACAGACCAAGTGGAACAGAAATCAAAGAATTAGTGCAATTTTATATTCCAATTTGGAGAATTATATAATGCTCACACTAGTACTGAATCCATAAATAGCCTTACGCCTGCTGCGTGCTCTCGCCTCCCTTCTTGAAATATTAAAGCCTTTTTGATAGCATCCTTTGGATTCTCAGTTCAAGCATTGCACCAGCAAATGAAGTTTGTATGCCTGTGTAAAGCAATGCTCATGTGAAGTGTCTCTTCATTTTGCATGTGTACATCTTTGATATGGAAATGGGGATGCTTTGGGAATGTAGCAGAATTCTGCAGTCCACTCTGGACTCCTGAACCTAGGGCAAGGAGCTGACTGCTGCATCTTCCTCCTGGGATGGGGAAATGAAGCGCTCTAGGGATGCTCCATATGGCAGATTGCAACCAAAATCCAAGCAAACATCACTTCTACTGTCCCTGAGCCTGGTTTCTACAGGTTTCTGTCCCTGTAAAACAGAAATGGTCACACAAATCTTTTCCATTGTGGGAAAGCAGGATACGGTGCAGCTCATAGAATCATAGAATGTTTTGGGTTGTAAGGGACCTTAAAGATCATCCAGTTCCAACTCCCCTGCCATGGGTAGGGACACCTCCCACTACACCAGGTTGCCCAATGCTTCATCCAGCACAGTTGGGAGAGGGCACCCACAACCTCTCTGTGAAACCAGCTTACTCTTGCACTACTGTTTAAAGGTATCCCGAGCCTGTTCAGCATCACACCCCCCCACACCAAGGAATTGGACTTGATCACCTGAGCAGTCTTCTCTCTGTCCCTCAAGACACATTTTAAGCATGTATCCCCCTCCCCAACTGCCTTCCGAGGATACTTCCAATTCTTATTCAAAAGCCATCTCCCTTTAGCACAGATTTGTGTCTCCACACTTTTGCAATGTAAATTACAAGCTGAAATAAATAATAGGGCGCCTCTGGTAGGAGAACGAATGGTGTCCCCTAAAGGGAGGAATCCTCAGCAATTTCAGTTGTCTGCATAATTAGGTTTTTGGTGTTCCTCATTTGGAGTCTCTGTCACACTTTGCAAATCCACACCTGGGCATTGCAGCTATTGCTTTAGGGCACAAGCCATTTATATTCCATGAGTCCCATATCTGAACCCTCAGTCCCACTGAGTAGATGTTTCGTATTCCAGGAATCTCACTGATACCAAAATGACTAACCTGTGAGTGCAACTCCCAGCATCAATAAGCTAAACAACCTACTAGATAAATTAGTATTGCTTCACAAATGCATTGCAAAGTAATGCAAAGGCCGTGTATTACCTTGCAGAAAGAGCAGGATAAATCACCTGAGCCCTTTGTTTTACAGCTGGCTGAGCAGGGGGAGGAAGGGTTGGGTTGGTTTGTTTCTTCCAAACAGATTTATACAGATGAAACACAAAGCGTGGACTTCTTGGGGGGTGATAAACAAGAATCTGAGTGCAGGAAGCTGGACTGAGCAATCATAGCACAAGTGAATGCCAAGTGGATATGATCTTCACATAGTTTGTCTCATTCTGCCAGCTCATATACGTGGTTTTGTTAAAATTAATCACAGTTTAAATCTCAGCAGCAGACAGGAAATGTTAAGTATGCCATGAAAATGGTAGATTTTGTGTAAGTTGTTAAAAACTCAATCAAATTCAGACTCACATCTAAAAGGGCTTTTCAGCTTCACCTCCACCCCTTCTTCCACAAGTGTCTGTAGTACCTTAATTATTCACACAGTAACATTATGCTATTCTCCACTCTCTACTTACAAATGCAAAGTTCACCAGCTGAACTTTTTTTCATTACTTATATCTACTTCAGAAATTGCTCAAATTATTTTGAAATATAATTTCCATGACCTGAATTACTTTGTGAGTTCATTTCTATAAAGTGTGTCATTTTTCACTCTAACAGTTGCGTGATGTCTCTCATCTTTTTCCATAGAGCCTGTTCTACGTAAGGAGTGAAGAAATTGGTTTGGTTTTGTTTTGACTTGTTGCTTTTATTTTTTTTTATGCTATGTAAATTTTGACCAGGGCACTAAGTGCTCTCACTGCCCTTTCTCAGAACAAGCTTTATTAATCTGGAGTCTTCTCAGGAGTTAATTTTACTTTTCCTGGTGCTGCTGCTACACCATCCCTCCTTTTAGACTGACCTCACTGAATACAGCTGACATTTCTTATGCATTACCCTCTGTGAAAGCTCAGACTTATTTAAACAATGGAAAGAAATCACTGCTTCTACCTTCCTTCCCTTGAGACAACACTCTGCTCCATAATTATGAATAATCCCCCTAAGAGGGACAGTGTGATTGGGTTAGCAACCACATTATTTGAGGGAAGGTGACCTGGGTCAATTTAAAAAAACAATGGTTTAACAGATTTTAAAGCCAGGGGGGCTGCTGTGATTATATGGGTTAAATTCCTACAAAACAGCAGGCTAATTCCTGGCTGAGTGAAATAATATATTTTTGGTGCCAATTCAATTCTGAACTAAAGACACATCCCTTGGCAAAGTGCTCCAATGATTAATTACCTTTGTTGCTTAAATCTGAAAAACCCCCTTGAAATGTCAAGCTTCAGTTGGTAGTCTGAACACACATGAGCTCTTGCTTCTTCCACAGGGTTAATGACTTCTCCAGCATCAGATACTCCCACCCTCTCTAGGGGTTTTCAAAGGCTGCTCTCAGCTCAGATTAGGATCTTCTCCTTTTTCTTGGTTTTTTTTTTTTGGCAGGCTAAAGGGGCAGCTTCCACGAGACCCTTACAGAATAGTGCATTTTCCATAGTTACAGCCATTTTTGTTCCTTCATAAATATAAATCCCTTTAGGATTTTAAAATCATCCTGTCTAAAATCTCTCCAGTTTTCTTCATCATGTTTTCTTTCCCTTTTTTAAGCCTGGCAGTTGTGTGGGACACTGTATTCTGCAAACAACCCTGTTGGTGCTGTAACAGGGGAGCAGTACAACCTCCTGCTCCTGCCTGACACCCTGCTGTTTACACCTCCTTGGCTCTCATCCCTGCTGTCAGCCAGAACATCACAGTGGGAGGTCATGTTCAGTTTGTTAAGCAATGAGACCACCCAAAAAAAAACCTTTAAAAGTAACTGCTTTTTGATAGAAAGTCTTAAGACTACATTTCCTGCTTTCTGCCATGCTTCAACACACACGGATATATAAAAGGCGCAGCTAATAAAATGCTTCGATGGAGACCTACTGCTGTAATGCCCCTTGGGTACAACAGCTTGCTTTCTCCCTCGGTCTCCTCAGTGGGTGAGGCTTCCCAGTAGAACAAAGAGCTGAGGAGAGGAGATATAAGCAGTGACAGGAACCAGAATGTTGAGGAATGGAGCTTTCTCCCCAGCAAGGCACCAGTGCAGTCACTCTCCTTGCATGTCCTGGTGCCAAAAGTAATGTTACTGTCAGGCCTGATGCACAGCAACATTAAGCCAACCACAACCCAAATGTCACGGTGCTCTGCAGCCAGATCTGAGTGCTTTGCCATTTAAAATGACAGCAGTTTTGTATTATCCAGAGTCAGACACTTCCCCCCAAAACCTCCCAATTCATGAAAATGTCTCCTACTACTGTGCCTTAGGTCCTCTTCAGAGCCTCCACTGATAAGAATGCGATCCCCTATTTTTCCATACATCAGGCACACATGAACCTTCTGAGATGTGGTTACAGATTTAGAAACTGGTGTTTGAACCAGGCATGCAAAATGGTCGACAGCAGATCCCTCCAGACTGATCAAGCACAGAGACAGCATTTGACCTCTCCTGGTGTCCCTGCTCTGAGAAGGGCTGCAGTAGGGCACCAGCCTATCCTCCAAGCTACCCCTTCAGAACGCACCCTTCTAATAGAGCATTATAGCCCTAAAGACAATCTTAAGAGCCATGCAGACAATTAGTATTATATTATATCTTGTTGTGTTTTCTTGTCCATACTTCATACTACTCTTTACTTCACTCTCCAATAGCAGTCTCTGCTCTGACAGAAATGCCACTACAGGGACACGTGAATGCTCACAGTATCAGCATTCTGCTCTGCCATCACTTCTCCCCACTCCTGTTTTATTTATTTTATCTAAGTTTTATTCACAATGCACTCCCTTCAGAGCCAACCGTTTATTCTTTGCCTCTCTAGCTTTTTTTCATAGGCTTTCTTCACAGCTCTTTGGGAATAAAAATTTGTGACTTTGTGTCCAGTATGAAGACAGGCTGAAGGAGTTGGGGATGTTCAGCCTGGAGAAGAGAAGGCTCGGGGGGACCTCATAGTAGCTTGTCAATACCTGAAGAGGGCCTACAGAAAGGCTGAGGTAGGACTTTTTAATAGGCTATGTGATGGAAGGACTAGGAATAATAGATGTAAATTGGAAGAGGGTGGATTCAGGCTAGATATAAGAAAGAAATTCATTACGATGAATGAAACACTGGAGCAGGTTGCCCAGAGAGGTTGTGGATGCCCCCTCTCTGGAGGTATTTAAGGCCAGGCTGGACAAGGCACTGAACAACCTGATCTAGTGGCAGGTGTCCCTGCCCATGGCGCCCATGGCAGGGAGATTGGAACTAGATGATTTTTAAGATCCCTTCCAACCCAAACCATTTCATGATTCTATGAAAACAGCAACCAAATGGCTGTTAGTTCATGTCAAGTCAGCCATGCTGCACTGATTCTGTACACACACACTGGGTGAACTCAGAAAAAAATCTCTTGTATTACAAAGCATCACCTTTTTGATTGTCTCATTCTGGGGGGTATGCTACAGGAAATTCACCTTCAGAAGAAACTAAGAACAAATGGTACCTCAGTACAGTTACAGATAACATTGTCCTGGTTTTATTGCTCTTTTGATATAAATTGTCAGGATTTGATATTTATCTCTTCTCTTTCTGTTAATGTTTATATTATATTTTTGCATATTACCAATAGAAGAGATGCATTACAAGAAAGAAATTAAAATTTCAGAAAGAGACAAGCAATTTCTGCCTCTAACACCTAACTATCAATCTATGTGCCACCTTTCTTTGCAAGTCACTATAGCCCTGACTCAGCAAAGTTCCCAACCACATGCTTAACTGCAAGCTTTCAAATGTTCTTGCTGATTTTGCTTAACCATATGTTCATGTTTGACTGACTTGAGACCTCTAACAGATGTACACAAGTTTTATTAAATGCAAAACCAAGGAAAACAAGGAATCTAGCCTTCTGAATAATCTGAAAATCATACAGATGCATCATAAAGTTTACCCACATTTGTGAGATTCAGTGAGGAGATTAGTTAAAAAAGCATTAACTTCCTTTCCTCAAGCCCTCATTTCACTTTCTGACACAGACATGGTAGTGACCTTGGATAAATTCAAACTATGGTTTATATTGTTGTGGCTTGGTTTTGCGAAACCTGAGTCAAGAGGTATCTGAATGTGCTTGTTTTGTGGCTCTGGTCCCCAAAGCGGACAGGCTGCCCACTGAAGTGGTTGAGGCACTATCCATGAAGGTATTTAAGAGACAGATAGACATGATGCTTAGAGATATGGTTAACTGATGTTTCTTGTCAGTCAGGTTAAGGATTGGACTACATCATCTGAAAGGTCCTTTCCAGACTAGGCTGGAACTCTATGATCCTGTCTGTTACAAGGAAGAATGAGGTCCTAAATTAATAAAGCAAGGTCTGTGAAATCAGAGCACCAGGTTTTGTACTCCTTGATAGCCCTGTTCATCTGTCCTGACCTGACACCAGTTGGGAAGTCAGCTCAGAAAATGAAGGACAGGAAGTATTTAATCAGAAGTGGTCTGTCTGGCTGCAGCATTTTGAACAACCTCTAATTTTATAATTACAGTTCAAGGGTGTCCAAAAGAGAGAACTACATCAATCAGCAGCACCTAATGGACACCAGTGAGGTTTCCATTCCAGAGAAAATTCTACTTCATAAAGATTAAATGTGTTTCATGGCAGAGGGTTACAACTGCATAATTACAGGAAATATGGCCTGATGACCATGAAACTATCCAGACCTGGAAATTGTCCTGTAGTAAGAACTTGGAGAGTAACCTACATGGGAAGAGGCACGAGGCAGCATCCTGAGCATCACTAGTGGTCTTAGGAGAGATACTCCAGGGTCCTGGATGCATGCCTTAATGCAGAAGATTTAGTTCCTCCTCAACACAGCCAATAAAGTCCAGACATCTGTTCAGCATCATTTGCAAGGGTTCTTTGGATGCAGCCAGCACCATGAACAAGCTGCTTACGCTTTAGCACCTGCTATCATTTTTAAGATAATTTCCTGATTCTTAGGTACACTTCTTAGCACAATCTCAACTTCAGCAAGGTCAAAAGCCCTCGATGCACCTCAGTTTCCACAGAGAGGAAATAATTATTTATGCATTGGTAGGGAAATAAAGAGTCCAGAAAGCAGTGGGCAAGGATCCTGGGCACATCCAGCCAGTAATCCAGATTCAGACTGTGCCTCCTAAATCTTGAGATTGTGCCTGGTTTTTAATCCCTGAGATCAAAAGCTCCTGCAGGCAGAATGCCGCACTGCTTTGTGTGCACAGCACAGAGCAAGCTGTCACCACCCAGTAAATAATACATAACAAGTTTTATAACTGGGACTTAAAAGCATATAGCTGTTCTCTCATGGCAGCTGTGTATTTGCTTACTGTGGGGACTGAGTGACATTTGACTGCAGGCATCCCAGCAGCCAGTGGGTTGGGGGGAGCGTTGCCATCCCGCCCGCCAGCTCCTGCAGCTAGCATCTGATCCATGACATAGGGATGACATTCAGCCTCAAGCAAATGGCAATGGAGGATTAGACTTGCCTCTTCAGAGGGATATCTATGAGTGTAGGGGAAGGTGCTTTTCCAGAGCTTTAGCAGCTCTGAGCACACAAAAAGTACTGCTGCACTGTCATCCTCGGAGCAGCAGTATCCCTTTGTCAGGTCTGGCACAGGGAGGAGAAGCACGTCTGTTCAGGCATCCACCTCTCTGGAACAGGGAAATGTTATAAAAATAAATTAATGTCTTCACATAAGTGTAAACTGTGCATTTTTGCACCATCTCTCCTTTGCAGTTCTCCCTGATATTATCCATGATATTTTCATTAAAACTGGAGAAAGTAGACAATGTTCAGTATTTCACCTGCTTTTGTTGAATTTCAAAGTAAAAAAAAAAAAAACCAAGCAAAACATTTTTCATAGGAGTACAAACCTGGAAAAAACCTCACATACCATCACCAAACCTCACATGCCACCACCAAACACTAGTTTCCTGCTGCCCCTTTCAATCACATCACTTTATAATTTAAAAAAATTATGCCAGTGGTGCTCTATTTTGAATTTAGTCAGGCCTCTTCCAGCCCCTCTTCCTGCTGGGAAGCAGCTCCAGAGCCTTATTCTTCATCTACCTAGAAAGCTATTAATTTGCAGATGGTGCTGCCCTGTTTACCTTATTTACTTTTGCTCTCTGCCTTGTCTTCTGCCTTACAGAGCCCTGTTTTCCTGAGGTATTTCAGGGCAGCAATCAATCTCTGCTTCAGCTGGCTGAAAAAGCTGAGCCCCATCTTCTTTTTTATGTCATCTTCAGCAAAATGACTTCCAAGCAAAGTGTCCAAGCAACTCTGCTCTATGCCCCTTGGGAATTCGTGCTGGGGAAGGAAAGAGATCTTTCTGGAAAAAACTGTGCCACAGGGTGACATTTCTACTTGCTTCTCCATGAGGTGAGTGTCAATCACCTGAAACTATTGTGGAAATGAGTGCTTGCAACCTGGGTGTGTAGCTCAGTTGGGAGAGCATCAGACTCCTAATCTGAGGGTCAAGGGTTCAAGTCCCTGTCCAGGTATGAAGCTTGCAAGAGTTGGGATGATGGTTGGACTTGATGATCTGAAAGGTCCCTTCCAACCTAGATGACTATGACTATGACTAAGAGTGCAGAAGATCCAAGGAGTGAGTTCATCCAATGCATTTCTCACTCCTCTTCCTATTCTTTTCCTCTGTTGCTCTCTTCTTATTTTGGCTCTTTCAGCTAATTACCTCTCTAGAATTTTCTCCTGAGTTTGGGGTGACTGTGAAGATGGCTCCATGCATCAGTCAAAACTGCCAAAGAGACTCTCATAATCTACACAAAACCAGGTTATTCTGTCTGAAGCCACACAAGAACAGTCCCTCTGCTTCTCCCATTATAAAGGTTTAGGTGATGCCTGCCCTTTGCACAAGGCTGTGACATGAGTGGGCTTTTCCTTGCACTTTCTCCCTCCACACAGAAATCAGTGGGATCCGTTGTAGGCTTCTGCATGCAATTAGAGGAGCTCAGAATACTGCTGAGCTGTGAGATCAGGTTCCTTACTGCTGATTTTAACCTCGTATTTTCAACATACAGAGGAATTTAATGTTCTGGATTTAATGTTCATCATAAGTACATGACAGCAGAAGCTTCCTTCTCCAAGAAAAATACAATTACGACTTATTTTAGAATGCTCTTTTTAATGGGTTGTCACAGATACGATCAAACCATAGGAGGTTGTTAAAAGTGCATGTCACTCCAGACACTTCAACCTACAGCATGTTTTCAACAAATCATGTTGCAATTGGAAAGTGAAAATGGCTCATGCCGTGCTCATTGTTATCTGGCTGGATCTCAGTAAGTTTATTTTACATCCTTATCTCATGGTCTTTAGGTTTGTGTTTCACTCCTTTTCCAATTAAGTCTTCCTCTTTTTTCTTGGGTTGTTGGGGGGTTCTTTTTTACCCCTAGCAGGTACAACACAAGTGCAAGGGAATAGAAAAGAAAAAAAAATCCACTTACTCACAGGTGATAAAAATTCACAGTAAAGCCACAGATGTAGCAGAGTGAGAATTACTGTAGCAGCAGGAACAGAAAATAAAAGAGGATTACATGAGATGAAATGTAGTAATTGACTAGAAGTCACTGAAAAATACCAGATGGATGTCACTGTTTCACACAGCCCTAATATGCCTGTAGACTTTATTGAGCTTCACTTGAGCTTTGCTTTTAGTATTTTCCTGAGTGTAATTGAGGTTTATTGATATGTTACGATGGGCCAGTTTATATGTGACCGTAAAAATAACCAGTTTGAGCTCCCTGTATAAACTGGAGCACTGTACTGCGCTGCTTAGCTGAAGACAGTCACATTAATGACTACAGTAAGATAAACTCCTGTTTCCTCCCTCAGACCTTTGCATAGAATATGAATAGTAAATGCTTCGCACAGCATTTAAATCGCAGGAGCATTTTCAGTGAGGGATTGCTGCATAAAAGATCAGGCACACAATTTCAGATACTGCCAAAAAGAAGCTTAAATGGGATTTTGATTCTGGTTTTGCGTATAAAGAAAACAAATCTACATACTGTAATGACTTGCCATAGCCGGTGTGCAGCTATGCTTTGTTATCAAGAATTTATTTTTCTATTTATTTTAGCACTATGGGCAGGGGAGGAAGGCTGCATTTGAATTTTATCTCTTTCCACCTGGCAGAGGTTGAAATAAAAGGAAGCGAGGGAAAGCTAGCTCTTTCTCTTCTGACTGAGTTGGAGGATCCTGCCACGTTTCTTATTTGGCTGGTGAGACAGTGCCTCAGAGGCCAGGAAATTGCTATTAGAAGGATCACCTGGTACCTAATTCAAAAAGTTTCTGCCTCCCTGGCAAAGGATTAGAGCATCATGACAGGAAGAAAAGATGTCTCATCTGAAAGACACTCTGTGGCTGGATTTTCACAATGGATTGAAGTGTGTTTTTTTGGACAGGTGAAAACATCTCTCAGATCTGCACCTGCCCTTCTGCAATCCTCCACTGCAGGGTCGGAAGCACCATTTTACCAGATCTCTCAAAAAAAAATTGAGAGAGTGGAACACCTAAAAAAGCAATTTGCACGGGTCTGTTTCAGAAGAGAGGCAGCTAAGCCAGAGACCCCAACCTGGCACTTCCTAAGTACCAAAACACAGGGGAGTCCTAGGCTCTGGTCTCATGTCAAGACAGGAGTTTTCAGTCCAAGCTCAGGTCAGAGGAAATGCAGCTCCTGCAAATACACAAGTGTGTTGCCTTAAGTACAGGGATGAGATGGCAAGAGAGAATCAAAGGTTTGGAGTGACAGATCAAGTGGTCCTGGCTGATCAGCCAAGTCCCTTCCCCTATCCAGAATGGTCCCTTGTGACCCCACTCCTGAGGGTCAATTCCTCCACCAGGTTGCTTTCCCCTCTCTTCTCTGCCTCCTTGTCATATTTCATTTGTCTGTCATAGAATCATAGAATCATAGAATAGTTTGGGTTGGAAGGGACCTTAAAGATCATCGAGTTCCAACCCCACTGCCATAGGCAAGGACACCTCCCACTAGACCAGGCTGCCCAGTGCCTTGTCCAGCCT
>VZTY01017239.1:450110-467152 GCA_013400935.1 Turnix velox | reverse complement strand
ACTATGAGGTCCCCTCTGAGCCTTCTCTTCTCCAGGCTGAACAACCCCAACTCCTTCAGCCTGTCCTCATAGGGCAGTTGCTCCAGCCCTTTGACCATCTTCGTGGCCCTTCTCTGGACCCTCTCCAACAGCTCAATGTCTTTCCTGTGTTGAGGGCTCCAGTACTGGACGCAATACTCCAGGTGTGGTCTCACCAGTGCCGAGTAGAGGGGCAAAATCACCTCTCTGGACCTGCTGGTCACACTCCTCTTGATGTAACCCAGGATTTGGTTGGCCTTCTTGGCTGCGAGTGCACACTGCTGGCTCATGTTGAGTTTGTCATCAACTGACACACCCAAGTCTTTCTCTACGGAGCTGCACTCAAGCCACTCTCCACTCTGTCCCCTGTTGTGTCTCCAGCTTCTCAACTTACAGCCTTTTGCACAAACGTTGTAGTGCCAGCCTAGAGGCACACAACTTTAGACAGTGAAATCTCAGGGTGCCAACTCCCCAAGCTGTGATCCACTGTCCTGCAGCAAAGCAGTCACCTCACAGCTAGGTGGGCAGCTGGGGCACCGGCAGGACCTGGCATCAGAAGGCTTGCACAGGGCAGGGTGCAGAGCAGGTGGCCTTGGGCTTCTGCTGTCCATTATCTGGGGATCAGTACCTCAGCATCAGCACTGCTGGACATGCCAGCAAACCCTGCCACACCTACAGATGCCTGTGTCCTTCTGTCAGTAATTAATTCTTACAAACTACCAAATCATGTGCTAGCTCTCCCTTCATGATGTTCTGCCTCTGAAAGAGCAAAAATGACGCATTTCCCACCCTCCCACATCCTTCTTCAAACATTTCCTCTTAACATATTCATTTAAACAATACTTTGACCACAAGATGTTACATTGTCCATTTTACTCACAAAGGACAGAAAGAACAATTCCTTCAGTTTAATCATAGAATGGTTTGCATTGGAGGGGACCTTGAGAATCATCTAGTTCCAACCCCTATTGATTATTTTGCTTCTTTATAAAGTCTTGCTTTGTTTGAGCCCTGTCAGAGAAGGTAGGAGTGCCAAACGGGGAAGCCCTGCTCTGCTGTGTGAGCTACTGGTCCAAAATCCCAAACATACTTGTACACCCTTGTACATCCCACCTTCCCTCTGCATTTCCTACAATTACCTCTCTGCTATTTTTTCTTTCCTCTTTTCTACACCCTGTCAGAAGGATCACTTTGAAATACAGCAAGTCCTATCATGATAGTTGACTGCTCTGACAAGCTTCTAACACCCAGCACCTCACTGGCCAACTCAGGGTTCACCATGGCTGTGGCCACCAATGTCAAATCTCTAACTAAAATTTTTTCCTCATCGTGGAGGAGGTGATGTGCCCTGTGTGCAGTGCACTTTAACAATCCTTCAGAAAAAAAACGAACATGAATCTTTTTGTTGTTTCTTCCCTTTTAAAGCATTCTTAATGAACATTAGATTACAGCCAGTAAGAATATGGTAATTCAGTACTTAATCGTTCTAAGGAATTGCAGGAGGCTGTCACACATACTTGCCCTTAAATCTATTTGAATAAGGTTTTATTTATATAATATAAAAATAGTTAAAATGGGCTAGGGTGCATGTAATTTTCATTTATGCAAATGAGATACTTACAAGAAGAATGTGTTGTTCAAGCTGTGACATTGTCCAGACTGTACATTTTGCCAGAGGATACTCTTCGTGGTACAAATACCTCATAGTATATAGACTTTGTTTCCATTACAGGTATTTTTTTTACAGATCATGGTCAGAAAAGCTACTGTTCAAAACAGAAAAAAGGAGCTTGCAAGTACATTCTTTTAAGTAACCATTTTCAGAATGTTTCAGCAAACTAAAAATAAATTTTGCTGAAAATAAATGTCTTTTTAAATGTTTCTGCTTCAAAGTCTCAATTCAAGAAAACCAAAATTAGGGTAATTTTATAAGCAGACTGCATTTAAAACACATGATACCAAATATTCCCCAACAAATAAGAAAAACAAGCATTTCTGTTATTTAGATTTTGTTTCGTAAGATGTTTTTTAAAAACATTTCTTGGTGACAGGGAAGCAAAGTTGTAGTTTGGCAGTGTAGAAAAATATAAACTGTAGGTGTAGAGAGGACACTCCTGCTTAAAGGAAAATTGTGGCATAAATCACCATTGTTCTCTACAATTTTCACATCCAACAAAGTTTCCACAGTGTGGTTTTTTCCTGAATAAACATTGATCTGCCTTTTGATCTCTAGCTTCTACTTCTTAAGTACAATAGAACTATTTTAGTATTGTTTCTCCAACTCCAGTTTGCTGTTCAAAGGGACATCAATTGNTCTCCCCCCTTCGCTCCTCGGACTGCTCGTTTTGGCCCAAGGGAAGGACTCTGCCTTTGATCCTGATCTGAGCACTCCTGAATCCGGCATCCAGCTCCTGAGTGGACTTGGCCCCAGCCGGGGACTCTTCCTGCATCTGCTGGGGACGTCATCATCATCCCGGGAGCTTGATACGGTTTTGTAAATATTGTATACCTTTTTATCTTTTCCTTTTAATTTTATCTATTATTTCATTATCTATTAAAGTAGTTTGGAATTCTTCTAAACTCACAAATCTCCTCATTCCTTCCTCTCCTCTCTTCAGAGAGAGGAGGGGGGGCCATCTGTTGCTGGGGAGGGTCCTGGGCCCAAACCAGCACAGTACCTTTCACATTGCTGGTAACAAATTAAAAGCTGTTCATAGAAAAATATGATAAATAGCTTTGAAGATGAAACTGTAAACACCAACAAGCTGTCACCTTGACATTTGCACACATACATCTAGAAGCTGATTCCAGTATCCTTGGCTGCTAGCTTCAGGATAATGTCACTGCCTTTCACCAGAAGGATACAGTCAAAAAAACATACTGAAAAAGAGCAGAACAAAAAGAATTGGCCCCAAATATGCAAAGCCATTGTAAATATGACATCCTATTTGGCAGAATCACATGTGAAGAAGTACTTATAAACCCCAGCACAATAACAAGCCTTTGGACAGGATAAATAGTCAAAATAGAGCAACATGAATAAGTCAAGTGTTTACCACCTTGTTACCGACCATGGGAAATAAATATTTTTATCCATTTTTCATTATTCTTGCACATCCACAAGTTCTTATGTACTCACACGCAACCAATTGCACTGTTTGATATCATACTCCCAAAAAGTCGTGTGGCACCAGCAGTAATTATTCCCCAGTTACAGTCTCAGTCACATCAGGTATTTGCTCATTAACATGCTGCCTTGCTCCAAAGGATGTATGAGACACAAGAGAAGAGATAAAAGGAGGTGAATGGGGGAGGAGAAAGGCTTTTTAAGTATCTGTCTCTCTTCTCTCTGAGAATCTCCTTCCCAAACTATCTTAAGTCAAGTAGCTGACATCCAGGTCGCAGATGCAGTAAATCCATCTCAAGTGCAGTTGTTTGTGGTATATTTTACTTTCTCTTAGCCCTTTGTGATGGTGACAAAAAGCCAGATTATTTCAAGTATCCCCACAATGACAGCAGAAAGAATGGTCCTTGTAACTAATAGTAGAAACAATTGTTTTCCCAAGTTCTGTACTTTATTCAGAACCATCTCTCTCATTTTTAATAACATCACATTTTCAGAAGTTACTATAGTTAGCTTTTTCCTGGCTGTAGTAAAAATAAGCAGAATTGTTCTCTCCTCGATTAAAAAGAAGTCAGTGAAAAGAAGCCTGATTAGAATGCACACGTGGTAACATCTAATTTAATATTCCTCTTTATGAAGGAGAGAACAGTCAGACATGAAGTTTATATCATAATCATATCAAATAAATACTTCCCCACTGTCTTGTCTGTAGGGCTGCATCTGAATTGGGATGACAGATCCAGTATTTATGAAGCCTGGCAGAGGAGCAGAGCTCAAGGAGTTTTGATATATGCTGGTACAAATATGTCCTTTTTATTTTATTTTGCTGCTTGGATCAGACGGAAATTTATCACTCTGATTAGTAAGTATTTATGTCAGCAAATTCATAATGCTTTAGAGCATTTTTCTTCCAAGTTTCCCACGTTTCCCAGCTTTGGAGTTACGGTAGAAAAAGAGGAAAAAGCCAGAAAGAAGGAGAAGCCAGAGAAAGCCAGTATTTCACAGCAGATGTGATTTTCAACAAGAAATGTAGGCAAAAAAATCAACCTGCAAGCTAGTAACCACCATTAAACAGGGAGGCTAAGGGGCCTTTCTTTCAAACCATAAATAGCTCACTACATGCTAACACAATTTTGCCTACATGCTTCACTGCAGGAATAATAGAGGGGCTGCTTCTTCATGGAACTCTCTCTAAGCAATTTCAGGTCTCTGTAGAAAAAGATCGCTTCAGAGAACTCACTGCTCACAGAAATTATCTGGTCCCCATCCTGAGCACAATCAAATCTCCTAATAAATATCAGCAGAATGCCGCTGCTTGGGAGATATTTAGAGCAGGATCATCTAAAGCGTTTCATTCTTTTGATGTATGGTGTCATAAACATCCCATCTGCAAATACATCATTAGAGCATCAGTCCTTATAATTATACACAGCAGAGGGAGAAGCGATGGAACAGCAGCATTTCCCAGTCCAGGACAAGCCATTTGTTCCCCCTCAGTGTTAAACCTACTGTTAGCCATGCAGAGGCCTCTGATTTTACACCTCACTGCAGTTCTGGCCTGCCTAGCACTTCAGCAGTGATCAGATCACATTACTGATGCAACACTTCTGCTAAGAAACCTTTCCCTTGGCCTGCAATTTTGACTAACAGCTTCGCAGACTAGAAACGAACTGATGAATAGATGCACATGTTCTCTAATGCTGGCTGCAAAGTGGTCTTTCATTCAGGCAGAATAAGTAATTCCAAAGAGCATCAGATGTGACAAAGCCTCCGCTTCTTGCCATTTGTGTCCTGTGATATTATTTTTGTTTGCCAAATTGCACAACAACTTCCCATTAACACCACAAATACATGCGATGTCTTCCCACAGAATATACTGGCAATGGTCCTTGGGCTGGCACGTTCTGCAGTGCCAATAAGCCAGAGGGATCAGACATAAGCCAGGGGTGAATTTGCAAGTGTTCATACTCCCCTTTCTCATCTACCCAACTGCCTGTTTTCATAAAACTAGTAAAAAACATAATTACTTCTGAGATCTCTGCCCCTCTGTCAAAACTGGCTGGAAACAGCTACGGAGTTCAAGAGTTATTAAGAGTGAGGAGGCTGTAGAAGGGATCATCTCAGGTTTGTTTCCATGGGAAATCAAGATACTTATGTTCAGAAAAAAAAGGGGGAGTTTAGCACAGTCCCCAAACTGAGCTGAGATCTGGAAACAAGCCAGACTTGCTCCATCAGGGAAAGCTGTCAAGGCTGCTAAGAAAAGGAACAGTGTTGGGAAGATGCTTAGGGTCCGCTGGGAGAAGGAGAACGGCAGGAGTTCCCAAAACAGGACCATCTCTTTGCAGCAGATAATCACTACTCTACCTGACTAATAAAACCCTTCACAGCAGTTGCTGGTGAGGGAGAGACAAGGATTCCAAAACCTTCTGGCTTGGCTTGGCCACCAGCAGCAGCAGCCCTGTTACTTAGCCCTGCTCAACAACACGGTCTCCATCCCACAAGGGTAAGGAGAAGGAGCAGCAGGTTCTGTACCAACCCTCTCTTGCTCATCAATCCCCAGTAGCTTTGCAATTGATCTTCAAAAGACTTTTCCCTGTGTAGTTTGGAGGATAGTTGCAACAAGGCAGAGACAGATGCCTCCCTGTAGACAGACTTTTTCTTCATGTTCATTAGTAGCCTCAGAGAAAGCTTAAACTCTAAGCAAGGCTTTTCCCTCTCTTTGGGGTATTACTAGGCATCTCTCCTGGGCAGTACCTTGGGCATGCAGTAAGATGAGAAATTATGCTAAAGCTTGCTTTCAGAGAAAACGTGGGAACTTCATTATATTTAGATTGAGTACAACCGTAGATAGTTTACATAGACCTTGCTTTTTCAGAAAATCAAGCTAAAAATATATATATTCCCTCTGATTTGTATAGTTTTATAGTGATTCTCCCAGTGCTTCCTACTAAAATTCTGACAAATATCTGACTCAGATTTTGGTTACAATGGCTTGATTTTTAATTTGACATTTTAGGAAAATATTTTCCAAGGGAAAATAAGAATGTCTCTCCACATCTGACTTCTTTTCAAAGTTAATATTAACAACTGCATTAACAGAGTCTGGGATATCTTTGTATAATGATTCAACAGTTTGCATTTGCTATTTTTCTGCTAATTAAAGCCATAAATCCAAAAAGATTATTATGGACAGCAAATCTTTTCTCCATGTTTGCTTGGTAATGAATTGCTTGTTACCTGAAAAATCTATCCTGCGCTGTTCTGTTTTTCAGCTCAGCCCAGCAGCCTGAATGCTTCACATACATTTTCTAATTAATTATCTGCACAGAATGCATTTCCCCCTGGTCTTTTAGAAGTGACTCTGTCAACTTTGGCCCTTCTTGTCTGCATCGAGCCTTTGAGGAGGCTGTGCATTGCCCCCTGAGTGCCTTCATTACGCAGCCAGGGGAGTTGCAGGCAAGCAGTTGAAACAGGCATATTCTTGAACCACACGTGTCACAGCACCAGTTAGAAGTAAAGTATGGGAAAATGTAGTGCAGCTGGCAAGCTGTCAGTGTTTATGCATTCATTCTTCCTGATGGTACAACTTCTTGGCTGTCTGCTGTTCAATATCCTTTCATCTTTGTGTCTCCTGCCTGGTGACGTGTGCTAAGAGACTTAATCAGTTCTGTCCAGATGGATGCTAATGAAGGAGACATTATACTAAGCATTATTATAAAGTCTTATTCATATCTCATTTTCTTTTGTCTCATGCTATTTTTAGGACTTGTGTCTGGAGGTGCAATTACAATCCCAATATTTATCAAGTAGGCAGCATCTGAAGGTGCTATTTCATGTCCACCCACTCCAATTTTTATCTGTCAGCAGCTGATGAACAAGTCCCACGCATATTATTCATCTGTCCCCATAATAATATTGACCTTATGTGACATTTATATAACAGACAATGCCAAAAATGTGTTATGCTTTTAGACATGTCAGAAAGATCTTTTTTTTATCTACATATTAGGGCAGCTATTTTTTACAGATATTATTTGAACTTACTCATGGGTGGCAGCAGCACATAAATATTCAGGACAGCAGTTGGACAGTATTTCAGGTTCCTATTTCAGGAGACATTAGGAAGGAACAAGTGGTTCTGAGAGATGCTAATAAATCTTGATTACAGTCAGACTTGAATATTGTATCTGTCTGACTTTGGTCCTTAGAAGCCACAGGAACTGTTGTCAGAAATGGCACACTTATACTCCAGCTGTCCTGATGAATTGTCATGCTGGACAATGTCACATTGTCAGGACTTCAATAGGACTTCTCTCACCAGCACCCACTTCATAAAGTTCAAAGAAATGCAGTGACCTTTGGGATGTCATCTGTCTTCTTGCAGAACGGTCGGGCACGATGATCTTAAAGGTCTTCTCCAATCTAAATGATTCTATGGCTCTAGGAAAGCAACTGAAGCTTTAAAAAGACAAGAAATAATTTACAAGGAAAACATGGGATGATGGTTGGACTTGATGATCTGAAAGGTCCCTTCCAACCTAGATGACTATGACTATGACTATGTGCTCACACACCAAGAATGGACATCCTTGCTCAGAAGCTGTGAAACTCAGGCAAAGTGCTACTAGTGAAATCAGGCCTCAGCAAGCACACTTCCAAACAGCCTGCTTTACCAAGCACAACTGTTTAAACTTTGATATCACATTTTGATTCAAAAGATGACATCTTACACAGAAGAATGCTGGCTCTACTCATGCTGGGCTATCCACTGCTGACTTAGAAATAGCTAGAGCTTGAGAGAGAGGCAAAACCTCGTATTTTGTGATGCTCTAACTGCTGGGATCAGGGGGAAAGGAAGGAAGAAGGATGGGTCTGATGACTGCCATGCTCCTGTAACTGTGAGAAAAAAATGCATCTTTGTTTTTGAGAAAAATTACTTCTGTTAATCTGAGGAGAGAGAAATGGGACAACAGACAATGCAGGGAGCAAAATCTTGATCTGAACCTTCCTGAAAAGTTTTTACACAACTATTTGTTGCTTAAAACTCTACCAGACTTTTTTGCTGTCCAGTTCCTACTTCTGTTGATGCACCACCATGCTATACACAGTGCCCATCACAGCTGTCTGTCTCGAGATCCAGGTGGACAGAAAGGGTGACACTAAATCCAATCTCTCATTTTAATGAATTTGTGTGTTGTGGCATTGAAGGCTTGTAGTGCCCCATGCCTTGGAGAAGGCCTTGGTATTGTCATGGAAATCATCTTGTTGGGAATGATGTGACATTTGTGCTCTCCCTATTTGTCCATGCAATGAGTGTAGAAATCTTGTCTTGCCTTGATGATTCCTTCAGTCTTACACTCCCCTGAAACAGCAAGAAGTGTCTTCCTTCTTGATTTGGAGCAGCTCTTTGTTAACTGCTGTACAAACTGATTTATTATTATTATTACTTCCTCCTCACATTTGTGCTCCACTGGGTGCTGAACAAGTGTGGACAACAAGCCAACATTGTCCCCTGGAAGAGCTGCCAGCCTGATGAGCACAAGGCAGCAACCAGACTAATCAATTTCAGACCAGGGAATGGCTCTCTTGCAACCTTTAAACTATTCACCAGTTCTCTTTGTAAATTATTAAGTTCTTAGTTCTTAGATTTATCTCTTTGAGTTCATAGGATACCTTTTGAGATGCTCACAGCTGCAGTTGGCTGCTGTTCATCTCACTCAGAGGATGGCAGGGCAGCCCTTCAGAGTCAAGCATCCCTATTGTGCTTTCTTATTATAATTTTATTTTTACTTCTTTGCTCTTTGAAAGGACAACTACCAAAGGTTGGCAAGGGAAAGGGAGGGCAATATACTTGCAATAAAACTTGACCATCATGCAGGCTCCTTCACTCATCCCAGGGCTTTCTCAGTCTTCTACAGCTTAATAAAAATACTTTCAGTAGTTCCAGAGCAAATGAAAAGAAAATTTGTCTCTTATCCAGGACTCATCCTTAAGCTGGGATACATTCACCATCCTGAGCTTGCTGTCTGCAGGCCCAGGGGCAGTGTCATGAACATATATTCACATAGTAACCCAAGCAAGAACAGCACCTGTGACATGTGTGTCCCTTATTCTCTCCTAATGTCTGTCCTCAGCTCCATCCTGCTTTGTTCAGTGCTCCTGAACAAAGATGTTGATTAGTAAATAGCAAAAAATTTCGGTGTACCACATAACTACATTGCTCAGTCAGTATTGCAATTCACCTGAAAAGTCACTGAAGATCATTGTCCCCACCGGGAGAGACCAACAGATTCGCGCCAGATCCACGCCCAGAGAGGTTGTGGATGTCCCCTCCCTGGCAGTGTTTAAGGCCAGGATGGATGAGGCACTGAGCAACCTGGTCTAGTGAGAGGTGTTCCTGCCTATGGCAGAGGGGTTGGAACCAAATGATCTTTAAGGTCCCTTCCAACCCAAACCGTTCTATGATTCTATACTATGATTTAAACTGAGGATGTCACAAGTCATATCATATTTTATTGAAACTATATTTTGAGATCTCTTACTGCTGGTAAGGGCAACAGTGTCATCCTTCATAACAATATTGTGAAGGGGTGATCACTTACTGTCTGTCAGCTCCCCACATCTCAAGTCTCCTTTTGAAGCATCCAGTGCTCACAACAGAGAAAGGTACCACAGGGAGTTAGCTGGATTGTAGGTCTGGCCCAGCTTGGTGTTTCCTGCACTCCTGGTTTTCCAGAAATGCTCAGTATCCACCAGCATCTATGCAGATATCCAGGATTTTGTCATGTAGAGACACAGAGACACATGCAACACAATTAAGCAGGGGAACAGCTTCAACTAGAAGCATCATGAAAGACATCCTGAAGCTCAATAAACTGCTGCCCAGAACTTAGGCAGTCTTGCCTCAATTTTCAGAATAAGCTAAAATTTCTCCCTTGTAAAAATTTCTCCCTTGTCACACTTGTAAAATGGACTCCTGACTGTAGTGTGCCAATCACAACTTTTAGCTTCTCCCATTTTAATTGTCTACTATGTACTGTCTTCCTTGTTTATACTCTTGTTCTTCTCTCTGCTATGGATTTATCCCCGGAGTTCCTGCATTTTTTCTTTAATGTAGGCATACCTCAATTGCCTCTAGATTCACATGCTTTCCATACTGGTCTGACTGTGCCTCCTTGCAGCTATTCCTACAGATGCTAGCTACCCTTCACTAGATCTTCTAGGTTTATTCTTACCACTCAGACTCATCCTACACATCCTCTGTATTCCTTTTGCACATGTCATGTGGTTCAACTTACTTTACAAACTGCATTAAGAAAAGATTTCAAGACCTGATGTGAAAAGTTATTAACTCAGCCCCTGAGCTTCCAAACTGAAATGTGAGTTATACTGCTGTGTTACCTTCCTTATCTTTACATGACACTAATACCAAAAATGGGCTTTTCCTATTTGTTTCACGCCCCTAAAACCATCCCACTACCCACAGATGTAAGCTGGATCCCTGTAGTTGTGTCTGGCCTAAGAGACAGCCCAAGCTTCATGACCAAACAGCCTCAGCAACACTGACTTCAATCCTGAAGTTGCTACAGAGCAGTATGAAGAATGCAGAAAAATTTTGGACCAAACACAGTTCCTTCTTTCTGGGACTTCCTTCTCCACTGTTTCCAAATAATTTTTGTGGATTGTTTTATGGGTTTGTTTCACCCAGGGGTAGAAAATTTCATTCTGGGACAACAGAAATATTTTCCCTGTACCACCAAAGGAGTCTTCATTTGCCTATGGACACTTCCTCAGCTGTGCTGAGTGAAGAGCTTGCCCTCCTTTGTTTGAACTCAGTCACTTGTCATTACTCTTTAACAGAAGGTGACACATTGATCAGGTAGCCAGCTGAGACAGTTTGCTCCCTGCGAAAATATGAGATGGACTAGCAAAGACTGAGCAGTTAATTTCCTTACATTGTCTGGCTTATAGTGTCTAGGATGAATTAGGGTCTGACTTCATGAAGAATGCAGTAGTCAGATCCAAATAGAACCAAAGGACCCTCCACCTGGCACGAAGATGGTGATGAAACAAGATGTGTGTCCCCAGCATTGTCAGTGACACAACATACAGAGCAAAGCTTTGTAGCAAACCAATTGTTCCTCCTCATCTCCAGTCTTCTTAATAAAGCTGCAGCTTGCTAAAGAATGCCTGGTAATGGCATACATTTTTGATCAGTTTTGATCTGTTTACTGTTTGTAAACAGTTAGGAAAAAAACAGCATGGCATGATAATCAAAAGCTGGCATCAAACTGGTTGCCCACATCTAAATTGTTTTTAGGGCTTAACAAAATTTTATTTATCTTTTGTTGGTTTTCATTTATTTACCACATCTTTCCATTTTTTTAGATGCTGATGGAAAAAGGCAGATCATCATAACATTTTCATTTTTTCAGTCCTGGAAAGTAGCAGAAAAGAGGGAGAAGGTGTTGTGAATATGCTTCATTTCAGATGTCCATATATAGGCATTTTAGAACAAATTTGTGCTTTTGTTGGACCATAAGCTGAAACATCTCTTAATAGAAACTTTTCCTGAAAATAACAGAAATAATCAGATGCCCAGTGATCACAGCACAAAAATACCTGGATTACTCATCCATCTCATATCCATGCTGATATCATTATCTCATTCTGCAAAATCCTCCACTCCTTCAACTTCTATTGAAATTGTTGAGCATTGCAAAAGATGCAAACATCACCTTGAAGAGCAAAGATGTTTAATCTTCTCACTTCCAAAGCTGTGTTGTTATTTGACACAGGCATCTTCACAGAGCTGTGAGTCAATCCCATTCAGATGCTGAACTTCAATTCCTTCAGACAACTGGGAAGAGAAAAAAACCTAAAGGAGAAGCACAAACTAAATTAGTTTTATTTTCTTACAGGTGACAAGAGTTCATAGACAGAATTTTTTTACCTTCAGGATGCATAGAAAACTAGTGCCAGGCAGGCTGCTACAAAAGCTGTGTGCTTACTAGCTGAAATGCTTTCAGCCCTCCCAAGATATTCCTGAGATATGGGGCCTACAAGAAAAGCTGTGTAGGGGCTGTCTGATAGGGCATGCAGCAATAGGATGAGGGACAATGGTTTTATGCTAAGGCAGAGTAGGTTTTGATTAGACATTAGGAAGAAGTTCTTCACAATGAGGCTGGTGATGCTAGAACAGGTTGCCCAGATTGGTGGTAGAGGCTCCATTTCTGGAGGCATTCAAGGCCAGGCTTGATCTGAGAAATCTGATCCAATTGAGGGTATTCCTGCTTACTGCAAAGGAGTTGGACTAGATGACCTTTAAAGGTGCCTTCCAACTCAACACATTCTATGATTCCATGAATCTCTCCCCCGTGACAGGTAACTGGTTATATCCTCAAAATAAGAGCATGAATTATTTTGCTGGTTTTAAGCCAGACTCCAGATCTCCAGACTGACCAGATAAAAGAACTGTGGTTTGCCATGTGAGGGAGAATACTCCAGAGACTTCAGAAAGTTTGCTGAAACACAAGCAGAGTAGAAGATAGCAAAAGTGTACCAGGGGTACAGGTAACCCTACCAACTCTACAGTGATTCTGGCTTAAGGCAGGCTCATTTTTAAGAGGCAAAAATGGGAAGAAATTAATAGCTGAAAGTCCAGTCCCTCCACTGTTGTACACAACAGCTCTCAACCTCACCTCTTCCATAGGACAGGGAAGGGGTTTGGCAACACCAGGTAAGATTTTCTTCAATTTACAACCATTCAGCTCAACTCATAGAACCAGGAGAAATGTCATTCTCCACATTCTTGCAATGCATCTTGAAGTGTTAAAAAATAAAAAAAACTAAAAAATATCTTCCTTCAACAAGTTTGAAAGCTGTGAATTAACTCACAGCTTTGAGGACCATGACAATCTCTGCTACCTGTTGCTGCAAGAACATACAGGCAAACTTTGGACACAGTGCTGCCTTCTCTTATTGACAAAGATTTATAAATGCCTGAGGAGCTATCTATGGGTTACATAACTCCACTGCAAATCAAACCAGGAGGGAATCTCAGAGCTATGAGGAAAGGAAGAAAATATGTGAGAGCTCATGATGGGCTCAAAGAGAGTTCGGGGTGGAAATTCCCCATTGCCATGACAAGCAGGGAATGTGAAATCTTTGGGGAAAAAAAGGCTTTCTTTAGTTTTTATCTTTGCCTCTAGTAATAGCAAAAGTCTAAGAAGAATGACCTCTAAAGAGAAACTTTAAAAGAGTATCTGGTTGCATTTATAGACTCAAGTAACAGGTAAAATCTCCTCATCCTAGCAGATGAATATGAAGAATTCAAGATATGCACAGGCAATAGGCTTGATCTCAGACTGGCTTCAAACTGTGTCCATACTCATACTTGGATGGAGTTATTTCCCCCATTATTAATAAACGTAGATATGATTTTGAGGGGAAAAATAATTGAACAAGAACAATCAGTTTATTTGGGTTTTTTGAGGTTTCATAATTTTTCCACTTCAGGTTTCTATTTACGTTAAAATACAGGGGCATTTAGGACTGGTATCTAAAAAAAAAGGTAATTTGCTAAGAAAACTGAGGAAGGGATCATGCTAAAATGGCAAACATATCTCTGTGGGGAATAAGGTTAATGTAGTCCTTTGTTTTTATAGCAGACCTAGGACTGCTGCTCCATCTTTTGTTGCATAGGCTCTGCCTTCACACAGGCAACTCATTTTATAGATTGGCAAAAAGTAATTTCCTTGTGGCTTCACATAATTGCCTTTTCCAGGAAAAAACAAATCTTTGTAATGGGTTTATTATTTCCTTCCTACAGGAAAAAAAAAATAAAAATCAATCATAATGGTAGTCTTAAAGCCTGAAATTTGACCAAGAAAACCCCGAGCCATCCATTCTTATTGTTAAGAGCAGTGGAGAATAATGGATGTACCATTGCTACCTGACCAGTGACAATTGTGATTGCTGGTGACAGTTTCCCTCCGCTAACTGTCAGCCTGAGTGACAATAACATATCATTGCTGTAGCCTGGGAGAATAACAATGTGTATTTATTGCAAAGACAGCAAGATTATAGATTATTTTTAAGTTAAATTTCTGAGATTTTTTTTTTTTCCCAGTCAGTAAAAGTCCTGCTTATAGTACTCCATAATAAGGAATGTAAAGTGCCTATGGGTGCTTTTTATGTTCCTAAATTAATCTTTCTGGTCATTCAGTCACACTACTTAGTGAGTCTCACAGCAGTTGTGTAAGGCTCAGAGGACAGATTCAAAGCATAGAGTTTTTCAAGGTAATTAAATGTTAATGTAAAGGATAAGACAATGTGTTAAGCTATGGAGGAAGGCTGTTCATAGACAATAGATTGAGATCTGCTCCAGAAATAAGCTGAATGAGAAGTTCACATGAGCTGCTTTCAGCACAGCAGGTTTACAAAACTTTCACACAGGAAAATCCTCTGGAACTATTTTCATGAGGGTGAGTGGAGTCATGTACAACAGTCATGCCCCAGGTTGACTAGAAATACGAGCCTTAAATAGCACTGATGAATGCAAAAGAAAATCTATCAGAAGAAGGTTGCTTGCCAAATAGGATGAGAAGTGGATAGTTAGTCTAAATGCAAAGACAAAACACACCTATATACTTGTAAAAACCATCTCTCCTGTTGCCTTTTCTTCCGCTTAGCATCCTCTCAGAGTTTGTATTCTGCTGTCTTATCTGCCTGTTTTTCTTGCAGTGGTTTGTGGTTTCCAATCTTCTATAAACAAAATAAGTAAAAGGCCTAAGATGGTTCAATTATGGCAATGAAATGAAAAGACAAAGGTAATTTGCACAGTAGATAAGGCTTGGGCTTATCCAAGCAGATAGGTTTACTTCACTGAGACTTGTAGTGAACGTTGCTTTCAATTGTGCCTACCAGAAAATGAGAAAAATAAAAACTCTAGAGACTCTCTGCTGGTCTCTGGGTGTCATGCTTGCTTGTCTGTTTGTTTTTTATTCTGGGAGAAGAAGATATATTCAAAGGGAAGAAAATATAACGAGAATAACTGCAAAATTAACACTTTTTTTCTTTAATAAAGGGCAGGTAGTCATCAACATGTCTACAATGAAGTAGAAAAGAAATGGAAGAAGGGAATGGCTTTCCTAGATATAGCATAGTGGTTCAAGGCAGCTCAGATCTGAAGTAAACTGAAATTCTGGTGAAGCCACAAATGATCTCCAGTCACATTCTATATTGGGGTATTCCAAGGCACTTCATTCAATACCATGAGATAAATAGAACTGACAACTCCACCGTACAAGTTCCAAAACAACAAATCTTAGGAAACTTATCCCATTAGTTTACCAGCACTTTGTTTAAGCTATTCTGCACTGGATGCTTTCTCAAAGTATTAAAAGGTGAGTATATCCTGGGACAACTGAAAAAATGACAAGTTGACTCAAATCCGACTATTAACTGAGCTCATCTTCTCAGAGTTGGAAATGCTGCTCTGCTCCGTGAGAGTAAGCAGAGAGATTTTCATTCATGGCTGTGAATCCCTGAGGATCATCAATGATTTCAGGGAATACACCAGAACCAGACAGCTGGTTCTCATCACATGAAAAAAAACATAGAAAAGGCACTGATGAGAAAGGCTACAGCAGGACTAGAACATTGTGCAGTGGCATTATGACAAGACACAAATGGGAAGGAAAGTGGAAAATAACCTTTTCCCACCTCCAAAGCTCACTGTCCCTATAGCAGATGGCTGTGTGCATGCACCATTGGACTGGCAATTTCTAATCATTTTCCTCTTTATCCAGTTGAGAGCAAATGGTAGTTATTTCAGCCCTTTTAGCATGTCTGGTTTTGCAGAAGAAAGAGCTCCAAGCTATATTTAACTGAGGTCCTTGATAGTTTTAATAATCAAAGTGAAAAATTGTTTTCAATGGCTTTGAGGCCCGTCGCCAGAATTGCAAAAGCAAGGACAAACTTGGTGTGGAATTTGTGAAGATTGCCAGTTTCAACTGATTTTGTCTGATGTGATGCACAAAGCAGGGGGTTGAGCTGAGTTTAGTAAGTGCCGTTAAAGCTCTAAGAGACTAGTCAAAGTGTGTCTATGTCTGTGCAAGCAGAATAAAAACAGAAGGAAAACCTGATTCCAGGGAGAACTAAAAGCATGCCTCAGAAGAACTAATTCGGTCATTTTATCCTTTCAGAGCTTGGCTTTTCCATTTGCATTTCTGACAGACACTCCAGCAATCAATACTGACAACAGCAACTGCCATCTGCCCTAGGAAGAGTAACAAGCAAATATACCTCTGCATGCTAACCCTGAACAAATAAAACCAGAAAAGACTTGCTCCCATAAAGGCAAAAATTAATCCTAAAAGGCTGAATGTAAACCATACACAGAGTTTTTACAGCCTCTATTCATTTTGCTGTAAATGAGGTGGAGCTGAAGTTGATGGAACTACAGTAGCATGAAATCAGCACAAAAGTAATTTCAAGCCTTAAGTGTGCAATCCATAATACACTAAAAATGGTACTTCTATATAGCATCTCAGATTACGTAACTATATGGTCTCATAGGCAAACCTGGAACCACTCAGAGATGTGCCTGGTGTGACAAGATTATCTAAATCAAAAGTAGAACCTCACCTTTCTTCATGCTGCTCAAGCCAGAGGTATCACCCATACTTTAATATGGTAACATTCAGCAACTGGAGATCCTACAGCCTTTTCAGTAATGCTTTGGAACTCTTATCCCAGGCTTACAGAGCCCCAGTGCAGTAGCTAAATTCCATCACCATTTGCAGTGATGGGAAAACTGAGACACAGATGTTTAACGACTTCCTCAACAAAGGTCACTCTGGGAGGCACAAATACCCAAAGAATCATAGAATAGTTT
>VZTY01017239.1:421819-450064 GCA_013400935.1 Turnix velox | reverse complement strand
CTACCCCCCTCCAATTTACATCCATTGTTTCTAGTCCTTCCATCCGACATTATGTTAAAAATTCCTTTCCCTGCCTTTCTGTAGGACCCCCTCAGGTACTGATAAGTTACTATGAGGTCCCCTCTGAGCCTTCTCTTCTCCAGGCTGAACAACCTCAACTCCTTCAGCCTGTCTTCATAGGGCAGTTGCTCCAGCCCTTTGACCATCTTCGTGGCCCTCCTCTGGACCCACTCCAATAGCTCAATGTCCATAGTATAGGCAGCAAAACTATAGGAGAATGGAAGTGGAGTAGCCCTTGGACAAGAGGTTAACACTACTTTGACTGCCTGTATTTGGATTGGAAATTGTCATTTGCATTCTACACATGAGAGAAATAGGCTCCAGTTCCTCACTCTGACTGCAGTTTTCACAAGACTGTGCCTTTTCAAAGCCACTTAATCAGTGGAAATATTTATTAAACTCTATATTCTGGCAAATTGAAAACCATTTTCCTTCTGTCACTGATTGCCTGTGCTGTGGCTACTCCGTAAAATTGATGAAGCCCTTCCTTACGGTGTATTTCACAAGAGTAGCAGAGAAATGCTGCACTACATTTAAAATACTTAGAGATTTGCTCAGCACTGTGAACGTGAAAGATGAATTTCTAATAGAAGAGGAAGCCCTCTCTTAGCATGGTCTCACTGCTTCTGAATCTGCAGGAACAGAGTCCTGATGTGATCAAAGCAAGCAGCTTGACCATTCATGCAACGACACCAAAGAACCCAAATGCTTTTTAGTTCCCCTAGGGTCCCAACACTGCAATCTCACACTTTCAGGCTCCCATATTTCCCATTTCAATGGATGAAGAAATTAAGATATCACTCCAGGTATTCACTTCGGATTTCCCAGGTATTCAGCTCATTAAGAATAACTCACTTAAAAAAGCTAGATGTGAGTGACTCAGCAGATCATCTAGAGCCAGACCTCCTCCCCTGAATGGGTGTAAAAGAGTAAAGATACTGCATATGAGAAAAAACACGTGGCCTACAGAGGTTTTCCTGAACATTCATTGTGCCAATTTTATACTCTCAACTGGTAGTAAACAAGATTTGATTGCCCATCAATACGCATCCTGGAATGCTCTCTTGTGACCTCTTGTTTTATAGGCTTGTGCAGAGACTGTAAAGTCTTCTTATAGCAAACTTCAAATGAGAACCAGGAATTGCAATGAGTGGCATTCCTCAGGGGCTGCTATGTGCACCAGTGCTGTTGAACACCTTCAAAACTGTGAAGGACTTGGGTGATTTCCAGTATTATCAGAGACCATAATTTCCAGCCCTAGGCAAAGCACTAGTACCTTACAATATTTGTATTTGCAAGGGGGTTTTCTTTGCTTGAGTTTGTTTTTTCAATAAGCAATAGCCCCAAATTTATAGCATATGTGTGCTCACAGGAATTTTGCTCCTCACCAGTCCAAGAATTCTCCGTGTTTCTTTCCATGTTGAGCAACACCTGGGATGATTATCTGACTTTCTAGACCAGCTCAATGAGTATCTCAGAAGCCTCTGAGTTTCCTTAAGGAGTCTTGCCAGGAAATCTATAGGCAACCAAGAAATCATTTTCTCTCCTTTCAAGAGCTACAGCAAATCCTTTACCATACTGAGAAACCCATTGCTGGCAGAAATACTAATGCCTGATTCAAAAAGACTTGATTTACTTCACCTCAGGAACCTAAAACCAAGAATGTAAACAAGAATGAGGGAAACAGATCACGATGCTACATCCCCTTTTTTGTCATAACAGTCCTTCTAAATGGTCCTCATGGTCTGTGTAAAGGCATCTTGAATACTGCCACTGGAGAAATCTCTTACTTATACACGTTCTCCCTTAAACTGAAAACTGATGGCAGAATGAAATATTAGACTTGAGAACATAAAAAGCAACATGAAATTTTAATTGTTCTCACTGCAGATTTGGACTGCACATTCCCATATGTGGAAGTCAACATGGGACAAAAGGGAGATGTGGATTTGTCACAACATGAAAGGCAATGGATGAAAACAATATTATTCCTTCTCTTTCACATCTAAATACTATCTTGTGTGCCTAAGATTACACACAAAATTATCAGAATCTTTTTTTTCAGTAATGCCTGTGCCTATATTTCTATGTTATAAAAATTCACAACAGATATATATACAATATGCAATCAGTTATGTATACTGTCCTGTTCCTCTGCTGGAGATACAGGATGGAGATTTCCTTTTTGTCTCTTCAATCAATTTTGCCAAAAAAGCATATTTTTGGAATTTGGCTTGAATTTACTAGACAGTTTTGATTTTAAATGCTAAGAGGGAGAATCTCAGGACTGAGAGAACAAGAACAAAAAGGAAGAAGGGAATATGAATATCCTTCTCCAACTTTCTTATCAGCACTCCTGCTTAGTGATTGAACAGTCTGAAGAAGCCTCACCACTTTCTTACTATCCTGTTTCTGCCCTACTCTTCTATGTTCCACCCCTTCACTAAGTGTTCATTTCTATTTATCTTCATTTTTCTTAGAGATTCCCAAAATAAACAGAAAACACAAATCTATTGAGCAGCTAAATGCAAGAAATGAGAGTGGAAAACAGAGAAGGACTATTTCTTCTTCTCATTCTGCATTTGTTTTCAGTCAATATGGCTTACCATTCTTTTAAATTCCTGAAGACGCTTTTTTCTTCTTGTGTCCATTCTCAAAAATAGGATAGAAGCTACATGCATCATCTGTTCCACAGAAGGGTCTTGACTCTCATAACAATTGAAATGAAATATCTTGAATGCAAAGTCTTCCATTCTTTGAGATCTAACAGATACGATTTCTCGTTTCAGGCAGGTATTTAACCTTCATTTCATTCAGGTATGTAACCTCTTCCCTCTGTCATACATTACCTGTACGAAGTCAAGGAATAGCTCAAAGATAAATAGTCCAGGAAACATGGAAGAAGTGAGACCCTCCAGAAATGAAAGAAGTGTAGAGCTCAGTAAAGCTCAGAAAGGCTGCTGGGATATATCCATGATAATGCAAGAACAATCTGGCAACAGCAAGAAGTATAGAGTCATTCCAATTACAAAGATCTGGTCTCCTAACAGCAATTTTGTCCTGCCATTCCTTCTTTGTGTCAGTTTTCAGCTCTTCACTCTTAGAAACAGAATTGTCCACTCATGTCATTCTAATGTAACCACTAAGGCTTCCTCTGGCTATCTCTATTTTGGTTTGCTTTCAAGAAGTACAGGAAAATTAATAACATCAACTACTGCCTTTTAGGCTACCCATTTAACACATCCACAATTACAAAATGTTTACAAACTGAAGCATAAACAGGTCTGTCTGTATAATCCAAATTCCACACCACGGGAGTATGAGTGTACTACAATTATGATGACCACCCTAATTAAAAATACAGCTGGAAAATTCAGGGACATTTCTCCATCTCCATTCCATTCCAGCAGGCTTTCAGCTTCAGAGCACAAATTTGGGATGATCAGATAGCTTAGAAAATATCTGAAAACACAGAAGGTTTCAAATGCCTGTAGCAAAAGGCTTTTCATAGCTTAAGATCTTTAAAATCACACAAATCTGAATTAGTCAAAACAAATGTAAAGAAAATCACAAGATAAGCAGATCCAGAAGTAGGATACATGCCTACTGAAATGAAGCATCTCATCAGTTTGTCGTACACTTCATAGAATTGTTAAATGATTTGGATTGGAAGGGATCTCAAAGATCATCCGTATCCAGTGCCCCAACCATTGGCAAAGACACCAGCCATTGCTCAAAGCCCTATCTAGAGTCTGGGTCCTGAGCCTGGGTCCAGTTTGAGGACGACCTTTAGGAAGCCTTTCTTAGATGTCAGAAGAGGTCACTCATGCCTCTTCTCAAATCAAGACAAAAACATCATCCCTTTGCTTCAAATCCTGTGTCCTAACTGAAAATCCTTCTATAAAACTCCCAGAAGGACTAAGAAGGTATCATCCACACATGTTGGGAGTAAATGCAGTACCAAAGGCAAGTGTGAAGCTGATTAGCAGGGCACAGTGACTGTAAACAAGAAGTCTAAACTTTCTTCGTGGGAGGCTTTTGAAGCCTGTTGTTACTGCCTTCTCATCCAATTGTTTTGTTTTCCTTTGACAGCTCCTGGAACTACTGTCTATAATTTCATGTCTATCACTTATGAAGTGGAGCAGACACACATCAGTGTGTATTATTCTTGGTAAAATATATCTTCTCCCATTTCTTAACATTTTTTCAGATTAGTAGGATCAAATAATGGACCCCACTGTTCCTAGATCTTCAGTTTTTCTCATTAGGCAGTTCCCTTTTTTTTTTTCTTATAAATAAATAAATGAATAAAAATAAAAATTACAACCAGTACATGTACTGATCAGCCTTTAGGAAGGGAAGATGCCAGCCATCACTCCAGGACACACCACAGAGTTTGTTTCTCCTTTCCTTCACCCTTGTAACTGTCCAACTTACTAATTCACAAAGAGGCTTGTTTGTAGCATTTATTGAATTGTGAATCACAGAATCACAGAATGACCCGGGTTGGAAGGGACCCCAAGGNGAACACCTCCAAGGACGGGGCATCCACAACCTCCCTCGGCAGCCTGTTCCAGGACCTAACCACTCTCCTAGTAAAGAACTTCCCCCTAATATCCAAACTAAATCTTCCTTCCTTCAACTTGTATCCATTTCCCCTAGTCCTGCTAGGAATATGGGGGTTAAACACTATATACCATAGTCTTATTTTTAATTATAGTGGTTTATAGTAATCTCCTTTTAATGATAAAAAGTTATGTCTCTTTCCATTGGGGATTTTTCAGTTGCCTTCCCGCTAAACTTTCTCAGCCATGTCCTTAGTCCAAGGCTACTCCTGTATGAAACTCAGGCCATGGGAAGTAAGGAGCCACCAGCCTTACTAATTTTTTAATCCACAAACAATAGCCTAAACTAGGTATAAATGCTTTGTTAAATAAAGAATCAGGCATGTATCTCCTTCCAGTCCATGAAAGAAAGTTTGACACACAGCAAATGCACTTTTAAAGGTGTGTATCTCTGGAACACAAGTTAGCTTTCAAAGCAATTAACTGTTTATCGCATAGCAACAGGGGTTATTACAGAGCACCAGTCCTACCATAAGCATTCGCACCGGCTTCCTGAAACCTCAGCTTGCAGCACACACAAAAAAAGAAAGAGACCTTGAGGTCAGAAGCAAATTGCTATTATACATCACCAAGGACAGCATGTCAAGTACCATATTTATGTGTGAAGTGGAAAGGAATTAATGAACAAAAGTTGAATTCAGACAGTGTATGTTCTCTGGAGCAACACAAATGAATGATGTCTTGCAAGAATTATTGAGACAGATCTATTCAGAAAGGAAAAGCAAACACACTACCCTCTTAATTGATTTGTTAACCCTCATAACTATAAAGTGCATAACAAAAATTTTTGCATTATTTTTCTGAGGCTTTTTTAATAAGCTTTTCATTTTCCAAATAAACACTCAACTGTCAAGAGGCTGCTGAGCTACCATGGGCATTATACACAGTGCTTAAACTTTGGACTGGTAATACAGTATCTAATTTCACATAACATGTACCTTAGTATTGAGTTTGTGATTGAGATAAATAATTCATTCCTGTTCAATCGTCAGTATTGTTATTAGTATTTGTTTAATTCAACCATATGATTTATTTTTTTTTCTTCTGAATAACCTGTTGCTAACTGCAGAGCAGATTTTGCCACTGTTTTTTATACTGGTAGAGGGCTCTGCACAGATCAGGCTGATCAGCATCAGTGGTGAACCAGGAAAATTAATCAGAGGACAAAAAATGAAGAGAAAAATGTATCAGGATTAAATCCTGTAAGAAATGTCCTGTCAAACTATGACATGGAACTATGATAGAATTTGGAAAAGAACCATTCAGAGATTTAGGAATCTACTTTCAAAATACATAATAGAGATTCCTCTCTGGTATTGTCTTAAGGACAAGAGAATACGTTTTATCAATAGAAAGAAAAATCCTATGTAGGCCTGTGGAAGTATAGACAAAGTACAAAATTGATTCTGCAATCTTTTCCTTTTTTTCACTGGGAAATGAGAACTTTAAGCCAAAGCTAAATTGCTGGTTATTCACAGAGCAAGAAATCAGTAGATAAGAAAGCTGTGTATTAGAAGTGCAGTGGTGGGTACCATGCAGTATAGAGACATTTTTGCAGCTGTTATCACAGTGTCCTCCTGTTTCTCTATTTCCTCAACTGCAACTGCTCATTTAAGTAAGATAAACATGTAGTGTTGATGATTATGCTGAAATAAGTAAAAATCTGTGCTTTGTTTTAGTGAAATAATGTGTGAAAAAAGCAAAAAAATCCAAGTTTGCAAAGCATGGGACGAAAGTGAGATTTGCATACAATATGATCAGGGAGCCAGACATTTAAAAAAAACAAAAAAACCAGACATAATAGAATTATTTCCTCAAGAACAATAGAGCAGTAGATGTTTTGAAAGTAAAGAATACAATATTTTTTTGAGATTTCAGTGAACAGAAGTTGAGACTGAAGCTACCCACTGACGAGGAAACATAAATACCATGCCAACATCTCCCACCTCTCAGAACATTGTCTGAGACAAAATGCTCCAGCCAACCTGAAGCTCTTGTGCAGTTCTGGAAATATTTGTGCATTGTTTGAGAAGTTCATGAGGATGAGAGAGATTCTGGAATAAACTAGTGCCTGCCTTAACTTCCAGATTTATCTTCATGCACCTCCAAGGCAATGAAGTGTGAGTTCAAAAGGTTAAATTTCATGTGAGTCACTGTGGAAGCCAAGAGGGAACATGTACATTTGAAGCTGTGAGATTTAGTGCTCTTTTAAACATCTGGTTCCAAAGACAAGAAACAATAAAAACTCCAACATAATGTTGTCCTGAAGGTTATCAACAATTGCTGCAACTGAGGATATATCAAACACAGTTTACATGCACACACTGTCAAGTATAAACTGTGCTTCTTTTTGTTACCTGAAATTTCACTCCCTGGATATGTACAAACATGTCTTCTTCACGAGATGGTCTTACTGTGACAGAGAAAAATGAGAATCAATCCTTCAACAGACTGTCGAAAAAAATTAATCATTCTCAACAAATCTAATACTCATTTGTTGAGCTGTAAAATTATTAATTAAATGGATTTTTTTTTTTACTTACTAGTTTCTTCCATGAGTCCTAAAGTACAGGGCTACCATGTGCCTGGTTCCAAGTATTCAGCCAACTAAAATTCTTCTAATAATGAAGAACCTTTCTGAAGATTCAAATGCCTTTTGTCCTCTCAGAAATTATTTCATTTGTTAGCCTTTTTTTCCTCACCATCTTCATGAAGCATTCACTCCTTCTGTAGTAACAATAACAGGATCATTCTATGTCTTCTTTGCAAAAACTGGAAAGGAAGAATAATTCTACCCTAACCTTTTGGTAGTTGAAAATTTCACTAAAAGTCTTTCATATCTTCCAACAAAAATATTAGCTTTGGCAAGTCTCCCAGTGTAGGCAGGAAACCATGAAGCAAATATTCTGCCACCAATCTCTCCTTACTGAAACTACCTCACAATCTTATTTATTCTTGGTTCTTGGTGTTTACTACTCTTTCCACTGCTGCAAAACAGGGATCTGAGTTGTTGTGTATGACTAGGTAATACCATTCCCTAGCTGCTATAAACAGACCGTACCTACTTGACAATTTGATGGAAGAGGAATCATCCTCAGATCTAGTCTACTCTGTTATCAATATCATCAATTAATCTGAATAAACTCTGGAGTACAAATTATTATTAAGTTCTGTGACTACTGATGTATTACTGAGTTGTCTTGAGAAACAGACTCTGTTGTTAGTTTTATCTTCATGCTCACTCTTGCTTTGTGCTATTTAAGGATGAGTGCCACCTTCCATGGAAGATTACTATTATGATTATGGGGTTTATTTGATGATAAGCTGGTCATGCGGGATACAGAGAAGGCTGAGGAGCTCAATAACTTTGCTTCAGTCTTCATTGGCAAGGCCTCTAGTTGCACCACCCAAGTTTCAGAAAGTGAGGACATAAACTGGGAGAAGATCCACACACTGTAAGTGAAGATCAGATTCAAGACTATCTGAAGAACTTGAAGGTGCATAAGTCTATGAGACCTGATGAGATCCATCCACAGGTCCTTAGAGAACTGGTAGATGAAGCTGTCCATCACATTTGAAAGGTCATGGCAGACTGGTGAAGTTCCCATTGCCTGGAAAAGGAGAAACATACCCCCATTTTCAAGAAGATACAGAAAGAAGATCCAGGGAATCAGTCTCACTGCTGTGCCTGGCAAAATCATGGAGCAGATTCTTCTGAAGGCTCAGCTTAGCCACATGAAAAATGATCCTAAGGTAATTGAAGGTAACCAGCATGGCTTCATCAACACCATATCATGCCTGACTAACTTGGTGGCCTTCTATGATGGAGTTACAGCAGGGAAGATGTTGGAACTAGGTGATCTTCATGGTTCCTTCCAACTCAAACCATTCTATGTCCCTGCTAACCGCAGGGGATTTGGACAGGATGAACTTTGAAGGTCCCATCCAACTCTGTGATTCTATGATTTCCACTGGCACCAAGTGAGAACATTCTTCTATAGTTGTCTGTAGGAATTGTCAGGTTGAATGGGGCTTTGAGAAACCTGGTCTAGTGGGAGGTGACACTGCCCATGGTGACGGGGTTGTAACTAGATGATCTTTAAAGTCCCTTCCAACCCAAAGCATTTTGTGATTCTATGAATGGCCTCCTTTCAGATGGAGGAACCTGGGTGTCAGGCTGGTGACAAAAAATCTTTAATCTAGATATACAAGTTCAGAGGCATGTAGCATCCCTAGCAGAAGTCAGCAGATGTTTCATCAGAAGGATTTTTAACTTTGTTGCACTATCCAGTATAAGGAAGCATGTAAGGAGTTAAACAATTTTGCTGCATTCCTACTTCTCACTGACCATTTTTAAAAGTTTTTGAACTACAAGTGTAAATTTTTCATTATGCTGAGTCTTTCCTACAACAAAAAGAGTCAAGGGAGAATGGTTCCTATAGACTAATCATAACTCCAGGGAATTGGCATTTCTATCTTGCATTTTGCTATGCCCCACAGATGCAATTATCTCACTCCAGCTGCACAATTTATTGTGACTGTTAATGAAGGACTAATATATGTGCAGACTTACACAGTTAGAACCAGAAGCAGAATCACATATAATAAAAGAGCAGCAACATTTACAGATAATTGTTGAGTTAATGAAAATACATTATATTTGTAGACCTGGAGACCTCATGCAATGAAAGATTATACCCTCACAATATCACTCATATAAGTAAGGTTACAGGCTTGGGTCCTGACTAACCAATTTGAAGCATCAACTCTAACAGTATGCAAAAGTTGCAATTTAATAAAGTGTCAGTTATAAACTGTCAATTTTAAATGGATTAGATAGTCAGATTCAAGATTAAAATTCCCTCTGGGGACAATCTTGGCCTATTTAATTCACAGCCATGGCCACAATTTCATTGCAAAATAACTTTACATAGAGAATTCATTGGATAAATTATTTTTCTGAGATATGTTCTTCAAAATAGTGAAAGTTATTTTTTAAAAAAACTATTAAATAATTTAAAAGAATGGGAAAAGCCCCAAAGTATGATTGCAGTATAAAATAGAAGCAAATTAAGATGTCAGTACATAGCTTTTTGAACAAAGTATTCAAGTATGGAAAGTATGGAAAGCCATCATGAACCTCATTGCTACTGCCCTCTCTACCCACAATCTTTCTTGTGGCTTTCAAATTTCCTTGGTTCAGCTCTGCTGCCATCTCTTTTCTCCACCTCTCTTTCACCCTTCCAATGATNAGTACATAGCTTTTTGAACAAAGTATTCAAGTATGGAAAGTATGGAAAGCCATCATGAACCTCATTGCTACAATAATGCAGAAATTAAGTAAATAAATTTTTCCTAGCTATTGGTGAGAGAAGGAAAAATTACCTAAATTAACTAAATGTACCAACTCCAGTCTTCATGAACAAGTATACAGACAGAGACATACAAGTATACATGTATAAACAGAGAACTTCAAAGCCAGGAAATAGATTCAAGAATTCTGTGGGATGTGAAATGCCAGCTACATTGCTTTTACCACCTTGGTGTTTCACCACTACTACTGTAAAGAAAGGAGAAAACGAAGCCTAAAATGCTCCAGATGTTAATGAATATTTACAAATGTCAACATCTGTTTTTAGTAATACTCAAAATTCCATGGACCCTGTAATTTACCTGAAAAATGAGCACAATCCAAATTACTCAAACAAATTTTTCCTAGTTTCCTTGCATTCCCAGACACACGAGGAATCTCAGTAATCTCAAGCCGCTTTTTCCTTTTGCTTTGTTTTGTTTTGCTTTTTTTTTTTAACATGCATCACTTCTGATAGACTCCTAGGCTGTAATGGATTGCATAGACTGCACTTGGAGATTTCACAGACATTAAGACAATCACTTAATTGTCTTGCAACCAGAACAAGCTTTGTAGAATCTATGATATCTGATGTTTTTCACTACAGACCATCTTTCATCTTGGAAGTAAATGTGGATAATGTCAAGAGTCCTTCACAATGCAAGGATCAAACAGAACCTTAAAACCACACACATTTTCAGCCTAATTTCCACATGTAATGTTTCGATGAGGTGCTACTTTCAGCTGCCCAACATAAGTTGATGGCCCTGGCAGCAAAAATTTGCCAATGACTGCTGAAGTATTCGAGACACAAGATTTTTAAGAGCTGGAGTAATACAGAAGGCATCCTATACAAAAATAATGTCTAGCAAAGCCATTCTTAGACTGCTATGTGTGAACAGGTACACATGTTAATTCTGCCTGAAAAGGCACTAAGGGCAGTACCAACAGGTAGTGTATTAAATGAAGGGGATCTTCAATCAACAATCATTTAAGAATTATGATAAAAAGTGAAACAAATTTCAAGTTCATATTTTATACCACTGAAGGTGTTCCTGTGCATAGGAAAAAACCTCAAATTTAGCAGGACGACGGAAAAGGGAGTGTCATTCTCAGACCAGTAGAAGAGAGCTGGTTTCCAATTTCTGTTTCACTTATTTGTCTAATTCGGTGGCTTTTTCATGTAAACTACAAAACCGCTCCACTGGTTTGCCTTTGTTTTCACGGCATTGTTGGGCTTCTATTGTTTTACTGCAGGCAGATCTGGCCTCATTAGCACCCTCATTGTTCATGTTGGCAAGTGGCTAAAGTTCCCTTTCTGTTAATCATCAGTCTGCTCATCCAGCTGTAAAAAAATGAAGAGCTGAAGCTATGCTGAAAGATGCCGTTGAAATGCATAAAAAGGAAAGCAATACAATTATGTATCGTTTCAGATCTTCTTCAACTAACCAGAAAGAAAATTACATTTGAATCTACATTTGAGATGTCAGTGTTTTGCCTGCAAAACTGGAATGACCTACCAAGAGTTAAAATTTCTATGAACATTGATAGCTCCTGATCCCCGTGGTTTAAAACTTAATTGCAGCAAATAATCAAAACCTCCTTTGGAAGACAGGACAACACATTACAGAATCATAGAGCTTCACAAGCCAGAAAAGAGAAGTCAAAGAGAATTTCATGAGCCAGAAAGAAGCTATACTTTCCCAGTAGAAAGTAGTGCTGATGGTTTGTCACTGGGAAAGAGCAATTATTTATTTGTGCATGCAAATTCCTAATGTCTAAAAAATTTTCAGCCTGTACCCCTTTTTCTTGGCTTTCTGCAGTTGTCTCCATGGATGATATCCTTTGGTTCACGAGGTGTTGAAGGGCAAGGGAAAAAAGCCTTACTGGATGTTAATACCTCACCTAACCCTTTCTTGAAAAATTAATTTCTAGAAGAAAATCCTGCAGCTTCAAAATTCTAGTCTTTCCCATCTTTGAAAAACATATAGCTTAGGGGAAGTTAATGTTTGCAAGTGTTTAGTGTTTGAACAGCAGCATCACAGAAACCTGTGAACATGCACATACACCCCATTGCTGCTGCCAGACTAATGTGTCAATCCAAAGTGGCCAAACATGAGGTGACACGGGGCTGTCAGAGCTGGTTTCAGGCAAAGTGAGAAGTCTGCTTCTCATGCAGCAGGACCTAATACATTAATAAAATAAACGGGTTCAACTGTAGGGCAGGACTTGTGACATAGAATTTCACAGGACAAGCTACAGGCAATTAATTCCTCTATACAGTGAAACAGAGCATAGTGAAGAAATATCTAAACTATCAAAAGCATGAAATAGCAGCTGGCAACATTTCAACTCAACTCCTTGAAGACTTTAACAGAGCAGATCTGGGCAACAGCATATTAGTAGTGGGATGTATTGAACTGCATGTAGTGCTGCAGTAGATGGATTCATTACCTCGGATCTCCATTAGCTCAAGCATCTCCATTGCACGTGTAGACACAGGTGAGGAGATTAAATAACTATCAATTTAGACTTGCCTTCAGACAGAACACTCTTGTTTCCCTTATGAAACTGTGAGAAGAATAGCAAAACAAACTAATTCAGAGGAAAGACAATTGCTCAGAGGAATAATTATAGCAACTTGCACCTCAACAGTTAGGTCATTGGTTCAAAATCATTCAAATCGCTTGTGACTGAAAATCATTACTAGTTGACTCCACTCAATGAGCTTGTGCTTCAGGTCAGAGTAATAATTACTGCAGGACTAAAATCACCATTAGTGGCTCCATTAGTAAGGACAGAGAGAAAGAAAAAGAGAGAAAAGAAGTCACAGCCTCAGTCTCAATTAGTGCTGCTTCCCAGCCAAGGTTGAGAGGAGAAAATACTTGGAGAAATTCTGTACTTCTGAGGTTTGATTTAGCTCTCCAAACAAAACACCATTTGAGATACTCTAGGATATACCACCTACTCTGCATCTAAATCTCCAAAAGGACACAGTTGTCCTTTGGGTCTTACCTGTCACATTTTCCAGCACCATGAAGAGATAGATGATAAACAGCTTATGTTGTTTTGGCTGTAGCGCTAGATATTCATCTGGGGAGAGCTGGGTCTTGCCCTTTCCCTCCAACAATTCCAAATAGAAACTCCAGCCCCACAAACTATTGAGTTATTGGTAAGCTTACTAATTAAAGTCTTTCCCTTTCCCTGTGTTGGCCTTTGCCATATTAGCCTCCCAAAAAAATATAGATCCTGGGAAATGCTGTAAGAAAATCTGTGTATATAAATGATGAAAACCCAGCAGACAATACACCTGCAGTTCTTCCCCACTGATCATCACAAGAGGTTTACCTACATTTGGAGTGAATTTTCTCCTACATAAAAGTGATACCTGAACATTTCAATGCTGTAGAATAAACTGGAGGAGGTGAGGAGCTGGCCTAGGAAGATCAGTCAGGCTAGGACTAAGATTTACAATAGCTGTGCATGGCTGGACATGCTAAGGGCTCTCTGGTACATGAACTAAGGTGTAATAAGGCTGAACTAGGATGTTAAACACGCTGCTCTGTCAAGTGAATGATGGGCTCATGTGAGACCAGGAGAAAAAAAACCTGTACATTTACTTGCATCATGGTGAATAGAAATTCATAGTGAAAAACAAAACCTTTAAGAGAAGATGTGTTTCTCATGTTTTCTGAAGGAATTCTGTGAAAATGCCAAATATTAGTGATCACGGATACAGAGGGCTGTGATGGGAGAGCATTGTTTTAAAAACAATGATAAATGCATGAATATTGTGTTAAAGATTTACTATAGAAAATCTTTCTTAGTAGATTCTGGTAGTATTTAAAAGTACATTTGCTTACCTGGTTGGATTCTTTATACCAAGATGTACTCATTATGACACATACACATTATAATAGTAGGGACTTATTAACATTCCATACTCAAAAGATCAGCTAACATATTCAATTGGATCCTCTGACATTGTAACAGTTTTCCTAATGGCTAGTTTAATTTGTCTGTCTCTCCTGACATATCTCTCTCTTAAATATTTATTTCACTCTTTAAGTGGAGTGTTTTAATGCCACACTTAAGATTTTAAGAGAAGGTTATTACAACACATAAAACATATGGTCTCACTTCAGCTTCCAGTACACACAAAATTACTCAAAACAAACACTGCCTAATCACTACCAAAACATGTGGTTCAGTTGGTAATTTTTGCTCATTTTGAGCATCTTGGGACTAATTTAGCATGAACAAGGCAATTTTTTTTTTTTCTCACTCCACTTATCTTTGTAGGTCACATGGCGGTACAGGGCAGAATTGCAAGATGAAGTTCGCCCTCTGCCTCACTCTGTCCCTCACTTATATTTCATTCAAGGTTGTCTCCACTTTCAAGATAACAACTGCTTTCAGAGACTGGAAAATCTATTTTCAGAATTTATATTGCCTTTTGGAATCACAGAAACATATAAATCTTGCCACACTGGTGGAATCCAAAACTTTAAAGCAATATAGATAAAATACTGGAAACCTGAGATAATTCCAGGGTCTTCCTCACAGTAAAGATCTGGGGTTTTTTCAGTGTCTATAAGAGAAGGAAAAAAAGTAAAATGCCTATGGGAGCATCTAAGCTTTCTGTTTGGCCTGCTGCTAGGAAAGGGAGTCCGTCTGCTCTTCCACAGTGTGAATTCAAGCACTGAGCTTGGGACTATCAGTGGCTCCCCTCTTTCCCTTGCTCTGCTATGGGACACTGGGCAATTGCTGTCTCTGTCTTCAAGACAAATTCCAGGCACATATCAAGGGAAACTTTTCTCCCAGGACTATGAAACATAGCTAGAAAGATGACATACATTTGCTGCCTTCAGTTCAGTGCAGCCTTCCATCATCACCCCAGCAGGATTTGTACCCTCAAAATCCTTATGCCACAATCCTGGGCAGGTAAAATCGCAGAATCACAGAATGGGTAGGATTATAAGGGACCTCTGGTGATCATCTAGCTCTAAAGGGATCTCTAATGATCACCTAGCTCAACCCTCATCCACATGTGTCCCCACCACGAAAGCAGATTCACCTGGAGCAGGTTGGACAGGAGCACATCTCAAGTGAGCTTTGAGTAGGTCCAGAGGAGATTCCACCATCTCACCAGGCACACTGTTCCAGTGCTCTGGGACCCTCAAAGTAATGAAGTTTTTCCTCACTGAAAACATACACTTCATGCTGCAAAATAACCACACTGAAGAGCTGCAGTCCAGCCCTCAGCTCCTTTGAGTTGAGAAAAACAGACCAAATAATTACTGTGTTTTAGAGTCACACTAAATCCAAAGGACTCCTGCACCCAAGTGCAACAAAGGGGAAAAGCAGGTGCCTGCACTAAGGGATAGCTTTCCCAGGAGTGGGAGGGAAAGACAGCAGGGCAGTGTGTCATGGGGATGATCCTTGCCATGTCCCCTTCAGCAGTAAAAGCAAAGCCAAGGAAAGATGGCAGAGCTCTGACTCAGGACTTCACTTTTACCCCTTTTTCTGGAGGTATGGTTTACAGAGCAGAGTCAGACCAGGATCTCCATACATGTTCTCTGGACTACCAGTCATTCAGTAACACTGGCAGATACTACAGGCCATCTAGTTAATTTGATGTACACCAGGGTAGTCATAAAATGGAACAGACCCTTTCCCAGATTTCAGGGCTGACTTCAACATGGCTGCAAGGCCCACAAGCCCCCCCTGATGCCCACAGTGAACAGACATGCAGCTCAAGCCAATGTAAAATCAAACTGGGATTTGCTTTAATGGCTTCCTGGCCTCTTACCAGGAAGCAAACTTAAACACAGCTCTACTCGGCACTGGTGAGACCCCACCTGGAGTATTGCTTCCAGTACTGGAGCCCTCAACACAGGAAGGATATTGAGCTATTGGAGAGGGTCCAGAGAAGGGCCACGAAGATGATCAAAGGGTTGGAGCAACTGCCCTATGAGAACAGGCTGAAGGAGTTGGGGTTGTTCAGCCTGGAGAAGAGAAGGCTGAGAGGGGGCCTCATAGTAACTTATCAGTACCTGAGGGGGGCCTACAGAAAGGCAGGGGAAAGGAATTTTTAACATAATATCAGATGGGAGAACTAGAAACAATGGATATAAATTAGAGGGGGATAGATTTAGACTAGACATAAGAAAGAAATTCTTTACAGTGAGGGTGGTGAAATACTGGAACAGGTTGCCCAGGGAGGTTGTGGATGCCCCCTCTCTGGAGGTGTTCAAGACTAGGCTGGACAGGGCACTGAGCAGCCTGGTCTAGTGGGAGGTGTCCCTGCCTATGGCAGGGGGGTTGGAACTTGATGATCTTTAAGGTCCCTTCCAACCCAAACTATTCTATGATTCTATGATTTTAAATGCAGAGAAGTTACTGAAATCTTTATGGGTTTAGAAGTGTTTAAGGCCAGGCTGGATGAGGCATTGAGTGATCTGGTCTAGTGGGAGGTGTCCCCGCCCATGGCAAGGGGATTGGAATTAGACGATCTTTAAGGTCCCTTCCAACCCAACTATTCTATGATAAGTATAACCTCTCCTCAATGTAACTCCATGAGAGCCTATGAACAGACTAAAACTGTAAAGGAAGGTTGAAAATAACCTTTGACAGTCCTGACATAGATCAGGAATTATAGTCTGCATCTGATATAAGCAAATCAAAAGGAAGATGAGTCCTAACATGACTAGTTTTGAAAGAAAAAAAATTTTCTTTTAATTCACATATCTGTAAATTCCATTTGCTCATATTTTTTTGCAAGATTTTCTGAGTAAAAAGGATCCAAGGATTGTGTTGCTGGGGAAACTAAAATAATGGTGTAATCTTCCAAGAATGTGTGAAATGTAGAATTAACACCACTGAACTGAATTTAATAACACTGAAATATCAGACATAGCCTTAAATCAATACTTAATTTTCTCAGTCATTTTACAGATTAGTTGTAGCCATTGTACCTCCAGGGAATGGCATTCATCCCATGGAGGGTCAGCTTACTTTAGCAATATTTTGCAGGATCTTCTAGAGGACAGGTCTCAATATATTCTTTAAAGAGTGTATTAGCTCAGCTTCCCTAAACACTTTTTTGTGTCTTCTGGAGACATCCCTCATGTTCTGTACTGAGTACTACAGTCAATTTTATCCACAGGCTCAGTGATTCTTCTGACATATTACACCTATTATTTCTAAACCTAGATTAAACTTAAGGCAGTTTTGAAGGCAACAAAAATAATAATCATCAATGTGACCACATAAAAATAAGCTTCTACCACCACTGTTTTCCCAGAAAGCTCATTTCAAATGCAAGTCAGAGTTGCTCTTTAGATTACTGACTGCAAAATCCTGCTGTTTCAAGTTCATTCATGTTCTGCTCCAAGTCAGTTTTTGCTTGGAAATATCTCTCAATCACAAGCAAGACAAAACTAAGAAACTGAGTGCACCATAAGATGTACTTTCATCCCTTCCTTGAGAAAAATTTTTGCTTGTGAGAGGACTTGCAGCAGCAAGATGCCATACCTTGGATGAAGACTTGCAGCATCAGAGATGCCACTCCTTGGATAATGTTCTCCTGCTGCAGCATGCAAGCATGGAAGAAACCATCATCTCATAGCACAGGATCAGAAGATCGAACCACCAGGTGGAGTATCACCAGTAGATGCTCATGCAGTTTTGCTGCCAGACCTGGGACTCACCAACTAGCTGCTCCAAATATGTAGGGTCCTCAGGCTAAGAAGTCATAGATAGTCATAGAATCATAGAATCATAGGATCATAAATCATAGAATAGTCTGGGTTGGAAGGGACCTCAAAAATCATCGAGTTCCAACCCCCTGCCATAGGCAGGGACACTTCCCACTAGATCAGGCTGTCCAGCCTGGTCTTGAACACCTCCAGAGAGGGGGCATCCACAACCTCTCTGGGCACCCTGTTCCAGTGCTTCACTGCCCTCACTGTAAAGAATTTCTTTCTTATGTCAAGTCTAAATCTACCCCCTTCCAATTTACATCCATTGTTTCTAGTCCTCCCATCCGATATCCTATTAACCCCTTTGCTACCACACAAGGAGGGTTGCATCCATCATGTCACTTGGTACTCAGTGTATGAATCTTCCTTGTCACGTATGAATCATTCCAGTACAAAACAGGCCAGTGCTGAATGCATTTGAGCAGACATGAGGTTGGCCAAGGACAGTGCTGAAGCATCTGCAACTAAGTAACTCAGTGCTGGGAGAGGAATTTACAGAGCCTGCAGCCCTTTCTGAATCGAGAACAAAGCTGCTTCTTCTTTGGGGACTGATAGACTTGCCAAATTATTCTTACACAGGCAAGTACAAACACTTGTGTAGAATAAATGTTTGGTTCTGCAAGGAGCAATGATTTCACTCAGCACACAACATCACAAAATGTCAGAAATAAGAATATAGAATTAGGTTACATCAAGAAGACTGATTTTGTACATTTGTCTTTGCCAGCAGGCTGACTTGGTACATGGAACTAGTCCACATTTTGATGTTTTCTGTAAAAGAAAAGGTGGAAAGGCGTGCTAGGAACTTACTAGCTCACTGAAAAGGTTTGGCCAACAGTAACCAGTCAAATCCTTTGCTAGATACATAAGAGATCATGTCAGAGAAGGGTCCTCCCCTTTTTATATTACACTTGGTTTATGAACTGCCTGATAGAAATTTCAAGTCTAAACTTAACATCCACTGACAGACAGATATGGTTCATGAACCCAGAGGTCAGGGATATGAGAATGCTACAGGAATCACTGATGGACTTGTATACACAGATCACACTGTATCTACTAATCTCTCTCTAATTGTTGGACAAGCAGTTTAGTCCTTTATTTGCATGTGCTATAAAATTAACCTAAAAAAAATTCCAAATTTCCAGCATAAAAATATTTTAGTCCTGCATCAATTTGTCAAGAGAAGGAAGAAAGAAATAATAAAAGAGCAGATGGTAGAAGAGATACACCAACATGCTGTACGCAACAGTGAAGGAAAATGGGACTCTTGTAGGAACAAAATCTGCTTTATTTGCTTAAAAATACTAGACAAACAAGATCTTTAGTTCAATACATGAGAAAATATGAGCTTCCAGAATGGAGAAATAAGGGCATATTTGTCTGTATTTCTTTCCACTATTGAAACTCATAAAAAACCAGTAAATAGTACTTACTGCTTTTGACTGCAAGAGGTGATTTAAGTTACTTACGCTACATTTATTTTCAAAACTCAATATTTAGGAAGCAATGTTTGAGTAACCCTGAGAGTAGCTGGTGATATTGCCATGACGGAGTGAAAATTTTGAGGAAGCTGCTACAGCTTCAAGAGGCAGAGATCTGCCATGGAAATAATTCTGGGAAATGCAGTAGATGTGAATGGAAATGTTTTGAAGACTAAAAGAAAGGATATCATGTGCAAGTGTTCACATGCAGGTAAGTCTGGGATGAGAGATGTTCCTCTTCTATATGCCTACAGGTCATATCCAAAGTCACTTTAATGGTGACAACAGGGGAATGCAGTGTTCATTTACTGTATTTAGATATTGTAGCTGAGACTTTTTTTTAAAAAATACTCATTGTTTTTTCAATCAAAGTAATAGCTTTACTTGTAGTTTTAGTGCCTTTTAAGAATTTGCTTTTTTTTCCCAGCTAAAATGTGCTGTCTCACATATAAGCTAAAATAATAATCTGTACAGCTTCAGTCTCCAACATTTGAAAGAAAGCCAGTCACACAGCCTCACTATCCTCCTTTTCTTAAGAGTCAAGATGCAAACAGTGTAAATCATATTTGAGTAAAAGAGGGACAGTGATAGGTGTAGGTGCCGGGTGAGATTTGCAGAGTTCTCACACTGACATTTGGAAAGGAACCAATCTACGTCTTGCAGTGCCTGTGACTACAGTTTAACAGTAATAACCGCGGGTCAAAAAGAACTGAGATTATATCCTGTTGTGCAAACAGAGGAAAAAAATACTTTCTCATGAGATTTAATTACGCTTGAATTTTTAGGTAATTCCTCTTTTACTTGTCTTATTTACATTTTTAAGCCTAGAAACAAATTGCATTGCAGAGAAGCAATTTCACAGCATTCAATACTTATGACACTAAATAGTTATAAGTCAATAGTCTTCCTAGGTAATGGGCATTAAATGTAGATTTATTATTTGAAACCACGTTGCAAACTGCTTTGGATAAAGGATAGCCAGAATTAATCTTTTTACAGCAGATATGACTGGAAAAATGCCAGCCTTCACTATGACATCGAGGAGGGATTATCATTATACTTAATATATGACGTCAGCACCCTTGAAGCATATAAGAAATACATTGCTTTAAGACAAAGGATTTTCTCATTCTTTCACAAGAATGTTAAATAATAAGATAGCTAAAGTAAAGAGAGAAACTAGGAAAGAGCATCTAAGTGCCCATTCTGTTTCAAGCAGTACACTAAGCCCCAAAACCTAAGACTATGCCAATCCAAGCACACAAAAGTACCTGAATGTTTTTCAGATAAATAGGAACAGCAGGAACCAGGAAATTTTTTTGATCAACTCTTTGACTGCAGTAAAAGCTCTCCAGTGTCTTTGAAAACAGATAGTTGAGTGTCTTCTTTGAACAGCTGAAAGCAATGAACACAAACATGGCATCCCACTCAAGCATATCCCTGTTGAAAAGTCCCAAACATATAACTCATTCTGACTTACTTTGCTGCTTCTGGTATAGCTGAATAATACATTCCTGTTAGTTTTTCCATAATGGAAATTAGCAACTCAAAAACCTGATTATAATAATAACTTGAGGGTGCCTTTTGTTTATAAGGTAATATGTATAATCTGGACTAATAGATTCTGTGGCTGAAGGCCAAGTACTTTATTAGACCAGAGTATGTTTATTACAGGTTATTATACTCAATGTTTAATTAAATATTGAAATCTTAAAATACAGAATGGGAGGAAAAGTGCTGTCTTCCTCTACTCTCCTTCAGCCATGCCCTTTAGTCTCCTGATGTACTTACTTCTTTTTATACTATGACCACTCTACATTGCCCTCTGAACTTTCATGTGCAGTTTCCTTTTATTTCCACACATTTTGATGGCAGCTGAATAAGGACTTTAGATTGTATCTTTCCAAGTAAGAAACACCCTGAAAACTCATAGCATTGTATTTATTTTTACCAGAACTTATAGATACTATTAGAAAACTGAGGTACTCGCATATTCACAGAAAAGGTGCTGCAGAAAACTCATTATTTAATTAGATGAACTCAGGCATGGAGAGAAGGCATTGAAGGTACATAATATAAATCACTTAGTGCCAGTCCTTTCCAGTGAGGATACAAGATACCTCTTGTAACCAGGTCTGACTGCATGCCTGATTTTAGGAGGCCATCATCAGATGAGATGACTCCCATCTCTGATAAGTTCATCCCCAGGATCAATTTTCTGCAGTTGTAACAAATGTAACCAAAAGTTCTCCCATAATATGCAGTAAATGAAATGCTGGTGACCCAACTGAATGCATTCAGCAGAACTATCAAGGCATGGATATATTGGAAGCTGTTTAGGGAAGTGTTATCAAGCATGCAAGAAAAATGGCAGTTTCAGGTGGGTAAATAGAAGCATCGCTGAATGAGTGTGCATGGTGGCAGCTGATGAAAAAGCTTAAAGTCAGCTGGCAATTTCCCTCCTGTTTATGAAGATAGAAGAGGTGACCTCTTACTTTCTATGAGGTCACAAGCAGCACCGCAATGATGAAGACAGAGTTGAGCAACACAGTGGGAGGAACTGTTAATAAATAGCACCAGCATGCCAATCATAGCTGGTTCTGCCACCATTATGCTCATCATTAACGTCTGAGGAAAAAAAATCTGACATCAAAACCCATTTACACTTGTAGCCTCTGTTCTTTCTCCACAGGCTGGAGTGCCAGTATTTCCATGAGAATCTGAAAGTGAGTTCCTGTCCTCTCCTGCCAGTGATTTGTAGGCTTTCAAGGTTAAAAATATTTTTCTGTCCCTGTAACCCTTTGAGAGCATGCTGATGTCCAACTCAAGTTTCTGACAGCCACTGGTGGAGGTAAATTTTAATGACCTCCTTGACTTCCACTGAACATTTGGCCCCTAGAGATCCCAGTCTGTAGGTAGATTTTCCTTTTCTCTTCCTTGCTTTCCTTATTTCTCACCTGTACACAGATTTATCCCACACCTCTTCCTCCTCTTTCAGGGGATTGAAAAGCTACCTGCAACTGACATTACTCACTCCGTGCATACACGTCGACAAGTGAGCTGTAAAGTAAAACTATCTTGTCAGAAATCTTCCTGGTTACCCACAGCTGTCACACATGTGAGTGAGCCCTTGCTTTTACCGTGTTTCCCTTCTCTTTGAGTGAGGAGCCTTATTCTGAACACAGCACTTTCTTTTCCACCTGACCCAGATTCACCCCCACTGAGAGCTGCGATGTGCACAGCATCCCATCAACATACAGGGCCCATACAAACGGAGTCACTGCGGTTTTGCCTACCTGTCACTCTAACCCTAATAGTTTCCCACTCCTCATTTTCCCTCTGGGCTTTCTGCCTCTCCAAAGTGCTGCTACTCGACCTGCAACATGAACGATGAAGAGCCAGCTCTGCTGAGTGATCTGCATGCTCCCCAGGATACTTGAAGGGAGGCAGCCAAACCTCCGCCAGGGAGCAAGGGTTGTAAGGTAAAAGGCAGTTGCCAAGGCACTGGGATGATTTATATTTTTCAGTTTCAACACACACCTGTATTTCAACGTCTGCTCTCTGGGTATTTGACCCATACGGGCAAGTATTCATGCAAAAAGAGACTATCAATTCTATTGTTCATAAATTCTACTTGAATGATTCTCAGAGCTCAAGCTGAGGGCCAGCTCATGTGCCTGCCAGCCAAAGACATTTAACTTCTGGGAGCAGAGCAGTTATTTGTCTACAGAATCAATAATTTATAAGGGAAAGAGAGGCTGCACAAAACTAAGGGTAAAAGAAAAACAGTAAAATCTCTGAAATACAGGAAATAAATCACTCTTTGTTTTTCTGTACTAAAAATTTAATTCAAAGATTCCTACACAGAGTAGTCAGCTTAATGGAAATAAATCACCAAGATGATAATTCTTTTTAGCTTGCAAGTACTGGGTTCTTATCCGATTGCCTCAGCGAGCAATTGTTCTGCAAGGGCAAAGAAGAGAATAAGGAATTTTTAAGATATAAGAATAATTTGAGACTAAATGATCTAATCTCTGTTTTCCTTTCCTTTAGCTGACCCTGTCTGTATCTGGATAAGAGACCTCTGATTTATTCACTGCAAACTTACTTGGTTGGGTCAAACAACTTTCCCACTCCAAGACCATAGATAACAGCAGGGTGTCTTGATTTCAGAAAAGAAAGGCAAAGTGTCAGGAAAGTAGTACTCTTGCCAGAGTTTCAGCAAGTCCATGGTGAACTCACAGAAAGCTGTATTTGTGAAGCCCAGACCTCACAAGGACACTAAAAGCTAGTGGAAGCTCGATGTATGAAAACCTGTCCTGCTTCTTCCATCTTCTTTTCTAGAAGAAAAGTTTTTCCTTCTATAAAATGACAATTCAGCTCAGAGCTATCAATGCTGGCAATTTAATTGATTTTTCAGAGTCTGGTGTTTGTTTGAAACTACTTTGTCTAACATAATATGAAATTAAGTAACATGAAGAGTGAACAATTTAGCAAAGCTGCAGGCGCAGAAAATATTGTCACATTGTAAACTGATGGCCCAGATTATAGGTGGCATTTGCCTCAAAAATCTCAACATTTGCCTTCGGAAGGATCCATGGAAGGAAGGGAAGGCTGATGGCAGATACTTGGCCTGTGCATTAAGACATCCCAAGTGTCAGCATAAAAGAAAAGGGGAGGATATGAACATCTGGAAAAGGCAAGGCTTGCCCTAGGTGGAATTTCTTAACCCTTACTGTCCACTCCTTTGCATTATGATGAGAAGCAATGGCCATAATATGGTTCAAAGATGAGGACAGTGCATGCCACATCTAGAGCTTAATATCATTTTCTACAAGATGCACTGCTATAACCTGTTCAGTATGAAACAGATACAGCCATATGATGAGCCAAAACCTACTCTTGACTAATGCAAACAGTCCCATGTATTATTGACTGCACTGCCAGATGGCAGGGCTGCAGAGAAACACAATTTTTCCTTTCACAGGATTCTGAACAGGTAAAGCATCACTTCCAAAGAGTGAGACTCACACCCAAATATTCATATACACTTGGCTGTGTTCATACAAGCTGGCTTCAGGCTGTGTGTCAAGAAGAAAACAAAGAGCTCCATCGATTTCAGAGGAACTGCTGTTGAGGCTACATTGAGCAGAGTTCTTTTGTGTGAAGAAACTGTCTTCTGATTGCAGTGGGCTTGGCACTAAACAGTACAAAAAGAAAGGCATAGGAAAGCTCACAATTCAAATAAAAAAAGGCTAAAGCTTCCCTGGATCCTGACAACACCAAACCCTTAAAGGTGCAAAAATAGCAAAAGTTCATCCTCAGCTTCTTTTGGCAAAACTTGGAATCAAAATTAAACCTGAGAAGGGTACACTATATATATTCCATGCTCAGATGATGACTGGTCCCATTTTATTGCTGCAGTGTTTAAATAGCCACTTATTACTAATGAAACATGTTAAGCTTATCCCAATTATTCATTAGACAGGCCACTAATTCTGTTACTCTGTTCCCCTTAGAGAAAGTCACCTGATGCCAGCTATTAAATTACATATAGCAGAAGGAGAGTTCTTAAGTTTCCTGGTAAATGTCAGTGCATGATGTAGATTTTCAGCAGCGGACAAAGTGCCATTAAACCTCACAGTTAATGCAGTTTTATGGCAGTGTGCTTTATTTGTCATATCCAAACATATAAAAATTGCAGCTGCATGTGTCAGCATAAATATTCAAACTGTTACTGCATTAACACAGGCGATGGTGCCAGATTGCAAAGCTTAGCATAAAATCACAAATAACTAAATATGGTGTAACGTGTTGCTTCTCCAAGCAATCAAAAAACCTTGCATAACATTATAGTGCAGCTGGTGAGTAGCTCTTGCCATGTAATTTAGGCCTCCTTAATGAACAGGAAGAACTTTGAAGCAGTCACTAATGAAATACTGCTTTTGTCACAACAGCATCCTGAATAAGCCCTCACTTAGGTTTTCCTTGTTTCCAGGCATATAGATGACAATCAAAATCAAAGTAATAGCTTCTGTACATCATTACATGGATTTGCACTTTTATCAGAGGGCTGGAGCACCTCTCTCATGAGGACAGGCTGAGATTGCTGAGGCTTTTCAGCCTTGAGGCTACAACCTCATAGCAGCTTGACAGTACCTGAAGGGGGCCTAGAGGAAAGCTGGGGAGGGACTGTTTGCTTGTAGTGATAGAATGAGGGACAATTGCTTTAAGCTAGAGTAGGGCAGGTTTAGAGCAGACATTAGGAAGAAGTTCTTCATCATGAGGATGATGAGGCACTTGGAGGGGGTGGTGGAGACCCCATCCCTGGAGACATTCAAGGCCAGGCTTGATGGGGCTCTGAGCAACCTGATCCAGTGCAAGATGTCCCTGGCTTCTGCAAGCGGGGCTGTACTAGATGGCCTTTGAAGATCCCTTCCAACTCAGTGCATTCTATGATTCTGTGATCATACAATGTGAAAAATGGGGGTTATTCCATGTCCTTGCACAGCTACGCAGTTTGCATTTTAGAAGGGCAAACACTATATCATATGTGAATATTCACAACAGCAAATTACACACTGAGAGCAGTGGAAAAGGAAGGGATAATAAACCTTTGTCCTTTATGGAGATTACACAATACTAGTGCTCTTAGCTTGTTTTGAGAGGTGACACTGTCCCAGGAACAACCTTATTACCTGCCACATTGAGATCCAGAACCATGAAACTCTCATCTCCTCTTGTAATCTCTGACATGCTCAATAGCTCTGGTAATCGAACTATCCTCCTTGGACTTCTTTACCATGCTGGGATACCTTCGGAGCTAACTACTAGCAATTAAAACACATTAAAAACCCAATTAATTAATCAGACACATATTAGATAAGCAACAACTAACAAAAATAGTTCTTTGGTACAAAAGTCAAAATTTCAATAGAAAATATGCCATGTAATGTATGCTAAAATAGCAAAATGCAAAGAACATTCTTAAAACTGGACTCTGGCATGTGTTGCCATGTAGAAAATAAATCATGTGCACCCTCCTAGCATTCAGATGTGAAAAAAATGCCTGGAGCTGTGATGGCAGCTGAATGCTTCGTTCTGTGAAGAATTAATATTTTCAGCAGCAGTAACCAGCACTTTATGGAGATCAGATAAATCATTGCAATAAATATGAGCTACAGAAGAACAGACAGCATGTTTTCTTCTTTTATTCATTCATCTCTTCACAATATACACTGATGTATTGCTGTTAAGACAAAAAACATTAAAAGAAACAGCCAGGTGTCTGGGACTGTGAAGCTTTTCTTTTGTTCTGACCGTTAAATTCTAACAATAGATCCAAGATTAAATTATTCACTCCCATTTCCAAAAACACAATCTGAAACATTCTGTGCTGGAAAGAAATATAAATGGTAAATTAATAGCTTCATCAAGCCATTGTGCAGCCTTTTTGAAAAACATGTTGGAGATATATACTATTCACAGAATACCCTGGAGATCAATGTGTTACGCTTAAGCAGTAACAAATTTTATACTGGCCACTGCATTACCAGTCACTTAAGTGTTTTCTTAGTTAGACTCTCGAGAATTTAGCAGGTAATTAATGATCATGAAAGATGAGAAATATTTATTATGGTTAATACACATTTTTCCAAGGTGTGTGATTATCCACTTTAGTCATATAGCAGTACACGTTATATTAAAAAGTTACGCACTAAGACTTAGGGAATAAATCTACAGAAGGACTGGAACACTGAAGTATGAAATCCTGTAACATCCAAATTTTACAGTCCTGTGACACTCTTGAGGTAGTCAGCCTATGCCCAGGTGCTTTTCTGAGGAGCTCTAATAGAAGAGTAGCTGGCTAAAAACAAGAAAACAAACAGGATTAGAGGTGGCAATCCAAATTAATTACAAGAGGTGCTGAAGAGGATAATGGAACCTAAGCACTCTCAGCAAAAGCCTAAATATAAATCAGGACAAAGGCTTGAATTCAGGTCTGTAGAGGGGTGGTGTCACAGTCTCTCATCTGTTTATAACTGAGTGGATTTTATAAGCTGGAGCAGCTCCAACAGAAGAAACCAAATCCTGTCTCTCTACTGCAATGTGACCTTGAGGACAAACTAAGTCTATCCATACTTTCCTAAAGCTAATTTCCATCCACTCTACTTCTTGTAAAAACATTTCTTGATCATATCAGGCAAACAAGATAGCCATCACTCTTCCTCCAGGTGCCCCAGTGTAACATACCTGAGTTCAGACTGCATACATAGGAAATGGGAACACCAGGAAGCAGCAGAAAGAGCACGTGTCAACCTTCTTCCCTTCCTGTTTCCTTTTTTTCTTCAAGATTTCTTACTCTGATTTTATAACTTGGGAATTAGGAATCATTTATACATTTTATACTGTCTTGGTACACCAGTTGTAAAAAAAACTCTAATTGAGTAAAATGTAACAAAGCAAATTTCTTCGGTTACAAGTAATTAAATAAAGTATATTGAAAATCCAACAAAAAGAAAGTAAAACTTTACAGACAGCTGCTGTTTTCTTAAAATCAGACTAGTGTATTGATAACAACCCCCAAGCACAGACACAGGCTGGGTGGAGAGTGGCTTGAGTGCAGCTCTGAAGAGAAAGACTTGGGTGTGTCAGTTGATGACAAACTCAACATGAGCCAGCAGTGTGCACTTGCAGCCAAGAAGGCCAACCAAATCCTGGGTTGCATCAAGAGGAGTGTGACCAGCAGGTCAAAAGAGGTGATTTTACCCCTCTACTCTGCACTGGTGAGACCCCACCTGGAGTATTGCGTCCAGTACTAGAGCCCTCAACACAATAAGGACATTGAGCTGTTGGAGTGGGTCCAGAGGAGGGCCATGAAGATGGTCAAAGGGCTGGAGCAATTACCCTATGAGGACAGACTGAAGGAGTTGGGGTTGTTCAGCCTGGAGAAGAGAAGGCTC
>VZTY01017239.1:391035-421645 GCA_013400935.1 Turnix velox | reverse complement strand
ATGATCTTTGAGGTCCCTTCCAACCCAAACTATTCTATGATTCTATGATTCTAAAATTTAATTCATTTGGAAGGTAATGCCTCTCACATAAAGCTACATAAAACGAAAATTGGTAGTGTAAATAAAAGACTGTTTTCAGTCAAGGAAATGACCCTTGGAGAATTACATTTGTTTCTTCCTCTGCTGTTGTCTTGCTGCTTCTTGAAAATCTGGGTTGTCATTAAACCTCAGGGTTCAATTGTGCTGTATTGTAGAGAATCCCTGAGTTTTGTGAGAGTAAAGCCCATTTTGCCCAAGAGCACGAAGTTGTTCACAAACAGCAATTAATCTCTGAGCTGCTTGTCGCCTGTTTGATCCTTTTGATGAAAGTCATGCAATAGTAGCAGTGCTTAGTAAAAACAGCTCATAAGAAATCGTCTCAGCCCAGAAAACTCATTCATGTTATGCTTCAGCTACATCAAAGAAACGCTAGCATGGAACTAGTAACAGTCACCTTGACAGAAGCACCCTGATAGCCAGACTTGAAATGGAGATCATGAGCCCCTTTTTCTAGAGATGAAAGGATATTCCCATGAAAATTGAGGTACCTATTCGAGGCAATCTCTGTAACTGGTCTAGACATTGCATGTTCAGTTGATGAAGTGAAGCATAAACTTACAAGGATCAATAACAACCACCAGATATTTAGGAAACACACAAAAAACACCTCACTTAGTTGCTCCTAACTCTCAACTCTCTGATTACATTCACAAGCTGTTATATATTGACCAACCACATGTTGTCGTCCCAGGAGTGCTTGCTGAGGTAATAGTCTTTGTTCCTACAGGCAGCACCACTGAATAAAAATAGACCTGGACAAAAGGCCCACACACTCTGCCATAAATGAGAGGATTAGTCCTAAAGCCACTTTTCTGAGCAGGACAGGGCAGGCAGGGAGCAGTACTACTGGTGGGGTGCTGAGCCAGCAGTGGGGTGGAGCCCATAGATTGCCATGATCTCCCCAATGGGCACCATCTCAGGGTCTCAGGCTGTATGGACAGAAAGGGCAAGCAATAAACCAGGACTGACTGGGGACCAATTGGGGTGTCACATCAGGAGTGGCAGGAGACAGGGCTGGGCAGATGCACGTTCATAGATTGAGTTGAAACAGGGGTACTGGATCATGGAAAGTGGGATGCGTAGGTGCGAGTTTTGAGCAAAGCTGCTCAGGGCATCAGAACCTATGGGTGCGCTCACATACTTGACCACAACCACACCGGGTGTCACATGAAGGTTGTAACTTTGAAAATAGCCGATTTCCTTGCTAGCTTCCTGCTTTCTGGTGTTGCTAAAAGACCAGGGGAGCTGAAGGAAATGTATGCCAAGCTTGATAATTAAAACCAGACTTCAGCTCATGTGCTTCTGCAAAGTCTGAGAAACAACAAACAACTGGCCAGCGTGACTTGGTTTCTTTTATTACCTTGTCCTTTTATTACCTCCTTAATGCCATACCTTTAATGAAAATTTACCTACAGAAAATTTGGGAAATCCTCTCACCACTTTTCATCAACCCATTTGTATACATCAATGAGTTCTGCAGTTAAAAGTCTAGGCCATTTGGTAGGGCACTAGGTTTTTAAAAGGAACCAGGGACTAAGCAAAAACCTGAACAATGGCTGGATCAAAGCAAGACACAGACACTAGAAGGAAGGCTTTTGCTGGAGAGCCAAGATGACTGCTTTGATTTTTTCTTTACTTATCTGCTATGATTCTTCTTATCTGTAAGGGGGTGGAATGACACTTCAACATGTCATATTTATTGGCTTCCTGAAAAAAAATTGGTACACATAATGTTAGTGTTTCAACATGCCTCCTGATCTGGAAGATTGCCCTGCTGTCTTCTGCACATCCCTTACCCTGAAGTTTTACTTACTCTTTGATGACTACAATAATTACAGCCTTTCTATATAAGAAAAATGTACAAATTAACAAAAATCCCGCCTGTCTTGTCAAAACCACAACAATTAGATCTACATTACAGCCTTAGTTTTGACCCATAAACCTCTGTCAGGGCGCCCCTGTAGAGCACAGTCTACACTGACACTCCTCACAGTTATCTGCTTTGTCAAATGCATTTCATTATTTCCATTCTGACAAGACATATTATTAAACATGTTGTTTATATTTGCTTACAAACTTTTTGATCAGTAGTTTTATCTTCTAGGGGTATCCATTTCCAGCCAGAGATGAGATAGATTAGATACAGAGAATATAAAAGCCTCTAATAAATTGCCTAGCAAACAAGAACCATCTTTGGAACTGCATTAGGAAGCCATTTTCTTCTGTTTCTAGAGAATGTCCCCTGTGTCAAAAAGGGGAAAAAATGTGAAATGAGGAAAATGCCACACGTTGAAGCTACAATTTTATTAAAACAAGTTAGAAGAGTGCTGAAGTTGTAGGCCACAAAAGGAGATTGGAATATTCTTTTCACCATCCTGTAGTTACATGAGCAGTATACTTTAAATGGCCACATCTGAGAACCTAGATTTCTCCTGCTCCCCTTTTTACTGCAGTGCTAGCCTTTTTTTTATGAGGCTGAAGATGGCAGGGTACCAGCAGAGCTATGAAGGAAATAACTTACTGTACTTGTACTGTGAATTGGCTTCAGCCACTGGACTGGCAGGGGGCTGAGTCTTACTAGAATGAAAGGGAGAGGGCAGATAAATACTCCTGCATTCCAGTTTATACAGTAAGAATTCTCACCCACAACATCTGTGAATAAGCACCACAGGCACAGGAAACCTAAAATAAATCAGAACTGAAGCATAGCTTGCTACAGTTTTCTGTAAGGAAAGAAGAAACAAAGAAATAAGAATAAACACTGCCTTTTTTTTTGTGGGAGACTACTCCTTCAGCTAATACAAAATCCAACACCCCTCCTTCAAAAACAGTAAGAGAGAAAAGTAAATGGATTTCAAACCCGTTGGACAAGTTCATATTGGCAAGGGGTCTGTATTGTGAGGAAGCCTGAATCTCTGAACCACAGCAAGAAACAAGATTTCTGAGGGGAAAACTATGATTTCACTTTAAATAAAATATTGAAATAAATAATGTTATATCCATTTTTCCCTAGACTCTTTAATTTAGGAGTTGCAGAGAAAGCTTGTTTCCCAGTTAATCATAGGTCATATGAATCATAGAATGGTTTGGGTTGGAAGGGGTCTTAAAGATCATCTAGTTCCAAGCCCCCTGCCTTGGGCAGGGATACCTTCCACTAGACCAGGTTGCTCAATACCTCATCCAGCCTGGCCTTCAACACTTTCGGAGAGGCGGCATCCACAACCTCATCTGGGCGATCTGTTCCAATGTCTCACCACCCTCACAGTAAAGAATTCCTTTCTTATATCCAGCTTAAATCTCCTCTCTTCCAATTTGCATCCATTACTCCAAGTCCTGCCATCCTGTACCCTATTAAAAAGTCCTACCCTAGCCTTTCTGTAGGCCTCCTTCAGGTACTGATAAGCAGCTCTAACGTGAAATGTCAGTGATCAAATACTTTAGTAGATTTACACATAAAGTTGTCACTTTCTGGTTTCAGTGTCAGCCAACCACTGAGATACTAGCAGCACTCACTTGTCTGAGCTATCATTTCAGACTCATTCCTGCATCAGATTACAGATAGCTCTTACTTTTAAAACCTTACTTTTTATCATAAATTGCCATTTTTTGATAGTCCTCATAAATACTTCTTCTGCCAGTGATAGCAAAGTACTGTAGGGAACATTAAAGGAAATGTAGATGAAATCTATAGTACTGTGAATGTGGGAACAGGGAAGAGGAAAGAGGAGGCCACACAGAAGCAGACACAGGCATCTCCCAACATGGGTATGTTACCTGTGGGAGGGACAGAGGGTGTAAATAATTTCATAATCATCTGGGTTGGAAGGGACCTTACAGATCATCATGTCAAACCATCAGCTCGATTCTGACAAGCTTCATACCTGGCCAGGGACTTGAACGCTTGGCCCTTAGAATAGGAGTCTGATGCTCTCCCAATTGGGCTACACACCCAGGTCAATCTGCAACAAAGGCTTAATTTTTCAGTTGCCCAACTACTCATTGAACTTCTTTGGCTGTAACCAGCACAGACAGATTCATAAGTTCACTCAGAGGTTGCCTGAAATCCACTGACTGGTGACATATAATATTGGTGCTTGCCTCTATCTGTTTTACTTCAAACTGAGCTTTCTTACACAGAAAGGATGGAGTAGAACTCAGCTCCATGTTTAACTTCTCAGCTGCACCACTGATTTTCTGCATCCTGTGAACAGGCAACACGAGCTTCACTACTTAGGAATGGGTTTGAATTTCACCTGTGCCCCAGTGCAGATGGAGAAAAACATGTTAGCACAAGGTTTTGCCTGAAATGAAATATGATCAATAAAATCCAATAGGTCTAGATCATCTGACTTAACCTATGTGGAAACCACTGCATTGAGTTTATATTAGGTTAGGCTCATATTAGCCAAGCCTGATCCAGGTGAAATTCACTCAAAATTAAGCCTTATGCACATGCTTCAAAAGCCCAAGAATAATGCTTGGTAAATAAGACTGTGTTTTGAGAAGGAAAATAAAAGAATATCAGGTAAATTCCAAGCATTCTTTTTCCATTTCCCTCACTGCAGGCAGAAGTGAAAAAAGCACCTAAGGTCTCAAAAAAAAATTTATCCAAGCCAAACAAGGTATTTTCTTCCCTTTTATTCTTTCATATATTTGTAGGATTATTGCAATCATTAGTCAAAATGATCGTTTTCTAAATGTAGTGGCATGAGAATATGTAATTTTAACATCACTTTAAAAACACTGGAACAAAGCATTTTTCATTTTTCAGAAATAATCTTCATTTTTCTTTCAATGAAAACATAAATGCAATTTTCCTGCAAAAGTACTGTTCACCTAAGAGATAGCCCTCACCTTCACTCTTTAGCACTCTTGCCACCAGGATGGAAAGGAGCTCTGCTGAGGGTTCCAGAGGATAACAGGTAACATTAAGGTTCCTATGAGCTTCTCCAACCATGAAGAGGGAACAGGGAAGCAATTTAGTTCTAGAGAAGGTCTGTGCTGGAGGACCAAGTTAGTGTAACCTGCCTCTGATCACGTATTTCTACATACATGTGTGTTCATGTGTATGGGCATGTGCATCTTCATATCCACATATATATATCATCTATATACACCCATACATATTTGCACATATTTGAGTAACATTGCTTTAGTCTTATCTGCAGGCAAGCACACGACAGAAAAATAAAGTGCCAGGAAACACACTGATATATGAGAATGAAGTCTTCTTTACTACCAAAAGACACAGCAGAAGTGCATTACCTCACATGAGTTTCCATGGTAAACTACATTAATGAAAAATGCCTCATTTCTCAAGAGAGCAATTGTAATGGAAGTAACAATGAGATATGTAGGTGATAATATTCTTCCTCCTTGATGTAGCAGAATGGGTGGAACATATCCCTTTTGGGCAGTAAATGCCAATAGGTGTAGCCAAAGTGTTTATTGTTCTGAAGCCCTCAGGAAATTTGGGTAAAAAATAAAGCAATTTTTTCCATCGGATCATTCGGTGAAATTCATGTTCATTATAATACAGAGAAATTAAGCAATGTAAGGCCATTTTAAATTTAAATATATTCTAGCAAGTAGAGCAAGGATTGCCACATTACTCTCTCAGTAGGGTGTGAGCTGCTGTATCAGTTAGCATCTGTTCTTGTTAATTCTTCCAGTCAGAATGCGATGATTTAGTAAATACACAAAAAGCCATACTAGTGCAAATTACTTTTTCCTGAGGTGTTTGCTTCTAGTTTGTATACAGTAGATGGCACTGGTGGAATAAGAAGTTATGACAAGTGGCAAGTTGTAGAAGCTCTACAGCCTCCAGCATTTCCACCATCTTTCAGTGGGAAGGTACCATCACCCAATCTTTTTGTCCTCTGGTCTTTCTTTTGTACAGGGTCTGAAAGAACAATGAGCATGTGATGAGGGTGGTGAGACAATGGAACAGGTTGCCCAGAGAAGTTGTGGATGCCCCCTCCCTGGAGGTGTTTAAGGCCAGGCTGGATGAGGCATCGAGCAACCCGATCTAATGGGAAGTGTCCCTGCCCATGGCAGGTGTTTTGGAACTAGATGATCTTTAAGGTCTCTTCCAACCCAAACCATTCTATGATTCTATGATTTTTATTCTTCTCTTAGACTGATTACTTATGGTGATTAGTGGGAGCAACCTCCCAGTTCAGAGAATCAAACAACAGTCAAGGTGAAAAGGGACCTCTGGAGATAATCTATTCCAACAGTCTTCAGAGTAGGGTTGATCAAAACAGCCTGTTCAGGACTATGTCCAGTCAGGGACCCCTCTGCTGCGTTTCACCAGACTTACAGGAAATCAGTGTTTTTTCATTAATCTCCTCTATTTCCATTTGTGTCCATTGTCTTTTGTCTTGTCACTGGATATCACAGAAAAAAAGCCTGGCTCTTCCTACTTTTCACTTCAAGTATTTACATATGCTGATGAGATTCCCCCTGAGCCTGTTGGTCAGCCTAGGAATCCCAGCATGTAATCTCCCATCTGGCTGACCATGCATTCCAAGGTAAAGCTCCATGCATTCCTACTGCTCTCTCCCATAAAGGGCAACTCCCCTTTCTCCTGGCTTTTCTTTTCGAAAATTCATCCATTGCATCCTCTTATGTAAGCTAATCCACCACATCTTCATGATCTCAGTGAGGGTGTATCCCTGTAACTACACACAAACCTGTGTGTCTCCAACACCACTTGACTTCAGCATACAGGTCATGCTGATATCCCTAGGAAAACTGTGAGAGGCTGTCTCACTTTCCCCTTGCTGATGCTGGGGGAGAGCTGTCAGACATCTCAGACAGGACTGACCCTCTCCCGCTGGCAACTTCTATGAAGCTGAGGTGGTGCCTACCTGAGTTATCACCTCCATAGATGTTCCTCTGCCTGGCCCCAGGCCCCCACCAGTCCAGGGCTGGATCCTGACCTGTGGATTGACTTGACCCTGTCCCTGACTCATCCCAGTCCCCCAGGCCACCCTGGTGCCTGCCTTGGGGAGCTGCAATGAGAGATCCTGATGTGAGAAGCACACCTCACACCTCAGCTTTCAAGTCCTCAATCCCCCACACAATGCCCCAGCAGACTGAAGAATTGAGATGTGTACAGCTTACATTGGGTAAAATAAATTCAGAATCAATGCAGATATCTCTTCCCTCCCTGCTTAGATGCAACATCCAAAAATGAAAATACAGAATGTTTCTTTGGTTGTAACATAGATTTCTCACTTCACTATAGATGAAGCACAAAATGTTTACTAAAGGAGCTTTCAGATTTTTTTACACTCCTGGGAGGTGCTGAGGCACTGATACAGTTTGCAGTGATTAAGGTCGGAAGAAATAGGAATTTTAGAAGAAACCTCCTATGGCAACTTAATCACTGCAGTTTGTCAGGTAGGCATGTGGGCTTCCTACCACTGGTCAAAAGCTACAAAATATCAAGGAATAATCCTTTGACTGAACCCCAAATTGACTGCTGAGTAAAAAAAAGTATGCCCAGTGCCCTCACAAGGGTATGTTAGGAAAGAATATGAAGTCATTTAAGGTACTGAGAAAGAAGAAAGTACATGGATGGTGAATTTCTTTTAGCATCATTCTAAAGCAAGATCTCCTCTGGTGTTAATAAAGTATGCTGAAGATCTCTAATTGTATTTAATTCATTCAACTTTTATTGAAAACTCTTTTTTTTCTTTGGGAGACAAGATAAATCCCCAGAGCCATTAGTTAAGGCTAGCAGCTGCCTGGAAACTTCTGCAGTACTCACGCTGGGCATGAAATTCTAGTTCTGAATTTTATTAGCCCTTTAAATATTACAGCACAACCAATTTGTTTTTATTCCAACTTTAGAAGAACTAAAAATTTACAACTTTCTATTCTGACCTGCTATGTCTGAATAGAAGGACAGAGCCAGAGTCATTTCCTTGCTACCTGGATAAAACGCCATTGTCAAGTGTTCTTAAGAGTAAGAAGTTATGTTGTCAGCCAAGGGAATGGGAAGAAGGGCAGTCTTCTGTATGAGAAGACAACTAGTAATTCTTATATTTACATTAACTTTAGAGGTTATTTCCATGCATTACACATGCACTGCACTAGCTTGGAATGAATTCCATTCAGTTTTCACACAAGATGCACCATTGAAAGGTCTGGGAAATCACTTCTGAGTGTTCATTATCTACTGGTCTTTGGGACTGCAGTCTCATCTTCCACTTCATCTTCCACTCCACTGTGTTGAGGGAAGAAATGGGCAACCTATTGGCTTCCCTAATTCTCTGGTGTCAAGTAACACATGCATTGTTTCCCCAAATGCTGTTTTGGTAGTTACTTTATGAACATCTGCAGCCCACAGCCAGAAATAACCTCTGTTCCCCTGCAATGGATGAGAGCAGCAGGCAGCCTGTGTCTTTACCTTCTTCTGAAAGTTCAGCTTCCTCTATTAGCTTGAGGTCTACAGCTTAGGGCAGTGAAGAGCAGCTACCATGGAAAAGGTGAGAGCAGAGCAGTTGGGGTCAGCACAGCAGTGTAAAATGAAAAATTATGTTTCACTGACCTTTTCCCAAGCTTCAGTCTGTTCTGGACAAAGTCCAAATCTTCAGAATTCATGGGAATAGCTGGCATTGCAAGAGGCTTGACAGGAGTAACAAAGGATGTTAAAATTTTTAACTAAGCCTTGCTGAAAAAACAATGAGTTGTGAAATGAAAATAGAATAAAAATAAATTCAACTGGACTCCCATTGCAGCGTAATACAAAAGGGGACTGCTTCTCTCTGCTCTGGTGTAACAATGTCAGGAGTAACGTGGAGTTAAAAAACCCAAGAAAATGGCATTAAATATAATCTATTCCTATTGTTGCAGCGATAGCTGGCCCCCATTCAAGGCATTCACACAGAGCTACAGAATCCCCTTCTCCTCAGAAACAAAACACACTGTAGGCATGTTTGGGTATACAGATGAGAAGTGAGCAAAAGAAGGAAAATAGCTTGAGACATTTTAAATTCTCCTCAAAAATATATACCCTGCAGGGATGAGTATGAATCATCAGTCACAAAGGCACATAAATTACCATTCTCCTTGTGCTGGTTTTGTTGCACTTGCTTTTAAATTTGTTGAAGAAATGTTTTGTTTTGTTTTAAACACCAGAGGCATGATTTTTCTGCATGCTCACTTCTTGGGTTACATTCAGCCTTCAGAATTTTCTGAAACACAAGCCACACAGAACAAGTCACTCTTCGTTCACCCTCATAAATCATCACACAACAAAATGATTGCCCCTACTGCCTGCAGGTGACTGATTGCAAAAATGAATTCTGACAATGAAAAGATTATGACAAAGTATAGGGCACTAAAATGCTCTGCTTAAGAAAACAGAGATGGATGTGGAAAAATAAAAGGTTAGTTTCATCCCAATTAACTTTTGGGGCACAGAACTCTAGCTCATCAATTTGAAGCTGGTGTTTAGTGTCAACAACTTGTAAATTAAGCTAGGATTCACCTCTTCTGAGAAGAAGGAATGAGAATTTTACAAAGGATCTGAAATTCAGCACTTTTTTCTCTATGCCATGTACAAATCAGGATGTCATGCTGGAGCAGTAGAGAGTATTCACAATCTGTTGTTGGCTGAACTCTTATCAGGACAGAGCTTCTAGTTACTAGATCCCTGTATGAACAAAGTGCTGGGACATCCTGATTTCAGCTTAAGCAATGTGACATTTGATACTCCATCACGTGGAAATTATTCCTAACTTTTTTAAGTGAGCTCCAAACTATTGAGTCAGATGCCTGCAGGCTACAAAAGACATGTATGTGAGAAATATATATGAGCCAATCCACTGAGTGGAGCAGCATCTAAACTGTACCATGAGCAATGCTAAGTGAGAGGAATGAGGAATTTTGCACACTTAGGTTTTGTATGCAGGCACATGCTCAGATGTGAAATGGATTCAGAGATGAGAACTATCTTTTGCATTGAAATACCTAAATTACATGTATCCAGACCTTTAAAATCTACATCTCTGTGAGGTAGCTAGGCTCCATCTTTGCTGAAAAGCAAATAAGCATTCTCAGAAAGATTAATTTGTCTACTTTCAGAAATCTGTCTTGAGGTGAAATAAGTCACAAATCACATTCCAGGTGTTGCTATAGATAGTTTCTAGATACTTATGCAGATAAAGACTTCTGTATTCATAGAATCATAGAACAGCTTAGGGTGGAAGGAACTATTAAAAGCCATCTAATCCAGCCTCCCTTGCAACCAGCAGGGACATCTTCAAGGACATCTTCAACTAGGGCACGTGGCTCAGAGCCACATCTACCTGAGCTTCAGTGTCTCCAGTCATGGGGCATCTACAGCCTCTCTAGGCAACATTTCAGTAAGATGACTCTCATTGTCATTGGCTTGCAGGTGTGAAAAGATGATCATGAAACTGCCTCACTTCAGGAACACATTCATTATTAGAATATATATTAGATCAAGAGGATGCTTGAGTTTCATTTTTCCCACAGTGACCACGGTTCATATTTTTGTCAGAATAGAACTTTAACCCCTCATCAACTAGTACAGGTGGGCCACTGTTTATAAAAGTAAGGAACTAACGAAGAAGCAATACACCTAAACTGGAATCACAGTCATTTGGGTTTCTGTCAGCACTTCTGTGAGTAAAGTGGTCATGATTAAAAAAAAAAACAAAACAACAAACATAAAGCCACATCTAGTTCCTCTGTTTGCTTGTGAAAAACTGATGCCAGCAAACAAGACACTCTAAGCATTCTCTTTTGGCATCATTGACTCATGAATCCTTTGCTGATCCTGAAAAATTAAGAACGCCTATGTCATAACTTGACAATTAAGTTCTGCATTGGTTGGGCTGCATACCTCTCAGGCATGCAAGCAACAATGTCATTGAACAGAAAATAGGTTTGTCTGTTCTGCTTCTATCTGATGATTATGAACTATGACAATACTGACTGTGTAATTTGTTAGGTGCATCTAGAAAATGCTTAGAAAGACTGCAGTCTTCAGGGACCTTAGATTGTAACTCCCAAAGAAGCCCAAGAAAGGAATAAGTCCCCAGAGGTTCTGTTCAATCACAGTAGCAGTACTCATAACTATGCAAAATAGAAAAAAAATATACATTAATTATTTTTCAGCAGAAAATCAAAGTATCTATCTGTACAGAATTTTTTTTGTAGTTTTTCTGTTAAAATTAGTCATCAATGTTCTTTCAACTTTAGCCATCTAGACAGTTTTTCATGTTTTTCCCTTACTGCCATATTTGTACTTTGTTGTATTGAATTCCATGTCTTTCCCACTGTTCTGTCCTCAAGGTTATCTAATTTTTCTTGTAAGATATCCTAGTTCTCTTATGTATCATGAGTGTGACCCAGTTCCATATCAGATATCATTAGTTCAATTTTACTTCTCATGCCATAATCATTGAAGAAAATACTAAAATGCAATACAAGGCTGACTCAGAAAAAATGCTTCTAGTAATTCCCTTCAAACCATTACATCTATTTTTCAACATTGCCCATTTTAATCTCCACTTTAAACAGCTTCCTAACTATCTTAAAATCTGTACCTCTGTTGTATTGATGAGTATCCCCACTTTCCTATGGGGATTATTTCAAATTATTTATTCATAAATTAGTCTTTTTCGGTAGAATAACTCCCATTTAAATTCAGATGTCTTTAGGGTAGTCAACTACAGTTAAACTAATCACCCTTGGCTAACTTTACAGCCAACAGAGAGAAATAAACACTTGTAGATGTGATTCATCTTACTTATTTTAGACGTTTACTTTAGAATGGGATGATTCATACCCTAAAAGGAACTATTTTTTGGCATTGCTAAAAAGGGAGCATAGGGTGACTGCTTCAGAAATGTCTCCAAGAGCAGAAACATGAATTTAGACAAATGAATCCCACCATTTGTTACCAAACAAATTAGGTCTTTCACATATGTCTGTTGTACAAAATCTGCTATCCAAAAATTAGTTCAGTTATTCTGATATAAAATTCTCTTGGCAAACAAAAATAATGTAATGAATTTTTCTTTCCATGAAAATTTTATCTTGCATGCTCAGTGCTACACTAGTAGGTCCATTGTTGCTCAATATCTTATTTACCTGGAGTAAATTAACTTTCTAGTTTATTCATAAAGAATTCTTTTCCCTCCTAATACCTCCACGTGGAAATATCTCCTGTTTTTATTTGTAAGCAGTTTTTGTGCATTCATTCTGATCTTCAAAGGAGAGATGAGGAAGGACTCTTTATTAGGACATATAGCAACAGGACAAGGGGTAACTATCTTGAACTGAAAGAGTGGAGATTTAGATTAGATTTAGATATGATTCTATGATTCTATGATTAGATATTAGAAATAAATTCTTTACTGTTAGAGTGGTGAGACAGTGGAACAGGTTGGCCAGAGAGCCTGTGGATGCCCCATCCCTGGAAGTGATCAAGACCAAGTTGGATGGAGCTTTGAGCTGGTCTGGTGGGAGGTGCCCCTGCCCATGTCAGAGGAGTTGGACCTAGATGATCTTTAAGGTCCACTCCAAACTGAAACATTTTACGATTCTATGATTTATTATTATATGTTTATTTACACATAATTACATACAACATAATTCTGATTTTCTTATCTTTATATTTCTGTTTTACATTTTCTACCAAAGTGCTAGATATTCTAAAAGTTATGCCCAACCAATGCCAGAAATTTGGAACACAAGAGATTTATTAGTAAATGTTTCATGCATAACTCCTTAGTTGTGTGCCATTAGAATCAAAATTCAAATAAATAGTAAAGGTAATAAATGCAGTTAAGCATTCATTTTATGCTCAGTGAATCACAAGAGTTACCAAAATTCATAAACACAAAAGGGAGAGAATGTAAAATTACTCAGTAACACACGACCCCAGAGCAGTAAGCAATCTCCTGCACTCTTTAATGCGAAGTCTCTTTGCAAACAGATGTACTAGAAAATTATCTCTCCAATGCTTCATAAATTAATTTCAAATTGACTTCATTAATATCAAATAGGTATTCCTATTAACAACATATATTATGAATGTGTAAATACCATTAGTTTGTCATATTTATCAGAAACAATCGACTGCAAACATTTAGCATAACATTAAAATCATTAATAAACTACAGTGGAGTGGGTTTTTTCATGCTCTGAACAGTCAAGAATCATGCATAATGTAATAACATATTTTGCAGCTTGTAACAGCAGGCCAGATTGCAAGAAATATTTTAAATGTGTTTTTACTAACAAGAGAAAAAAGTCTTTCCACTAATCTGAAGCAATCTAGTAGAGAAAAGCTGAAGAGGCTATCATTATAAAACATAATGGTAAATGCAGAATCCTGGCAGAGAATGTCCTAGGAAACTATTTTCCCCTATATGTGACTCATATATACTGAGGGCCTGATCCAAAGCTCATTTGAAAGTCAGCTGAAAAGCTCCTGCAAAAGCAAATGGATTTTGGACCAGTGTTGGAGCACAAGAATTATGCAGCTGAAATTACCCATGGGGGTTTGAACTCAAGATGAAAAGTAAATTAAGTTCAAGACAATGTACATAACTGATATTAAAATGAGAGATGAGACTGAACTGCAAATTTTGGTACGATGTGGAGATCTTTTGGAATTCTTTCTCTATTCAGCCATCCCACAATAGCCTTCAAGGCTTGGGATCTGTGCTTTGATTCAATACTACTACAGAAATAGGTAGCAGGTATGAAGCGTAGCATCTGAAGGCTTATGTAGACCCAGCAATAAATCTAAGTCATATATCAGACTCTAGTTTATTAAATACTATTGGTTAATAATATCAGTTGCTATTTAGTAATACATGGATAAAAATTCTAAATGGGAAATCAGATGACCAGAAAACATTGGTAGTGAGAACATTCACACAAGAAATGTGTCAGAGCTCCCAACGAACAAAACCAGAGAAGTCAGCTCATTCATAACTGGGCTTTTTAACATTCAGCTCATGTAAGAGACAACTTTGTGTTATTGGTAGATTCCTTCATCTACCTTACATAAACTAACTCAATTTAGTACTGATAATATTAGTATATTACTATATATATTAAAAAAGCTAATTTTATACTAGTGTTCAAATAATGAAAGAAAAACCATGCTTCGCAACTGTACTACTTCACAATTGAATAAGTGCTCATGCTGTGGTTTCCATCTGCAGGCACTCCCAACCCCCTTTTTAAAGTTTAGGTTAAATTTGTCCATGATAGGTTAACTACCTAATGATCTGCTGGGTAAACTATACACAGGGAATTTAAATTTTTATTCTCTCCTTTTCATTGTTTTTTCTCCCTCAGTTATTATTGTCATAATTATTGCTAATGCATTTCATATTATCAAATATATGAATTCTTAATGTGGTGTCTGCATTGCATTACTCTTTATATGCTTACTGTATCATGTATTTAAGATTTAAATAAAAAATAAGAAGTCTGTTACACTGAGAGGCATTTTTCAGGAGCTGGCTCCTGGAACCCTCTTTGGGAGGATCACATGTCCAAGAAACAACATATAGTTTCTACTGTCAAAGGAGACAGACTTTGTTAGATTAGGATTCAGTTTCTATTAATGCAAATCTCTAAAATAAGCCTGGGGACTTAAGGATGTCTATTTTTCTTCCTGTTGACTACAAAGAAGCTTGGAATGAGTAGCTCAGATGTAAAGAACTGCATGTGTTTGGTTACATGAACCCACTTCAAGAGATGTAAATTTACCACTGTTCATTGTCTGACAATCTTCTCAGAAGGGGTGATATAAATCCCATTCAAAACTACATCTTCAGGAGCAATTCTGGCAGAGAGTAAAAGGAACTTCAAGTGAAGATTTTGCAGTTCTACCAACCTGAGAAGGTACCATCATTTCCAGAGTATCATTGTTTGCCATGAGAAACCGTAAATTCTCAGACAATAAGGATACCATCTTCAAGCAGGAACTCAGACTTTAAATTTGATGATGATAAAGGTCCTGGGCAACATTTTCTGGATTGGTGTGAATGCAGAGTGGAATTAAGGGCTAAGTATAGCCCTGTGACTTTAACCAGGAGCTGTCATTGAAGCAGAGACCTTCCTAATGTTTTTCTTTGGCTTAATTATGTGTGACTGCAGGTGTCAGTCTTCCTTAATATACTTCAATTGTGTGCTAGAAAAACCATCACAAGAGCTTTGAACGTGTCATGTTCCAGACAGGTGATCTTTAAAGCCTTTTATTTGCTTGCACTGTGTATCACTGTTGGTTTTAGAAGTAAATAAAGAAAAATACTATTTTTTAAAAATCGAACTTGGTTATTTATGGGAAAGCCTGAAACAGGAGACAGGGCACTCTATTAGCATCCACTATGTAGTGAGTTAGTTAAATGGAAGAAATCATTAAGCAGACAGCCATGGCAGACTAAATTTACATGACAGCTATTGTGTAATGTCAGAACAGTTTTCTAGTAAAAAATGCTATATTGTAAAGCTGGGATAAATACAGAGAGTCTACACTAATGAGAAGATCAGGATATGCAATCATACAAGAAATCATCTGGAATAAAAACATGACTTGCATAATGGGAATGAAGAAGACAGGACAGTGCTCTACCCAGCATTCCATAATGGGATAAATGGTGAAATCACACTCAGACCCACTTCTGCTAAAATATGCTGCACAAGTGGTAGGAGGGTAGCATCCAGTTCTTCTGTTAGTCACAGACTAAACAGATCAGGACTCAGACTGCACTGTAGATCTGGAGTCAGAACAATTCTCCCCTTCTTGTTACATGGTCTTCCATTGCTCTTTTCATCTCCCATGTGCTCTCCCTTTCATTCATGATTAAACTCACTTATTTGATTATTCCTTTGATAGTCAGAAAATATCACTCAGACAGTTTGCTTTTCCAATGAGGAATTTTCACATGTCTCTAAAGACACTTAACAATTTACTGTGGCCATTTCTATTGAATCAAAATCTGGGAAGCTGGTAAGCATTTTGTTTAGGGCTAAGACAAAGTACTATGATGTATAATATATTTTCTTGTATTAATTTATCATGTGTTCTATTTTTCCCGTAGGCTATAGCAAAAAAACCTTCCGTCAGTGCAAATCCTTCCTTTTACACAATGTGAGACTGACTTTGCTTAAATTCAACCTCTGTCAGTGGTTGCAGCAGGCAGTCCTCACCCAATGCAGTAGCAGATACTCTGCCTCTTGGGTAGGTTTTGTATGCTGTTTTGTTATTTATGATCCACATACCACGCTGGGGCGGATCCCTCTTCTATTTATAACTGCAAGTAAAATTCTGCTGTTAAATTCTGCTGATCCCTCAGCAATTTGGTAGCTGTCTTCACAAACAGGCAATCAAATCTGACAGCAATGTATGTATACATTCCATCCCTTTGTAGCAGATATGTCCCTAACATGTATGAAACACTAGGATCCTTTTCTGGGAGCTTTCTTCTTTTTTATAATAGGTCATGCAGATGGTAAGGGTGCCTGCTGTGTTCAGCATTACCTTTTCAGAAGTCGGACACAGATTGTTTCCTGCTTACTGCTTCCCTCAATATCACCACCCCTATGGCAACAAATGAGGAACCTGGTGTTGTTAGATATGCTGTGCATAATGCCTTCAAGCAAGGAGTTAGTTTGGATTCACTGCTGACAGATTTACTGTTTATCTGTCAGGGCCCTCAACTGCCACTATTGAAGGGAACTAATGAAATGCAGCACAGGTCAGCAAGGGGGAAGACTGAGACAGGGACTTCAGCTGTCACATAGCTTTTGTTTTGGTATTCCAACTCACCAGGACTACTCTTCTGTCTTAGAAACAAGAAACATTCTCTGCTATGTGTGTTCTGCTTATTCAGAAGATATCTGTGCTCTTTTGTAGCTCTGTAACACAGCTACCACTGTGATATATTTTTTTTTTGCTGGGGTATTTCAACTGAAGCACTGTTTGCACCATTTAGCACCCCCACATATACCTTTTCTTGCTTCTCTACAGTATGGGTAACTGGGCAGATCTATTGTCCTAGACCACAGCAACAAAGACTTACCTACTATTCAGCAGGATGCCTCTGGGGAGAATCTCATAAACTGATCCTACTCCTAAAAAGGTAATACACATATTGCTGTATACACAATTTTGCCTAATGGTGCTCCTTGCCACCATCTAGTGGGTGGCTGGACATTCTGTTTATCCCTATAAATTACTGGGTTATTTTTTGGGAGAAGTTACAGAAACACTTTGCATTTGTGCCATCCTTAAATGCACCTGTCAGAAATAGCTCTACTGCTAGCTGATTGAATAATGTACAGATCTGCTCCATGTTTTCAACACAACTATGCTGTTGAAAGTCAAATATGACAAATCATTGCTCTGTATGTAGTTTAGCAAAGCTGTCTTTGAAAGCCTCCACCCACCGTCTGTAGGAATGTTCACTCTGGTTTTAGATGGGAGCAGGACTTGCCTCAACTTTGCCTTTTACTTTTGTAACAAAACATTGCATAGTGACCAAATATGGATGTATGTGTATGTGCAAGTCACAAAGCTTACTTCTGACCTCAGTCAGTCAAAACTATTCTCCAGCTTTTCATCCATGTATGCCTAAGTTCCCCTACAGCCCTTCCAGCATCCCTGGTCTTCTACCAAACTAAAAACTTAACCAGGCAGAAGAAAAATTGATATAATTTTACAAATATGCTCACTGTACAATTAAGAGTTTTGCTTTGCTGTCCAGCCATAATCTTATTCTGTTACACAAAGAACTACCCCTACCACAAGAATCTTCAGCTGGGTCTAGCAATGCTCTGAAACTGAATTCTGAGTGCTATAAAACTTCTACTCTCTTACAATGAGGAAGGTTAAAATATCTATTATAAAAATGCCAGTCATAAAAAATGCAGCCTACTATATGAAAACAACAGAAAAGAACAGCAGCATGGCCAGTGCTTTAAAATAACAATGAAGTTAATCTGGAGATGGTTAAAAAGCTGCTCTTATTCCCCTTGCAACCAGTTTTCCAGAAAAGATGTTTTGAGCAGTCATTACAGTCACTCATTCCTATCTGTGTTTAAGATGTATATATATGTGTGTGTAACTGTGTATATGTGTCGATATATATCAATATATTTACATATGCTTCATCTGCTCAAGTACTGCCCCCCCCCCCTTTGATGAGCTCTGCCTTCTCCCTTTCTTCTCAGCTTTGTGAAAGCAGTACAGTTAGGGATTACTCTGTTCATGTCATACATTAATATACCTCTATACCAATAAAATAACAGATTACTTTTTTCCAGTCTTATTTTTATGTATATAATCTTTGCTGATTTGGGGTTTTGCTTGACTAGCCTAGGGCTTAACTCAGAACAATAAACCAAATGCAGAAAATAGTGAGCTGAATTCAGAAATAGAATATTGTTTTCATTATCAGCTGATTTTTCTTTCCTGTAGTCCGGAAAAGTAAAATCCAAGAGATGCCTTCATACAACCATTCCAGCAGTGAGCTTATGGGTAAAACAAAGCTAATTGTCACTCTGCTTTATTCTGTTACACAAACAGAAGGGTAACTAACCTCAGAGGTTATAAGAATCATAGTAAATCTGCATTTAAATGGCATTCTTAAATACTAGTTAAATTTTCCAAATTTGAGTGTGGATTCCTTATCCATCCTTACTCATACTGATGAGGATTTCTTCAAGTACTTCAGTTGACCCTGACAGTCTTTCTCCGGTGAGTACAAACCATCACTAACTTAAGTGGCCCTTGGAGACATCTTATGAGAATGCTTTTCTTGATAAGATATGACTTCATTATTACAAGCAACACATATTGTCAAACAGAACGGATTCACAGTGATTAGGCTTTTGCATATTTAAAAAACAACTATATATATATAATTTGCTACAGTTTTTAGCAGGCAAAACAAGGTCATCTACTCCCAGAACCTGATAATCATTAGCAAGAAAGATGAAGCTGGTGTATACATCTAAAGCAGGCAATTTTGGCACTCTAGATCTCCCTTGGACCAAAAATTATGTGAAGTGGTGATGCATCCTTGGGAAGAGCCTAGAATGCTAACAAGGAGCATACACCTACCTACAAGATCTAGATTTACTTGCAGAAAGCAGCTCCTCAACTAGCTGGTTTTGTAACTGGGTTGGGGTTTTTTGCTGTTGCTTCTGCATTTAAAGATTTAGAAAACAACAGGGAATGTGGTGTTTGGAATAGTTTTCTTTACTGCTTGTAATGACTGGCTGTTACAGCTCCTGACTATCTAGAAAAAAATTAACTTAGATATGTAATATACGAGCTATACAGAGTTTATATGGGAGCTTGTGTATTTACGTAGCTAAATTATCCAAGCCAAAGGTTGCAAAAAATTCCTTTCAAGGAAGATGACAAATGCAAATATTTCTGCATAAACAGAACAACCACTAATTGGTTTGCATGCTGAACTTACTCCAGGCTAGCCTGTCTTCACTGAAATTTTTAGTGTGAAAATTAGAGATGGGCTGGTGCAAATGTTTTTCCAAATAAAAAATATCCATCCAAGCTCTTAGTCCTGGTTTTCTATCAGATTGAAGGTAAGAGCTGGGTATTTCAAGTAGGGAGTGCATAGAGAGACTTATCCAACTTATCTAGCATTGGCAGATTTCAGATGAAGGTGGTTACCTTGTTCCAAAATAAGCCATTCCACAATTTCAATGTAGTGAGGCAACTACAAAAAAATGGTTGTGATATTATTACTACCAATGATACAAAGCCATGGATGTGACAACATAAGGAAAAGATCCTTCTGAATTGGACAGATAGCTTAATGTGAGATTTCAACATACCTTTAAGAGCAAAACAAAGGTGAAGATTAAAGTGTACGGCCTAGGAAGGGTGTAATTTGTGTAGGATTCAGAAAATGAATTTTGATTTTGGTTGTGGGAGTTCCTAATAGTCCAATAAGCTTAATCTCATTAGTCTCTACCAATGGAGCCACACAGGAAAGCTGGGAGCAAGAGGAAAGTTAGTTATTGGGGAAAACCTCCTCCCTTCTCTTCCTGTTGCTTTTTCTTTCCTTATTAGACAGTCAAGACCAAAAGCAGAAAGGGGTAATGCTGCAATGATCAAAAATCAAGCTGAGACTAGGGAGTCATCTCCCAGCTTTGAGATGGATGCAATGATGTGTGAAGGCAGTGCACGTGATTGATGCCAGCAGCTTTGCCATTCAAGAAGCTGAAATTCCTTTTCCAAAACTACCGAGTGTAAAACCACATGGGGAACCACTGGCATAACTATACAAATACATTTTGACCCTATGCAATCTTTACAAATCCTTTTCTGACTGCTGTTCAGAAGAAGCCTGCAACCTCTCAAGAACTATTTTAGAAAATCTTTCTCAAAGTTACTGGATTTATTTCTAAGATGGGTAAATGCTTAAAATAAGTCTTATCATGTATGAACCAGCTTTACCTTACTACTTAAAGGATTTGATACAGATTATAATGCACTGCAGCAGAATGAGATTTGGTGAACATAAATTTAAAATAATGGTTCCTGAAGGAATATAAAATCAATGGCATGAGGACAAATGAGTTGCCCCCCAAAAATTTATTCTTTCAGCCAACAGATATTAATCTTCTGCCACATTTGTAGGGGACCACAACTGCATGAAAGCAAATACTTGCAAATTCATGCTATAGAACTTTCTGTGAAAATATAATTGGAATTATTGCCTGCTATAATTACTGCCTTGGGTCTAAATTTTTTTTCTCCTTCTACTTTTTCTTTCTCTCTTATTCTGCTACATAGCAGAAATATAACTCTTATTCATGTTTTGGTATACCATTGTTTGAGTACTGCCCAGTATTTCAGGCAATGTGATATGTTAATAAAACACACTAAGAAAGTAACCTATTTCAAAATACACTAAGAATGTGGAGTTCCAGTATCAGTTCTCATGAAATACAGAATTTATGAGTAGTAGTAATACAGCTAACCCTGAATTGTCATCTTGGATCAAATAGGTTTAGTGATTTCTTTCTTAGCTTTTATTTCTGCTGTTAGTGAGCACCATGACGGTCTCGTAGAAAACAGAAAACTTCTACTTTTGGATTAATTCGCTCCCTCAGAAATGTTCATTCATTAAAGCTATGCAAGCACAGTGTTGTACCAAGAGATATTTTAGCCAAGTGAGTACAGGACACACCAAGCTGTTGCCATTTGAGCTCAGAGACATGCCATTAGGCTTGATCCTGTGAAACAGAACAAACCTGCTCAGAAACAGCTGATAGCCTTCAAGACAGTTTCCAAACTAATTGTATTTGGAAAAGGAGGTAGATACTAGTCAGGGCTACACTTCTGCCTAGTTCCCATCTTCCTCACTGAAGTGTTGATCCACTTTTATACTACTGCCACACAAGAGCACTTAGCACTTTTCTGAACTCAATCTTCAAGGAGATACTGAAAAAACACATAAATGCTCCAAATGCATGTGGGTTGTCAAGAGTTCTTTAAAGCCATAGATGATACCTTTCTTAAAAATAACCAATGCCTGGACGATGTGAGATTAACATGCATGCCACTGCAGATGTGGAAGAATTTCTTGAAGTTTCTGACTTGCTTAGAAGGGAAAAAATACAAAAGACACAAGGGTGGAGATGTTCTTCCACCATGATGCAGTCAAGAAATCTCCTATGCCTTTGGATTCTGCCTGAAGGTTTCTACAGAAAGTTCAAAGAGACTTATTTGCTGAAAGCAAACCATGTATTTGCCTTAAGTAGTGGGATTGGATTGCATTGTTCATATTTTTACTTCCAGCATGCAGGCTGAACCATTTCTTCTTCTTTTTGTCCTTTTTTTTTTTCTGCACTAATTAACCTCCTTTTTTTAATGTTTTAAAAAAGGTGAGGGAAAAAAGGCAGCAAGATTATCTTTCTCTGCAAATTAAACTGAATAATTGTAAGAGATGCTTATTGTTCAGCAAGCCTTGACTTGTGATGCACAGAGCCATCAATCTTTTGCTGTGGTTACAAGACTGGTTACTGTTCTGGGTAAGCCAACATGATCCTGTGGGGCATCAAGTCTTTCTCAGTCACTGCCTGCATACACATTGAAACTCTGACATACCCTGGGGTAGATGCAAGCAAGTTTACCCTTCAGTGAAGTTATTTTTCCTTTATTATACTGCTGCAGAATCTATCATAGCCCAACAATTCCACAATTGATCTGCTGGCAGCTGAGCCCTGGGGCTTGGAATGTAAATAAGACTCAGAATGAAAGTGATGAGCAGCAGCAGCCGACACTGAGTGCAGGTACTTCATCAATTGACCTGATTTCTGGAAAATCCACTTGCAACCTTGAAACTTGCTTGCAATTACAATCTTTTGCAATAAAATATTAGTCTCCATGGTAATGAGAAGTGCTTTCACAACTTATTTGGAATAAAAATGTGAAGAGATGACAATATCTCTGAGAAAATGAAATTTTCGGTATCATTTCACAGTTGGACAGCTTCCTGCAGACTTGTCAACAGATTAGTAGCATTCTGCCCATTTTATACATGGAAAAACTGAGTAATTAATAGCCCTCAGGACTTGCTTGCAAAAGGAAGATTTAATGAGCTCTGCAGCAGTATCAGAACAGAAGAGCACATGAATAGTTTGCCTGTGTCCATACTGAAGAACACCATCGATGGAAGGATGCTACTTGATGTTATTAAACAAAGGATGCTTTACTCATCTGAGTGTTGCAAAACCATGGAGCACAAATGATGTCTTAAGGACAGGAATTCTGTTTTTCCTCTGATTTTTATCACAATGTGAGTATGACACATGGGCCTTAGCTTACCAAGAAAAAAAAATATTAATTAGGACCTAGAAAGCAACAGAAGAATAAAGAAAACCATCAAGTTCTGTACAAAGACAGGTGCTCAACAGACAAAACATTATTTGCTCAACATCCTAAAACATTATTTAGCAGCCCTATGAATAGAGCTCTGAAACTGGTTGTGTAATCCTTCTGAATAATTTCTTCACAGCAAACAATCAAAATAATACACAAAAATTTTCAAGGTCAGGAACTTCAGAGCTGAAGTCAGGATGGAAAGAGACAAAAGAACCTCCTTTCACCTTCTGAGTTATAAAAGCCAAAGTGCAACAGAGAAGTCACACTCTGACAGCCTACATGGGAGTGTCCTATAAACTTTACTTTCTAGGGGACAAAAAGCTGAAAAACTCAGTCTTGTTTTGATGGAGCTGTCTTGGATTGGCAGAAGATGGAGAGGGCAGCTTGCGTCCCATGAAAATGTTAAGGTTTTACCTTTCTTCTGTCAGCTCAGCAAAAGTTTTTCCAAAACCTCAAAATTCCTCACAGGAAGTAAAACATGTTACAACCAGAACTGTAGGGTTCCATTTCTTGTTCTTGCCACTGAACTCCACTGCAATCATGGATAATCATTATTCCTCAGGTTTTCCACTTCTAATACAAGATGCTTTCCTTTGCCAAGCACTCTAGATGAAAAAAGGATAAACTATTCCTTCTTAAATGTCTTATGCAGTCATAATTACCCCTGAGCAAGAAGGGAAAGAAAAATGGTATTTACAAATCACAGCTGGAAATTATCTAAAAGCAGCCACTCTAACTACACTCCACAATAACTCATATCTTAAATTTCTCAGTACTTCCTTGGGTAGACACTAAAATGCAAGCATCACTGTATGATCACACTTGTCTATGAAGAAAAATTATTTTAGTAAGAATTCAAAAACATCAGCAACAAAAGAAGTTTAAAACAAATTATGCATTTTATGGCAGTGTTACTATCTAATGACCTGGTCTGCAGTTGGATGTTGTCTAAAGGCTGCTTGTCGGATCATGCTGCTCACCAGTTTTGTCTCATACACTGATGCAATTTTAAGCTCTTTCACTAAAGATTTTGATCCATGAGTTATACATTGAGTTCATATGGAACATGCACTGTTAGGTTCTTTCTTGTTTTCTTATATTATTTTTCATTGACACATATATCAGGATATATATCAGGGGAAGGACTTTTTAATAAAATATCTGATGGGAGGACCAGAAGCAATGGATGTAAAGTGGAAGGAGGTAGATTTAGGCTTGACATAAGAAAGAAATTCTTTACAGTGAGAGTGGTGAAACACTGGAACAGGTTGCCCAGAGACATTGTGGACGCCCTCTCTCTGGAGGTGTTCAAGACCAGGCTGGCCATGCCACTGAGCAGCCTGATCTAGTGGGAGATGTCCCTGCCTTTGGCAGGGGGGTTGGAACTCGATGATCTTTAAGGTCCCTTCCAACCCAAACTATTCTATGATTCTATATGCTATCATACATTATGCTGTACGTTTCATTTAATATATTTCCCCAGAGTTCTCCTATCACTTTAGGGTTAACTTCAAAGATGCTTTTTAACTCCTACTTTTTAAATATGGCTCTTGGTCACAGAGGTTTTTACATGCAGGTAAACTTTCAGGATTTCACAAAATCTAAAATTAGGTAAGTAGGTCTGTGAAAACGGAATAAAGACAAGGTTAGACAAGTAGCTGAATAGCTAAAAATAGGTGGAAAGGGAACCTTTATACAGAATAAAGTACAAGCCCCAGTTCATAGTTTCTTCAGCCTCATGTCATTGTTTTATATTTCTCAGTACAAAATGACAACCAGGAGTATTGTGTCCATTTCTGGACACAACATAATCTCAACATTGAGCTGCTGGAGCAGGTCCGGAGGAGGGCCAGGAAGATGATGAGAGGGCTGGAACAACTCCCTTATGAGGACAGGCTGAAGGAGTTGGGGTTGTTCAGTCTGATGAAGAGATGGCGCAGGGGGGACCTCATAGTAGCTTCTCAGTACCTGAAGGGGGCTACAGAAATGCTGGGGTAGGACTTTCTAATAGGATATGTGATAGATGGACCAGGAATAATGGATGTAAATTGGAAGAGGGGAGATTTGGTCTGGAGATATGACAGAAGTTCTTTCCTGTGAGGATGGTGAAACACTGGAACAGGTTGCCAGAGAATTTGTGGATGCCCCCTCTCTGGAGGTGTTTAAGACCAGGCTGGATGAGGCATTGAGCAACCTGGTCTAGTGGGAGGTGTCCCTGCCCATGGCAGGGGGGTTGGAACTCGATGATCTTTAAGGTCCCTTCCAACTCAAACAATTCTATGATATCATTTAACTCACTGTATTATTTCACTTAGATGAATGACTATGTGAGTGCAAAACAAAGGCCCAGTTTGCTAATATTGCATAATACAGGGTCAGGCAAGTAATTTTTCTGGTTCTCTGACTACTGTTGCAAATACATTTCAAGAAAAGCTTCATCAGATGCTGTATGCTTTTCCAGTAGATTATAATCTTCTTACTCTCCTAATGTATTGTCCAATACAATTTTATATAGCATGTAAAAAAGCTCCAATGAATTTAACCCTGAGAAAGGTACAACACTCTTTAATAGTGCCTATTTATATTTGCATGTGTTTGTATGCAGATAAAGGACTATTAAACTGGAGGACAAAAGGAATCAATTACTAATTGATTCTGACAGCAGAGATACTTGTATAGCCTTTTGATCTGGGCGATACAACTTTTAAATGTAAAACCTGGAAATATTCTTAAATCATATAACGTTAGCACATGCAATCATTCTGACTACACGTCTCCAATCTTTTCTGCATAGAGCTTGAAATAATTTTAGGAAGGAAATTTGACTATCCTTGAAAATTATTTAAGAGTTCCACTTGCCATTTAGATTTTCTTTTTTATCTTCTTCTTCTTTGTGTCAAACACGGGTAGTTATTTTCATTTCAATGTCTGGCAAAGACAGAGTGGAAGGAAAAAACTTACCACAGTTAAGTGAAAATTTTACATTTTCTCTAACGTAACAAAAGCTAGGGAGATGCAGAGAGTAAAGTAGTTCAGGCTTAATGCTTAACTTTTAACGAGTTGGCATAACTACACTGCCACTTTCCCTGAAAGGCTTAGGCTGATATTGATAGACGGTTCTCTATTTTTTCTACAAAAGGTAGAGAGTCTCGTACTATGCCTAAAGAACTGTAGTGAAGTGATGAGGATTCTTATGGTTCAGAGAAGAACAAAATAGCAGAATCTTTTTTATTCACAAGAGCTTGACACACCACAATGTTTTCATTTTGTATTGACAATACATTGCACAAGCAACTGGGAACATAATTCTCACTTTCAGAATTACTGTTTTAAAAAGATACTACTTAGCTATCTATTTGGGGGGAAAAAGAGTGTGTGATTAAGTATATAATATAATTTAAGACTGTTAGCTATTATCCTTCAAATCTACCCTAAACATTATACTGAGCAGCAATCAATCTTCAACAGATCTCTGCACTCTCAGCCAGCAAGAAAGGAGATGTCTACAGCAGCAGAACTGAAGGATCTCATACTTGACAGGAATTCTTCATTCTAAAGAAATTTAAATTTGTGGTGTCTGTCTGTCTTGTTACTTATGTCCCATTTAATCCACAGTTATCAAAGTATAGGTACCTTAAGCTTGTCCAATTCCTATATGTTTCATGAAAACCATAGTGGCTGTGTAAATCACAGCAACCCTATGGACACTTCAACAGAGAGAGAGCTCAAGATATCACTTAGTCTGTGTGAGAAAGGGAGCTCCAGCTATTCTCTGTGGCAGAGAACACACTCCTAGCTCTAGTCAGTCATAAGATAAAGTGAATCTGGAAGAGATGTCAAGTCAAAAAGGGAAGTGAGGAATATAGAAGGATCATTTACATGGGCATGAGAGGAAGTACAGCTATTAAAGCAAGGATATGTGAGAATATTAGACACCAAAAATAATGGGAAAGAAATCTCCAATCACTCCACTCCTCTCGCAACAATCTTGTTTAACTTCTGTTAAATTGGTATTTTGTTTTTATGACTTATTTCAGATCAACTGTAATAGGCATGAATTTGCCTTTGTCTAGATACATATACATACATGCAGCATACATATACACACCTGTAAAAACCAAACAAGCTACCCAAGACTTAATGCCTAAAATGCCTTGTAGTAGAATAAACACTTGGGGCACAATTGGTGAAAGAGACCATTTAAATACTATTAACAAATAGTGCAAATATGCATGTTTCATCTGCAAGTGTCAGTCTATAGAAAGCTTGTGCATGCCCCAAGCGTGTAACAGGTAGTGGCCAGCTGATCACATACACATGTGCAGTGGTGCTCTGTGGTCACACACAGATTTACAGTGGCAAAATTCAGGCCATAGAGAAGACAAAGCTGTTTCAAAAACAGCTGCTGTGAAGACTGACAGTCTTTTTTGGCATCTGAAGTATTTTGCTTGAATCCCTCCATTGCCATAGACCCTGACATTTTATTCTCTTGTCTGTGAAGTCACCACAATACTTAAAGATGCTGACATCTTGAAATAGGACATTTTTTGAATACACCTTTCTTACAAGAGAAAGATTGGCCTCTGTGCAAGTCTGCAGTGGCAGACTGCTAAAAATAAGGATGCAGTAGCCATTTATGTAGAACAATGTAGCATGCTGAGAAAACTACAGAGCAGGGAAATACTCTCTTTATACATATACTCTCCAGGAAATTGCAGATTAAAAAAATATATAGGTAGTGTTACATTTAGGAACTGTTTCAAACTGAAGCACTGTAACAGCCCTCTGAAGAAGCAGAGTGGAGATAAATTATGCAGCCTAAGCTGATTTGAATCACATTTTGAGCAAACTAGGGAACTCTCCAGAGCAGGTATTTGCTCTGTAGATCTTCAAATTAAGAGAGGGTCACTGTAAAATCATACTATAAAAAAACTAAATAAGAAATGCAGAAATAGATGTATTTCAAAACAGAAAATAATGAGAAGGAGGGGCTTCTGCCCATGTTGTGTAGTTTGTAAAGAAATGTTAATCAGTATTGCTGTATTGACATAAGTGGTGATGAGGTGATTCATACCATCTGTGCATCTGGCTGTGTGGATATATAAATTTGACCAGAACTGATGATATCAGCAGACTTACACTGAACAAATGAAATTCTGGTGATAAAGCATAGATCAAAGATGTGCAGATGTGAAGAAGATGTGAGCAAAGGCGCTGCTAAGACACATATCTGATGTGAATGGGCCATTAGTAGAAGTAAATACACCAGCAAGTGCAATGAAGTCAAATCCTCTTCAGAACAAAATGTAACATGGAAATGTGGAAGTGACTTAACTAGTGTCTGGTGACTGTCACAGTTAGTCCAGTGAGGCAAATCTCAATCTTGATTCACAAAACCTTACATATTTTTACATACACTTGAGTTCTTACATATGCACAAATTTAACCCTGAAATCAAACTGCATTTACTCCACTGAAATGAATAGAAAATTACAAGATACACTGAATTTCTTAAGTCAAAATACTCTTTTTCTAAATTGTGTCCTTCTGTGGGGGTACTGCCCTTAGTAAACACAAATTATTTTAAATCTCTATAAATCCTGAGATCTCAGGAAGATTGTTTGATTTGAAAAGACTGGTAAGATAGTTGATAAGAATTTGACTTGGCAATAATTATTATTGGTAATTTATAGAATAATAGAATCACGGAATAGTTCAGATTGGAAGGGATCATCTAGGCCATAGGCAGCTAGATCAGGCTGCTCTTGTCCAGCCTGGCCTTAAATACTTCAGAGAAGGGGCATCCACAACCTCTCTGGGCAACCTGTTCCAAATCTACCCTCTTCCAACTTACATCCATTATTTGGGAGTTTTAAGTTGAATCAGTACAGAAACATGCCAGTCATGAACCAGTACTTCCTCCTCGTGAACTAATGTGACAAACCAGACATTTTTAGAAAGTGATGTAAATCTCAAGGCTTTGGATTTTAGAGTAGAAAACCTAGAAAGTGTACTGTTACAGATCATCTCACATTGTATCTTGCATTTGTAAGGCAGTCAGATGAAAAAAGCCATAAAGACATCTTACACCTCCACTATTTTTTTTGATTGCAAATTGTAAGATACAAGGGTTACTGATTATGCCTACCTGTATCACTGAGTCAGAGACAAGGGCAGAACAATTTCACTGTAAATTACAAGGCACAATTTACTGGTTTGCAAGTAGCACTCATTGCGTATTTTCCCTCTCTTGGACCAGAAGTTTCTGATCGACTTTGCATACTTAGTGACAGCTGGTAGCTGTCTTTCCACCGCCTCCCAATCCAGAAGCTCCTCAGATGCTTTACAGTAGCTTGTTGAACAAGCATAAGTAAGAGACTAGCATCTTAAAATCAGGAGCTTCATATACACTTGAATAATACACCAGCCTGGAAATTGTGCTAGTTCAGCCGCTGCCTCCCAAGCAGCCGAGCTGTCCATGTCCTAGCAGCAGATGCTTCAAAGCAGGTGTCACCCTCACAATTATGGGAGCCAGCCACTAAAGCAAAGTAGCTTTTCCCCCTCCCAAAGCAGCATTTCCACTAGAGAGCTGAAAGTCTCGGAGAAGCCATAAAACAGCCTTGTTAATTTGACACTTAGGAATGCAAACATCTCAAAAATCCCACTCCAAATTATACACTGCAGCTTAGCTCACGGCCAGGATTTCTCAAGCAATTCCAACGTTTTTAAGACTTTATAGTTCACAGGGAAGCTTCTGTCAAACATTTGGTGATACAGTTCAGCGTTTAATCGTGCTTTCTTACAAGAAAATGATGGACTGTAGGAATAAAGTACCCCCGATAAAGCCCTCTTTCTCGTTATCTGTCCTGCGAGGAGCATCCAGGAACAAGCCCGGCAGGAACAAGGCCTCCGAGAGTAGGGCAGAACCGCGCCGCGCACTACAACTCACCCCAGCAGGTAGCCCAAGGCGGCGAGCTCCCCATTCCCTTCCCCATTATCCCTTTTCTCCTCCCCCCGCCCCAGACTCTTTACTGCCTTCGTAACACCTTTTTAGGGGGATTTTCCCATGCCCACCGCAGCAGGAAGCTCACCCCTGAGGTGAGAGCGAAGGGGGGAAGCGAGGCTCAGAGCAAGGGATCCTCCGCGCCCTCCAGGGCCGGGCGAGCTCCTCCACCCTGGGGAAGCTTCCCACACACTCGGGCTCAACCGCCAGTAACGGTCACGCTAACGGTCGCGGCGGACATCGGACCGCGAACTCTCTCTAGCCGCCCCCCAGCCGCCAGCCAGGTGCGCGGGACAACTACTGTCACAGCGGGACAGCGCGGAGCGGGCGGGCAGGCAACAACCAGAAGCCGGTCGCCCGGCTCCCACCTTTGTGAGAAACGGCGGGATAGCAAGTTGAGGCAGCCAACAACAGCCACGACTAGCACCAGCCCGACTACCGCCGCGAATGATCCCCTCGCTCCGCTTACCTCGGCCCGGCCTGCCGCGCGTCACCGCCGTTGCCGCCAATGGGAGCGCCGAGCCGCCTCGAGGGGGCGGGGGGAAGGAGGGGTGGAGCAGCCGAGCAGCCAATGGGCT
>VZTY01017239.1:336638-390970 GCA_013400935.1 Turnix velox | reverse complement strand
GAGAGGATGGATCCCGGAGGCGAAGCCGCCGCCGCGGCCCCTGCGGCCGGGGGCTCGCCGGGCGGGAGAGTTTCGCAGCCGGGTGGGAGATGCCGCGCCGGCTCCTTCACCTCACAGGTAACACTGCTCCCCGGCCCTCGCTGCCTTCGGCACCGGCAGGGGGGAGCCTTTCCCTTGCCCTCCTTGCTGGTAGGAGCGCTGGCGGAACTAGAGCGGGAGGTGCGGTGGGTGTGAGGGCCAGGGCGGAACGGGACACCCTCACACCCCCAGTCAGCGCGGCTGCCGCCGCCGCCAGGACAAAAGGGGAGCGGTGAGTGGGGCAGGGCCGCCGCGAAACTCCCCGGCGAGGCTCTCCCGCTCCCCAGCCTCGCCCCTGCCTTCCTGGCTCTACCTTCCCGGGCGTGCTTCTTCCCCAGGACCGCCCCGCCGAGCTCTCGGGACGGCCTGCAAGTTTGTGAGGCTCTGCTGGCGGTCGTTGTGACTTTTGGTTCTGGGTTGCAGGCGAGATACGGGGCGGCGCAGCCGTGCCTCCCCTCCCCACGGAGGAGGTGTGGGTGCGCTCCGCCGGGCTGGGGGGAGCTCAGGGTCGCCTAAGGGTGGGTGTGGGGATCGCAGTCCCTCGTGGGTGCTGTGCCACCCTGGTCGGTAACGCTGTGGCCGGGTAAGAGAGCCCTCAGGGAGCAGCCCGCCCGTCTGGATGCGAGGAGGGGGCTGGCAGCAGATAAATAGAGCAAGCTTGACGGGGGGGGAACCTTCTAGTCAAAACTATGAAGACGTGAAATACTTGGTTTCGATATTGGGCATCGGTGCTGTGTCTGGGCTGAGTAGCGCAACACGCGTTCCTCGGGTTAACAGTCTTGCTTGTAGTCTTTTGTTTTCCTCAAACTAGGAAGGAGCACAAGGGCGAGTTACTTTAAAGAGAAGGTTTCGCTCTTAAAGCGTCTGGTCTGCTTTGCTTTGCCGAGGAGCTCCCTTCTCTCCGTCCTGCTCCACAGTAACAGCTTTAGCTATGTTTGTGAGAGCTGCTATGAAGTGCCCAAAGCGAGAAGGGATGCTGCTTGTGACAGGGAGTTCCCCCTGTCCGTGTTCATCTGCGTGCGGAGGCTGGGGATACATAGAAATCGGAATTTAGCTTTGCAGCCAGAAAGCTACAAAGCAATTGCTTTAGCTGCTCTAATGGTTAAGCCTGTTCAAGAAACTAAATGACTAGAGCTTTTCCTTAGATTGTATGAAGACAATAAACACAGCATTTTTAGAGTTGCAGTACTTTACTTAAACAAGTCAGTAAATAAGAAAATGTGAAGCTGGGCTACTTATATGTGCCTATTATTCTTTGGGCTTATAAATAAAACCTTTGCATTCTCTCTTGCTTCTGCTGTAGTTTCTCATCCTCCCCCTGCCTCTTAGGATAGCACTTGATAATAAGTGTCTCCTCACAATCCTGTCAGAGCACCAGAGACACAGAGGCAGAATGGCTATCCAGGTGGAGGGTTGGTTTTGGAGCATCAAAAGAGAACCTTCCAAGTGACGCTGGCTCACAGATAAACCTCTAGACTCAGTACCTACATCACTCAGCACTGTTGGACTGCATGGTCTTTTTCATCTACCTTAACAGCCTCCTAAGTCCATGAATACAGCAAGGGAATCTAGCCTGTACTGTACTTGCAGTGTGTAGAGTGATCTAATGAGCATTGCTTTGGCATTAACAATATAATGATGGCTTGTCTTCTTGTTTGAATTCTTGAGATTTAGGGCCTAGGCAATTAACTGCTGTCTTCATCTGTCTAGCTATGATATTTGTATGAGTTCCCTGTATGGACTGTGTGCAAGACTAGATCCTTTAAATTGTTTAACAGAAGAGAGCTGAGTTCTTTTTGCAATTAATAGTGTTTATTTTTCACATTCAGATGGAAATTCTAGTGGTTATCATTCTATTAAGAACTTTTAAAGTGCTCTACAGTCCCTGCAGTGTCCTTGTTTGTTATGCTTGAAAAGAATGGGAAGAAACAGAATCAACTGTGTTTTGTTCAAGGTTTTGATATTTACCAGTGTACCTTTAAGTTAAAATCTAAGAATTTCTCGTCTTTATCTCTGTGCTCCAGCCATGTTACACCTGGCATTTGTTCCACCTTTGAAGTACAAAATTATGTTTAGACACATTCTGGTAATAATGAAACGCAGCAAGAGAGAAAATGTTTGGTCGTATGAAACTTCATCTTCCTCTCCCAACCCATGTCTGATTTTAAATTCTTTTGTCTTTGTTTCAGATTTGCAGCCAACATAATGCTGAAGATCCCAGCTTGGAACAAGTATTTCACAGAATGGCACAAACAGAAACTAGCCTGGACCATGATGTATCATGGTTCCTCCTTCCACCCTACTGGGCTAAAATGGTTGTGGCATTGACTTCCTTCATCTGTTTTGCTAATAGCTATGATGGAGATTTTGTCTTTGATGATTCTGAAGCCATCATCAATAATAAGGTTTGTCACTCTTTCCCCGTGGAACCTTTGACATAAATGGTAATATGAAAATAAATAATGACAACAGCTGATCTGAGTAGGTCTGAAATATTTGTGCTACTAAAGAACTTCCTTTTGATATTCCTTTTTTGAACTTACTTTAAAAAACCCTCAACAATATAAAACAGAAAAATTAAGTCTTATTTAAGGTTTACAAATAAGCTGTGCAGCACTGCTTTATTGAAAAGCTAGAAGCATAAGTATGCTTAACAGAATCTTATTCCTAAAGCTATTTGAATGACATGACTTGGGTTCTGATGCATAAATAAAATCATGAACAAATTAAATGGCTTTTTTCTTTTTCCTCGGAGTGTATCCTCTTTCATTCTTCGCAAGTGAGGTGCTCTGCTTAACAAGTGTCAATATCTGGTCAAGGAGAACAGATTTTTGCCATACCAAGTGAACTTTGCTTGCCATCTGAGAAAGCATTATTTAAGTTGAATGTGATGTTTAGTAATACTTATTCGCAGAGTACCTGCCAAGGCTGCCTATAGATCTAGTTCTGTGCTTATTTCTGAGTCGGCAAGAGTATACAGTAGATTTTCTAATACTCATAGATGTTTACATGAGACTTTTTCATTTTCTTCTCTGGGTGACAGATGAATAAGCCAATGAATAAAGTTACTCTGGTTGCAAGATACATAATGCATCACTAAGCGATTGTAGGGTGCAGGGATTTTCATGCTGTGATTTATACCACAAAAATGTTAGAGGAGCAGGAAAGTTTTCTTTTCAGATGATCCTTCCCATTTAAAGTTACAGTAACTACAATATTTTTTTTTAAAGACAGTATTGTACTCTGCTTATATGATCAATTTTAAAATAAAGAACAATACTTGAAATACTTACAGATTAATATGTGACTTGAACAGAAGTCTGTCTGATACTCTTTTGACTTTGAGGTGTCAAGTGTGTCTGATTGCTGAGACTCTTCATCAAATCACAGGGAGCAGTTAGTGAGCCATCAGCAGGCCTCAGTGTTGCACCTCTTAGTGTGTTATAGAAGATACTTGTTAATTATTGGGGAAAAAAACACAGGGCAGAAAGTATCATATGGAAAAAGAATCACCCTCATTTAATGGTTCCATTTTCCCAAAGCCATGGAGATACTGGGAGGACAATCTGGAGTCTGATAGAGCCAGCAGAACACAATTCATGGGGTTTTGCCTTGCAAAAGATTAAGAGGCAGCTTGTCGCAGTGTGCTTTTTAGAATCCTACAGATTAACTGTTTCCTTAGACAAATTTGTATTATGCTTGTGTAAATCATCATACCTTGAGTTATAAATATATGAGGGAAAAATGCAAGTGCCAAACTGGAAATAAATCTTAGAGCTTCTAAAAGAATATTACAGATAAATTAAGAGCTTACAGAGAGTGGGATTTTTTTTGTAAGAAACACATTTTCAATTGCATGGCTCCTGGCAATATTTCATTCTGCAAAGTTTTATTTGGGTCAGAACTATAATATTTTAATTTTCTGATGAAATGAACAAAAGACTGATATTGAAACGAGGCAGGTTGGTTTGTTCATGTGCATTTTCCACATTTGTAATGTTTCCGCATTTCTTTTGGTTTTTACTTTCAGAGTGTTTTGATTTATCTATGCAAAAAAACAACCTGCACCAGGATTATAGCCATAGGCAATGCTGAGAAATTCAACCAACTGCTTAAATAGATGTTTTCATACCTTGTCTATATGTTTGAAAAACTGTGAGGCTTATTCTGTTTTTCATATCAAAATCTTTTATTATTCCCTAGAAATTAAATGAGGTTTTTGTGACAGTAACATTTTAAAGCAGATGTCAAATGAATGTGTTTAAATAGCAAATACACAAGAAAAACAGAGATAATCAGTTTACCAGTTTAATGGGAAGGAAGGCTATCTAGCAAAGCCACAGTTTATTAAACAAGGTATAACATATTTTATTCCTATTCAAGAGGAGTAACAGCAGGTGAAGTAATTTTGTAGATTTATTGACCATTACTATACCAGTATTTTCTTGGGTACCATACAGTGCCCTTTTTGTCGATTTATTAGCTCCCACTACCACCCTAATCTTTCAGTTATTTCTTTTTGTCAAAGATACACTGTTAGTTTACCCCATGCCTACCATATTATGAAATATTCTGTTACTAGATTTTATTTGACTTCAAGACTGTTTTTCAGATGCATTCTAGCCACCTGAAGGAGCATTTTAAGTGATGTACAGCTGTGACTTTTGTCGTTTATTTACTAGTTTGGCAAGACAAATAGTTGAGTTAGCTTGACCTTCAGACACAATGTGTCATTTCCATGCACCCTCACAAAGAGGGACTGATCTTTCTGTAAGTATTGAACTGGTCTGTCTATAAGCTGCTGCTAATCAAATATGTAGGGATTCTTTGAGATCTACTTTCAGTTTTTATAGAGAAAATCATATGTAACTTTTAAACTCATTTGTCTCTTAGAGCAAAACATTGCTATTTTTAGACGTAAGTAACTTGCTTTCACAGAACTTGGATACAAGAGCAAGATACGTTACTGAAGATTTCTAGGTCATATGGAAGTGTAATCTAATCACTAAGTAGTGTTATCTATTCAGGTTTTCCTTCATTCTTCCTCTGTAAGACAAAAGACCAATTCTAGATGAAAGGGAAACCTAGCCTTGTACATCTCAAATATGTTTCCCATTTCATGTTAGTGAAAGTCATCTGTAAAGCAGAAGGCATTCTTCTAAATTAATTTATTTTTAAAAATTTTTAAAACATCTCTTTCACAGTTCCTTTCTTTGACAAATGTATGTAATGAGAAATGCTATTAGCTGGAAAAACAGTCCTTGGGCCACAACATCCACTACTAACCCCTCTGCATAGTACAAAGTCTTCAATATATGCTAGTGTACAATCCAGTTCCAGCTTGCTCTTGGAAAAGCAGTCCATATTGATTGATTTAGTGGGTTGCTGGTTGAGTGCACTCTGGCTCTGTGAGGGAAATTAGAACCTTCAGGGACTGTGCATACTATTGAGGAATGGAACAAAGTTCAGGTGCCTAGAGGCAAAATTGTAGTCCTGTGAAAAGAAGTACAGCTGTGACTTTTGTCGAGTGGAAACGTCTGTGAGAGAGTGAAGAAACTTTGTACCCTGATATTTCTTAAGTCAAATTGAATCTTAATTTCTTAAGATTTTCACTGAGAATTAATTTTTTTAACCAGTTGTCTCATACTGATGAGCTTGATCAAGTGATACAAATGTCTCATCCTGGATTTTTTTTTTATTGGTTTTGGATAGGTGAAAATCAGAATGTGTTGAGAGAAGCAATGAAGATTGATGTATTTGAAGTTCAGTCTAGCAGCAGCCAGTGTGACTCGGACATTTGGATAAACCTTGCAACTAGAAATCAGTGATATCTTTTCTCTTTTGCCATGTTGTCAGGCTACAAATGCTAGCTAAGGATGAAATGGAAGGTACTGGAGACCACAAGAGAATGCCCAGGATACTGCAGAAGCAAATAAGATTGTAACAGCATTTGAGAGGAACTGGAGTTAGTGAACCAAGGATTTTCTAATGTGGGAATCCTGTCGGAGATGTTGGAGGAATAAGACATAAGCCACCAAGCTTTGTAAGATGTTTCATGGGTTTAGCAGTCTGGTTTGTCTGCTCACTTATGTTTGTATTGGCTTGTAAATCTGCTATGGTTTGCTGGTCTCTTAGAATCATAGAACAGTTTGGGTTGGAAGGGACCTTAAAGATCATCTAGTTCCAACCCCCCTGCCACACCTCCCACTAGATCATGTGGCTCAGTGCTTTGTCCAGCCTGGCCTTAAACACCTCCAGAGAGGGGGCATCCACAACCTCTCTGGACAACCTGTTCCAGTGTCTCACCACCCTCACCTCTTGAACAATTTCAAAAGGGAAAACAGAGGTAGAGTAACTTGTGATTGATTGCAGGTGTAATTTGAGCACCTATACAGAAGCTATTAATTTCTAGTACAATTTTGTTCTTAAATTATTTCTTTAACCTACTGTATTTCATCTGCACATTTGCTGTGGCATAAATTTACAGTTAATTGCCTCAGGGTAGCAGAAGAAGGGCAAGTAGAAGCAAGAATATGTTAGTTTGAGCTTGCCAGCTTTTCCTCACAGAAAACTAACACAGCTGCTACCAAGGTCCTTACTTCTTTCCATCTCCAAAATTTATGTTTTTGCTCAATAGGTTATTTAGATTTTTTTCATTATCAGCATAGCTCAAAGATAAGAAGGATTACATTCTTCCTTTGTAGTAGTCTTCTCTCTCACCCCAAATTAGAGTGATTCATTATTTTTTGTCTTCCTCTATGAATCTTTTAGAAGAATATGTAGAGATTTTGATTCTTGGTTTCACATATTAGGATTTTTTTCTAAAAAAAAGCTAATTGAATAGTGTCCTGTGTGAAGTAAGGCTTCAAAAAGGGATAGTTGTGTGGTTTATATCTTTAGTGTCCTTTCTTTCATGCTTTCATTAGTAGTTGTTCTACTATTTGCAGCAGTTTGTAGTTGGCCTCATTTGGATGATAACCTAAAACTAAATCAAAGTACTTTTACAAAACTGTAAGACAAAGATGTTTTATTTAATGTGTTTCATACATCCACTCTTGATTAGATTATCAACTAATATGAATACTTAGAGTTCTACTAAATTTCATGTAGCTATGCTTACTTTCAGAATCCAAGCATCTTGACCTTGATGATGGCAGGCATTAAAGATGTGACCCTCATTGCAAAATTGGGTACCTTGTTGAATGTCAGTAGTGAGCCAACAAAATGACTGCTGTGTTTGTGTTAACATGACCTTATATTACTTAGAACTTGTGTTTCAGCTGGCTTGAACAAAACAGAATTATTAAGAATCTATTGATTTATGATGTTTTATTTCAGGACCTCAGGGCAGAAACCCCACTTGGTGACCTGTGGCATCATGACTTCTGGGGTAGCAAACTCAGCAGCAATACCAGTCATAAGTCATATCGACCACTAACTGTCCTAACTTTCAGGTGAGACTTGTATTTTTGCTCAAGGCCTATTTTAATTTTTTAATATATACTGGCTCAATTGATTATAGGAAGGAGGCAACAGAAGAAGAGAGATATACAGTGTCTGGAGAATAGCTGAAATCCTTTACAGAATTGATTTTCCTGTTCACTGCCTGAATCTCAAAATTGCATTTATATTTTCAAATGCTTTTTTCCCAAATTATACATTAATTTGATGTTCCATATTTCAGTGTACCTTTTATAGATTGCTTCTTATGCTCTGATATACCTTGGGCAGTATGTTTCATTTTGTAGGTCACATCATCAGAGGTGTACACCCCCTTCACTTAGACATGCTGCAGCTTATACTGCTGTTATAGTTTCTGTTCTCTTTCCCTGTTAAATTATTTCTTTTGTAAATTGAAGCAATCTACTGTGGCCTTTTGCCAGTAGGTCACTGAGTAGAGTAGTCTTTCCTTCTCTTCCCCTCTGATAGTATAACCTCAAGTGAGTGTGCAAAGATCCTAGTGAGAGAGATGTTGGAATCTATATAGAACTTGCTGATTTTCTCAAATAATTAAAGGTTTATGATGATTACATCTCTATGTGCTCAGCTCATTTTTTTGACCAAAGATTTGAGCAAGTGAGCAAGCAGTAGATCATGTAAAGATTGCCATAGTAATGCAGAGGATGTTTGAGTACTCACTCTTAAGCTTCTGTATTTTCCCCATGCAACTCAGTGTTGTGGAGGAGAACTTGGCACTGGTTCTGCAGTTGTGCCCAATATAAACCAGGAACTAGGTAACTGCAGACGTATTCCCACTCTTAGACCTCATATTCAAGCAAAAACTGTAGCTGTGGAGTGCAGTGGCAGAGTTTTAAGTTCTTAGCACTGTGGGTTTCATTGTCTGTTGGAGTTTCTTGACATTTTTGTCAAGGAAAAGATGCAGCTGAATAGAAAGTATCAGTCTCAAATCTATTAAAGCTTTCTTTTCGTAGTGTCTGTGGTATATTTTATCTCTAGTAAAATCCTGGTTAGTTTAAAGAACAAACTATATCTAAAATACAGATTATCATATTCAAATGGTCCATAAAATGCTATTTTCATAAGTAAAAATTCAGTTTTCTCATTTTCCCTAAGCTCCAATTTCTATGAGTCTCACATTTAAAACAGGTTAGACTGTTAATATAGATTTCACTGAAGTTCAATGCAGGCTGACCAAGTGAACTATATAAAAACCCCTATCCAAAGTAAGTTTCTGTATATCTTACCTACCAACAAAACTATACAGATAATAATAAGAAGACAGTGAGGGTAGTGAAACAGGTTGCCCAGAGAGGTTGTGGACGCCCCCTCTCTGGAGGTGTTCAAGACCAGGCTGGACATGGCACTGAGCAGCCTGATCTAGTAGGAGGTGTCCCTGCCTGTGGCAGGGGGGTTGGAACTCGATGATCTTTAAGGTCCCTTCCAACCCAAACTGTTCTATGATTCTAAGACATTTCTTCATTTTATCTCCATTTAACCACAAATTTCCTATCTTGGATAGGATTTTAGACTGAATTTTCACTTACACTTCCTTCTGGTTCTGCTACTTGCATTAAAGCTCTCTGTAATGAGTCTCACAAATCAGTTACTCAGATGTGTTACCTGACTACTTTCTGGAATGATACTGGATTGTACCCTACCGATTTCCACATTATGAATCCAAAGACTACTATTTTTTCAGCTAGAATGTCAGTGGAAATCACAGTCTCAGTGCATATTAGCTTCCTCACCTTGTGGACTTAATTAAGATTGTTTCCTTGGGTTGTTTTGGGACATAGTTTCACTCAAGCTAAAAGGTAAATCCCCACTAGGCTGAGTTGTTTGTCTGTACGACACTCCTGCAATGCAATCACTAAAGTTACATTGCTGAGCAAAAGCCAGTTCAAAATGCATTAACAAAAGATTAACAAAAGCATTAACATATGTCTTTGGAGAGGACAGATACTATGCTGAATGTGGAATCCCACAAGAATACCTTTAAGTAAAGTTCCAGACATTGCTTCTAGCCTACTGTGGCAGCTAAGTGGTAATATTACAAATGCTGGAGTTTACTGGTATTTTTCAGCCTTTTTTGTGTCTGTGTATGTCAGTATCCAAATTATCTCAGTATAGAGCTGTTTAGATTTTCTGTTTGCATATCTCAACTCATTGATGTAATTCCTAGCTTTAACATTTTTGTTTCTATACAGAATTAATTACCTTTTTGCTGGAGGCTTCTACCCAGTTGGTTTCCATGTTATCAATATAATACTGCATTGCACTATCTCGGTGTTGATGGTTGATGTATTCTCAATTTTATTGGGTGGACTGCAATTCAGTAATAAAGGAAGAAGGCTAAACCTAGCTCCAAAGACATCTCTTCTAGCTGCTTTGCTGTTTGCTGTACATCCAGTGCACACAGAATGTGTAAGTACTGAATAATTAGCTGCAATGATTTATACCTTAGAAGTTCTTTACCATCTTGACTAATTAATTACAACTTAGCCATATACACTAGCCATTGCTTTTATATATTCTTAACACTTCTCTTGGCACATGTCTTGGGAGAACAATCAAATATTACAGATAGTATGTCCTAAAGCTTGTAATTCCATAGGCATGGACCTTATTAAAGAAGATAAATTAAAACCTTTAAGTACAATAACTAAAGAGGGATAGTCCCAATTACTGGAGTAAGAATTCATTACTAGAAACATTTGCTCCTGAGCAGCCAAGGAGAATGGAAGATAAACTAGATGCAAATGCATAACCACTTTTTATTTCCATCTGCTTTGATTAAAAAAACAGTAACATAGAAAATCAGAGTAGGGTTATTATATATACTGTGTGTGACTCTACTGGAATATTGCAGCCAATTTTGAACTCATGCTGCATGGAAAATGCTGGGATAAATGGAGAGGAATCAGAAGAGCCATGAAAATTACTAAAAGACTGAAAATCACCCCATGCCACTAGAGATCAAATTCCATGGGTTCATATTTTTAATGTTTTGGAGAAGATTAAAGGAATTTCTTGGTTTTTTTATCACAGCTTGTAATTAAGAATGCAAATTTGGTAGTAGTGCAGACAAAAGCATAGCAGTGGCTGGAAGTTGAAGCTGTGAAGATGCAGAATAGAAACATGATGCATGTGTAGTAACCAGTTAAAGTACCTGACCAGAGAAGAAAGTCCTTTCTTGTAAATTCTAGTGAAGAGGAAGCAGTTTTCTTTAAAAGCTCTTCTGCAGTTCATAGCCAAGAGAATCTTAAAGCCTTATGCCAGTAGGTTTGCTGGATGTGGTCCCTGATTGCTTGATAATGTAGTAATGAATAAATGAAATATAAAAATAATAGCAATGCAGGAAGTTTGGAAGGACTGAGCTACTAAAGCAGTACTAACTTTGGCATTGATCTTTGTGCTAGTAATGAACACCCAAACTTCTTTGCACCTTAATCTATATTTGTGGTACATTTTTCATTTATTCATGATATACCATGGGTTTGGCTTTTTGAATTTGCTTTGCACGTGATTGATGGGGAAGAGGTTATGGAGTGCTATGTTGTAGCTGGCTGGGAAACCTGCATCTATTAGAAACCTAGAGACAGGCAATGTTACATACTAGTAATTTGGCAATTATTTTGCCAGTATGGCTAGATACTCTTGCCAGTCACTTGCTGATGTTTGCTTGCCTGCAGAATAGCTTCTTAAAGAGACCTCATTCTCCTAGTGTGCAAAGGGCCTCTGGAATTCAATCTCCAATATCAATTCTAGCTGTCAAAGTGAAGTAAAACAAGTCTTCGATGCTTTTGATGTTCTGACATGTAATGAGAAAACCCACTTGGGTCTTTGCAATAGACCTATTATTGACTCCTTTATCAATATCCATGAGTTTATTCTTTATGCTGTTTAACTCTGAAAACATATGTGCATCTGCCTGCAAATGTTACTTCAACCTTGGTCATGTCAAATAAAAGTGATGCAGTCCACTTTCATATGCAAGGTTTAAGACTTGTGTGTGCTTTGGGCAACCACAACAAGAAGAGGAAAAATGTAGCATGCTTATTACATCCGTGTCTCTTCTGAGAATGAACAAAGGGGTCTAATAATTTACACACTGAATAATAAAACTTAGTGCACTAAAGTAGTCGTGATACTGCTATGATTCTAGAATGAGTATGTGTCAAGCAGCATCTCCTCAAAAAGCATTTTTCGTGATTTTAGAGCTGAGTTTGAAGTATCATGGCATCCTACTTTTGAAATGAGATGACATATTTTGACATAAAATTGTGACAAATCTGTCTGTTTGCTGCTTTGGATTTTGGTATATACAGTACAAAACAAACTGTCATGTAAAACGGATCTCAAAAAGTTAAGCGCTTTCAGTACATATGTAAGAAAAATATCTGTCATCATTTTTCTGCCTACAAGTAAACACTCTTGTGGTGCAGTTCTATCTTCTAAAGATGCTTTTTATTTCTAACACTTCAGAGATGAAATACTGAATAAAACAGACCTTAAGAATATACCTGATCATAATTTATAACTGCATATTTTGCTTACCTTGTTACTAGATACTATGGGCCTGGTCCTGTGGTGTTCAAGTCATCTGAGGTCATCTATGTTTTATTAATCTCTTTGCTGTAACAAGTTGGCCAAAGTCACCTTTTGTGCTAGTACAGCTCCTGTTACAAGATACAGTTGGAGGTAGCTCTAATGCAATCATTTAATCATAGAGTCATAGAGTTGGAAGGGACCTTCAAAGGTCATCTAGTCCTACAACCCTGCAGTGGGCAGGGACATCTTGCTCTAGATCAGGTTGCTCAGAGCCTCATCAAGTCTGGCCTTGAACGTATCAGGGACAGGACCTCCACCCCAGAGGGTTTTTTCTGATTCTGCAGGCTGGAAGCTATTTCTCTGTTCTGAGTACGCAGGCTGCAGTTTGAAGGCCAATTTGTCTTCTGAAAGTGGACAATGTTGAGTGGAGCTCCAGTTTGGTTGAGGTTTGGGGTGTTTGCTAAGAGTCATACAGAAAGGCAGCCTGACTCAAAAAATGGAATGGGCAATGAGGTCCTTCATTCCTTAAAGTAACTTTTTTTCCTAAATTAAAGCCAGGTATTTTACCTAGCTCGTGCTACATGAAACCAAATCAAAATTGGGATGCAGCTTAGAAATCTGGGTATCACTAATTCAGTAAACCAGATTCAAAAAGGAAGTGATTCAGCAGTATCCTTTTGTACATAATTTCACTTTGTGTATGTATGCATCTGTGTGTTTATCTCAGTTTTTTTAACATTAAAATCTGTTAATATGAAGCTTTTTTTTTCTCAGGTTGCTGGGATTGTTGGCAGAGCAGACCTACTGTGTGCCCTGTTTTTTTTGTTGTCATTCCTTGGCTACTGTAAAGCATTTAGAGAAAGTAAGCATTCTGTTTCCTCCCTTAATTTTATAATGTGTGTATTTTCTACACTCACACTAAAAATGTCAGCTTGATGTGGTTTGAATTTATTAACGTTTATACATTAATATTTTTTTAATCTACTTCAGTAGATATTTGTCCCTAATTCCCTTTAAACACCAAGAATTTATTTTAAGGAAATTCTACTTTGTAATGCACTTTTGTTAAATGTTTTTTGTTTTTAAGCATAAAACAGTTCCATAAGTGTTTTGGAAAGAAAACAAACCTGCAAATACATATTCATAAATATTTTAGTATCCTTTATGCCTTTACGATGCAATGAATTGAATAGGAATGAACTTTAGGAACCTTACTTGTATTTTTAATGAATTGTAAAGAATTACTCATATGAGTAAACCCTCTACAGTCCTGCAGTAAGCAAGTGCTGGTATATACATGATGAATGTAGTGTTACTCATGGAGTTTTTGTAAGAGCTATATTTAACATAAGTAGTTCCTTCATAGGTGTGTTTTCAAGTGAACTTCTAGATAAGCTATATTATTTGATCTGAGTGCAAGTTGGCTGTTGAAATAGAATTGTGGAGAAATTATATTGAGGCTCCATTAAATAAACACACAAGAATGGATTTTTCATGATTATGAAAAACTATACAGGGGATGTAATCTCATATCTGAATGTGCCCACCTCAGGAAATACAGGAATTGTTTCGTGGAGTCTTAAAGAGCAGTCTTGAGAAAAGCTTCTGTAGTATCAGTTCAGTAGGCACAGCCTGTAATATTTAACCAGAGTGGCCAGTATATTACAGTTACCTGAGCTGCCTTTGAATGATCTAGCTTAACAGTAGAGTCATGAAGCATCAACAAGGCATAGTGTAGGCTGAGTGGCTAAGTTAGTCCACAGTGAATTCTAAGATGCTGTAAAAAGCTCATCAAGTCTAAATTATTTAAAACTATTTTGTATGGTTGTACATCTATAGTAGGTTCATCTTTGCAATTTCAAATTTTATTTACAGTGATTACTTTTTAATTCTGGTATTTTTTCTCCCCTTTGGGTAGGCTGTATTTCTTTCATCTAAACTAATAATTCTTGAATGTTGGCCTTGAGATCTTGGTTGATCATTTATTATTTTCTCACCTATTTTATTGGATATGATTGGGCTTTGATGTTTCTTCTATTAGTTCCAGAGTAGGTCAGACAAATCAAAATTAAACTGCTTTCCAGTTTGTTGGTACAGGTAGACCTATATGTCAGGAGTAATGGACTTGAATAATTCAAGAGCCAAATTCTTAAGATGACCTTTTGAAACTTATGCAGGACTGTGTAATTTTTTTGTTGTGGAACAAGTATTTTAAGAATATGCACATACAGATTAAAGAATAGACTTAATGTCTCCTAAGCAGCAAAGAGGAAATACCCTTTCCTCTCTCAGAATGTTTTTCTTCTGCTGACAAATCCACAAGTTCCAGAAGATCTGCAACAGTACCAGTGGACAGTGATAGTTCCAGTTCAAGTTCAGAGTAGGTATTGCATCACTTTCTAGGTCAGACTAAGATGGAAATTTATCTTTGTTAGGAAGAAAGAAGAGAAGAAAACAACCAAAATCCCCTCTGTGCATTCTGCTGCATCAGGCTTATATTTCTAATCAAATAGAGCTGTTTTGTGATGATCCTGCAGAAAATTGAGGACTTTGGGTTTGTTCTAACACTGTTTCCTTCTGTTCAGCTAGATTTTTATACATTTAAGACCAGCATAACCGTAAGCCTTTGTTCAACTGCGTGAACTCTTGTTTCTGAATTTAGATGTTTTGTTTATATAGAACTTAGGTCACTAGCTTTTTACAAGCATTATGAAAAGACCTATCAAAGGTGAATGTTTCAAAAGAGATGCACAGTTGTGTGACTGTTTTGGAGTACTGACAAGAGAATTGAGCTCCAAGTCCTTTGGGATTTCTAGACTGTATTTGTATTGTCTTTCTAAATACAGTTACTAAAACATGTTTTATTCTACTATGTTTTTGACGGTGAAGTTTGAGCATCAGAGTATAACAAATATTGAAAAGCCTAGCTTTGTGTTACTGATACGGTTGTGTACTCAGGAACATGTGCTATTTTGTCACCAGCAGCACCTCAATGGTACTATTGGACAGATAGGTTATCTAAGTCTATCATAAGGAACCTGACTATTCTTGCAGAAAAGTGATGAGAAATTTATGTACAGTTGAGTTCCAGAAATCTGTGGGTTTTTCACAAGTTCAGATTTAATTGTTGAATTGTCACTCTAAGTCTTTTCTAAAAGAGACAGAAGAGATAGTGGTTAGTGTTTGTTTTTGCCTGATGTCTGAGTAAATGAATATGGGAGTTATTTTCTTTATGCTTGGAATAAGGACTCATAAAATGTCTGTAGGGGATTTGAGGGTAACATAGGGGAAGTATGTATACTATCGAAAACAGGCAGGAGATCAGAAAAATGTCAGTGTCCAACTGGAAAGCTTTCAAAGGAAAACAATATTTTTTGTAAAGCTCAAGATAAGTTGTACTCAAGATAATGTTGCCTGGTGTGATTTATTTGCAGTTTTGGTGGATTTTTGGGTAGACAGTTTCTTTTAGCCAACATCTGATGCATCCAGTTAAAAAAAAATCAGCATTTAGCACACTATTTGTGTTATAAATAGTTCTAAAGTTCTACTGAAGTTCTAAAATTCTTTTACTTGTTCTCAGTATACAGTTTTTGATGTTACTTCTCTTTGATAGGATAACGTTTATATTTGCAAGGAGCTAATCTGTTGTTCTCATTCTGTCCTGCTATTTTAAAACACAACTGTTGGGATAAATCCACTGCATAGGCTTTAGAGGCAGAAAGAGCTGACAACTGTTTAGATATGTTCTGAAGGGCATTGTGGGTTATTAACTTTGTTGAATTGCAATGCAGCTTTTTGGGGAATTCATAAGATGCTTTAAAACTGCAACAGTATTCATTTTATCTTCCTTTGTCTTCAGCCTTGACAGTGATCTAGTTCATGCTTTTTGCTATCTGCATTGGCAGTCTCCAATGTAAAGTAATGAGTTTGTGATGTTTGCTTCATGGTAATAATACTAGTCTGGATGTTAAATAATCATGTACTATTTGCTCCTGTGTTATGACTTCTAAAATTGACTTTGTTCTGGTTGTCTTTCTGTTTTGTGCTGTTGCCCAATAATCATCTACTGGTTCATTGCTAATTAAATAAAATATACAAAATGGACCATAGTGATGAGTTTTGTGGATATTGGAGGTTTATTTTACGGAGGTTTTCCTATAGGTTGAAAATACTTTTCTCCTGTGCAAAAGAGATTGTTGTTAAGATAAAGGGAATTCATTCACTGTTTTGGAATAGGTCAAGAGTTATTTACTGTTCTTAAACACGCAAGCCCTGATTTTTCAACTGTGTGCCCTGCTGTTCCTGTTTGAACATATTAGGAGGAACAGTTTCATGTGGAAAAGCTAACAATTTAATTGAAATTAGTGGAGAAGACACTTTTTAATTTTGTTTAGAACTAGTGGTAAATTTTGTTTGTCCAAGAAGTTTTAATTCATGCATAGATTATCCCTTTGCTGTACTGTATATATAATGAGTTTGAAATACTTGGGTATATTTGGGAATGGCATTTGTTATTGTAATTTCATTATTAAGGCAAACACTGCTGACTGCAGTAGCATGTACATTTGGAGATAAGCTAGAAGATCTCAGGCGTAAATTCCAACAGTTGATTCTTATGTTATCCTTTAAGATTATTTAATTCTTCCCCCTTTGCTTCACAGAGAAGTCTTAGAGCTTGGGTAGATGAATTTTTGTACTAGCTTAGTTGGAAGATACTATCCCCCACAGGCAGGCCACATCAATGGAATACATTTGTGATATATTTCAGTTTAAAATTAAAACTTCCTACAGTGCTGAACATGACTTACTTTGCTTCAACTTTGAAAGGAGTAGATGCTTTCACAAAATGAATTATTGAGTTTCACCTGAAGATGGTGAATTCTCAAACTGCTCCAGACTGTCACTGGGATGAGACCTGTGTTGCTCAGTTAACTTTGAAAGAGATGCTGAATGTCTAAATTGGTAATTACTAATACATTGTTAGGTTGACTTTAAAGCATGGTACTCTAAATATAGTATTTTCTTTGTATTCATAACTTCTGTTAACCTCATTGACTTGTGGATTTAGGATATTGCAAAATAAGGTCTCTTAAAAAACAATTAGTGTTTAGGAAGTCAGAGTTTTGAGGTGTATAGAATCATAAGATAGTTGGGGTTGGAAGGGACCTTAAAGATCATCTAGTTCCAACCCCCATGCCATCAGATTGCTGCACATAAAATTTAGGTTTGTTCTGTTCCACACTGGAAAACACTTTGTGTGTGCACACTAGCTCTAGGAGTGCTTATGCTTAAGTCAAGCAGTCTAAATAGAGGAGTCCTTGTGGCTCATTTATGATTTGAATAGTTATTTTGTTGAATCCCTTCAACTTTCAGACTTAGTGTACTCCTAAAGAGGGACCATTTGAGCAACTCCTTTTGATTTTTGTATAGAAACACTATATTTTTGTATCTTAAAAAAAAAAAGAGAAACAAGTACTCTGTTTCTTTGGCATGCTTACAATTTTGTCCATCTGTTGAGAGTGGCACAATGCCCACTCACAATATGGTGTACCAGTTTCAACCAGGCACAAGTGCCAACAAAAGACTGGTTTAGTTTTCTGACACTAGATTTTTCTGATGGGAAGCAGCACTATATTAGGGGAATGTGCTTTGGTAGTCTGATGTGTGTATCTTACAATAATAATTAGCACTTATGCAGTGCGTTACATTTTGAAATTGCACTTAAAAATTGAAGACGTTGCTGAATGACAGTCTTTAGTATCTATTTTTCCAACCTATTTTAATGAGATTTCTCCAGTTGGGAGGTGGGAGATGTTGTGCTTATTGACCCAGAAACAAGCACAAGATAAAATGTTTCTTAATTGAAATTCTTTCTCTTTGAAGTTTAATCACTGATGAATTTTCATAATATTACATTTCTATTTGTGACTGTACTGACCTTTTGAGGCTGCAAAAGAGAACAAAGGAACAGAAATTATGGTTTTTGGGAGATCTTGAATTCCAGGATAGCTGAAGTTAGAGTGGACCTCTGGATATCACCTGAGCTAACCTGCTCAAGCAGGGTCACCTAGAGCCAACTGTACAGGATTGCATCCAAATGACTTTATCTCGAAGGGCAAAAGCTTCAGAACTTCTCTGGGCAACCTGGGTCAGTGTTTCCTGAAGTTCAGATAGCATCTCCAGTGATTCAGGTTTTGTTCTCTGGGCACAACTGGAAAAAAAAACATGGCTCTCATTTTTGCATCGTTTTTTCAGGTATACATGTACACTGATGAGATCCCTCTTGAGCCTTCTCTTCTCCAGGCTGAACAGTCCCAGCTCTCTCAGTCTTTCCTAGTAGGATACATGCTGTAATCCCTTCATCTTGTTGGCTCTTTGTTGGACTCTCTCTAGTATGACCATTGCTCTCTTATGGTGAACCCAGAACTAGCCACAGTGTACTGCAGGTGTGGCCTCATCAGTGCACGGGGTAGAAGAGAAGGATACTCTTACTTGGCCTGCTCTCGATACTTTATCTAATGCAGAACTCAATACTATTAGCTTCCTCTCCTGCAAGGGCACATTACTTTTTCATGTTCACCCTGCTGTCCACCATCCTCTTCAGGAGCAGGTTTTTGCACTTCTCCTTTTTGAACATGAGGGTTCCTAGCAGCCCATTTCTCTAGCCTGCTGAGGTCTCTCTGGATGGCATCAAGCCCCTCTATCATATCAGCTACTCCTCCCTCTACAAACTTCCTGAGGGTACACTGCCTCATCATCCAGGTCATTGATGAAGTTGTCAAACATGTTTGGACCCAGTATCGACCCACTGTGAGTACCTCATTATTTCTGTCTTGCTGGATGATTTTGCTATGTTAAATATGAAGAGTCCAGACTTAAGCTTGGCAACATTTCATATGCTGAGACATTCCTGGCATCTGAGACTTGAGATGTTCACAAGAAGACAAGTTTGGTTTTGCACAACTGTGACTGGTGAGTGTGTGCCTATTGAATGGCATTCGATCATCAGGTTTTTTCACTGGACCATTTAACCAGATTTTCAATGGAATTCTGACTTCTTAACATACTTCCTGGCTGTCGTAGCCAGGCAGCCTGTGGACTTTATCAAAATATTCTTTCTTCTATCACCCAAATATTTATTAGAGCTAAAGAAAGGAAAAGACATAATTCAGAATGTATCTGGAGTTTTCACCTAGACTCTTAGTGTTGGTCTCCATGTATTATTGTATCCATTATGTAACAATTACCTGCAGACCATATATTTTCTGGCATATTTTACACTGTTTCCAGTGTTACTCTCATGCCTTCATGAATTCAAAGTACAGAATGTTTCCAGGAAGGTCCTTTGTTTTCCTGAGTCAGAATTTATGCTTAGTTTGATGTAAGTAGCTAAAATATGGCAAACAATCATATCCCTTTATGTTTTAGAATCTCCCTTAGAAAATACTGTGATCTGATTTGATTTTTTTTTTTCTGGGAAATTTTGACCAGTCAATTTAGCTTTGTTTCTTTTTTTTTTTTCTTTCATATCTGTTTTCTTCTTTGAAAGCAAGCATGTAGGAATTCTTTTTTTTTAATTTAAGCCTCTGTATTCTCATGCACTTCTTGCGATTTCTCGGAGTTATCTGTTGAGATTACTTTGGGTTGTGTAGGACTTGTTGAAGTAAATTTAATCAATCATAATTTAAACCAGATTAACTTCTCTAAACTCTTTGTCTTGTAGTTTACTGTTTTTCCTTTTGTTCTTGCTCCCTTTCTGCTGGTGATGTGCTTGCCATCTGATTGCAGTTGACCTCTTTGTGAAGTAATGACACAAAAAGGCACAGAACACTTCTGTTTTCCTGGCATTGTCTATTTTCTTTCCCACTGAGAATTAGAATAACTCCTTCCTTGCTGTTCCTTTTATCTATGGAATTGTGGATTTTGTTCTGTACACACATACTTTTTCTCATTTTGTGATATGACCTTTCTGAGTTTGTTTCTGTATTATGAGTGTTCTGCTCTTGTACTTGACCTTGATAATTTGACCTTGTTCCTTTTTTCCTATTGCTTCTTATGTTTTGAATCCTCAAAGCATTTGTGAATCACCAGCAGCTCTCTTTACTATATATACTTCCCTCTTCTGTGTTAAGATAGTGTGTATTTGTATACTGAATATTGTTTCTCTGAGAAGTGCTCAGTTGCCCTGACTTCTTCCTGACAGAATTTGATTCTGGGAAGAAATCTCTCAGTTGAAGAAAGTATTTTATACTTCACTAAACTCAATGAAGTCTCTTGGCTTTGTTCACGTTTCTCCCCTGTTGTATGTACTAAGGATGACTGATTGTCATTTTGTGAACACAGTGAATTACTTTGCCTTTCATCTTTGCATTCTCCCTGCTAATTTGTTTCTACATTTAAAAAAAGAGGAAAAAAAGCCCCAAAAAACCTGAAGTTCAAGAACTGGCTAAACAGTCTGCAATAGTGCAGAGTCTGAAGAGTTAATTAAGTTCTTCAAGGGGTTTGCTTACAACAGATTCCTTTTATTTTTAGCACTACTCTTTAAATTAGTCTTGAATCCCATTTGTCCATGAGTTGCAACCCTCAGTTGTTCTTCTGTATAGTTGATGTGAGCTGGAATTTCCTTATTGCATTTTGTATTTTTTTAGGTGCAGTATTTCTTTAGGTTAGTCATTATGTATTTTGTATTTCCATGTTTTATTTGGATATTGTTGAGATGTATATGACTTTTTTCCTTCAGAAGACTTTCTTTTAACTTAATGATATATACACTCTGATGTTAAGTCTTACCTCAACTGTGAGGACATAATTTGGAGCAGAAGGAACAACTGCCTGATAAGTACTGCAGTGATCAATCTCAAACACCTTAACATCTATTGTGTTGAAGTTTTAAGTCTTAGGTAAGAAAGGAGTGATAGAAGCAACTTCAAAAACCTGATTTTCTGGATATTTTTATGAAAAATTCTGCTCTTGGCCACAAAAGTACTAGTCTCTCCCTCATTAAGAGAGTGGAGCCCAATGCCAGCAGATCTTGTCATGGTTTGTATCTGTCACAGCAATATCTGAGCTAGTATACTAGTTTGCCTTTATAGTTAGAGAAGAGGGAGAGCTACTTCTCTGAAGGGGGACATCTGCATTTAAGTAGGTAACTTAATTCCTAAAGTTATCTCCTTCTCTCAACCAGTTAAAAAGGAGGACTATTTTACAGGCATAGGTGTAGGTACCTAATTCTGGTGAAATTAATCTTAATTCTTCCATTTACCATTTCCATAGACCATTGCTGTAGTTCTGTTTAATGGAGGTTTGACCCTTAGTACTTAACAGTAGGGAAGAACTGCTCTAGAGATCAAGCAAGGGATGTAAGAATGCGATTGAATCAATGAATGTAGAGTTCAGCTTTGTTTTTTCACATGCCAAGTCAAAGATTTGTTCTTGTGATGCCAGCAGAGCCCATGTTGCTTGAAATCAAGAAACTGGCTCTGAATGAGCTGAGTGCTTCCCTCTGTTGCTTGCACCTGTGGAGTAAAGGTTGTGACAGCTATGTTTTTATGTGAAGTACCAATATATTGTGTGATAGTACCTTGGCTGAAGTAGGGCTTATTGTTAAATTAATCTCAGAAATACCTGTGTGTAGTACCCAAAACCAGCTACATGGTGCAGTCTTTAAAGGCTCTTTCTTTGACTAGAAGCTGTAGTTATTCTTGATCTCTTAACCTCAGAGTTCCTCACCCTGCTGTAAAAGTGCTTCCTGAGTGCAAGAACTAACTGCTTCTCTGCTGAGATGCTGAAATTTTTGAGCTCCATGGCATGCCATTGCAGTGCTAATGAAATGCCATGAGGTACTTGCTAAATGCAGCAGCCCTGGAGAAGCAGCTCATTGTGCCTTTGTAGATTAGACTTCAGTTAAAACAGTTTGCGTGTGTGACACTTCATGTGTTACCATTAGAAAGAATTTCTTGTTCTTGTGGTAGCTTGGAAGAGATTAGCCATTAGTGCCCGAGCTCTAGCTAAGGATGATAAATGTGTCTAAATATTGGAAATTAACCTTTCCAGATGATGAATTGTGGAAACTACATGAAGCTTCTGCCATTCCAGTTAGTCTGGCTAAAATGTCTAGCAAACAGGGAGATTTCTAATGTCTCTGAGAATGGAATTTGACTGCAATAAAGAGATAAATGCCAGCATGTTGCAGGTGGTGCCCTGTGCTTTTAAGTTTGTGTATCTAGATCCCGACTGATAGAAAAGACAGCAAATCTGTAAATGTTTTATGCTTTTAAAATTCTAACTTCCAACCTTACCTTTAAATGTATAAACCCAATGTTATGTTGTGTTCTATATTCACAGATAAGGAGGGACATCATTTTTCTATATTCTGGGTGCTGGTGAGTGTTATCCTAGGTGCTGTAGCCATGCTGTGCAAAGAACAAGGAATTACAATACTGGTAAGAGTCCTCTTATTGACTGAATTTTGATCTCAGCATCTGTCAAGTGCAGCTGTGAAGCCTCCAAAGATTAATCTTTTCCACAGCTAATGACATGCACACCTTTTTTGTTCTGTTCAGAAAAATAGTTAATGTTAACAGAAAGCAGTATTCTGGTAGATCTGTGTTGATTGTATCCCTGCTTGTTGGTATACAATGCGTTGGAATACTTCATTTTATCTTTTGTAAGTAGTTTGCATGTATCTGTCAATTTTTTGCAAAATATAAAAGATCTTCAATGTTAGTTTTAATGCATTCAGTTAATTTGCCTTATATTTTAATTTAATTGTTGAGATAGAGGGACTGCAAAGCTCTAGTTGAAGGCTTATGAACAAAGACAACTGGAGGAGAACATTTTTTAAAGCTCCACCCTCTTTCTTTTGTAAAGGGTGTAATTAGCCTCATTGTTTCTGCATTTCTAATACTGAATCTCTTCCTTCTGTACCGTATTTCAGGATCTATCTATGCAAACAGATACAGTTAACATTCGTCTTCATTGTTCTCTTGCTTTTTTTACTTCACTGAAAACATTCTGTTTTGAATGACCAAATCAACCACCTGAAATACTACATCTGTGATTTTTACCTTTTTTATAGGCATATGTCTTGTTAATAAATCTGATTTGCAGCTTTCACTGAGCAGACAAAGCAACAGAATCAGAAGAATTATTTGCAGCAAAGACCCTCTTGTCATTGCTAGAAAAAAAGGGAGAAGAAATTACAGAAAGCTTCTTTCTTTAGGACATTTGTTTTGGATGGATGTTTGTAAAGTGATATATTATTGAGATGTGTCTGTAAGGAAAGCATAATTAATTCTCTTAAAACATTGTTTGATCTTTTTTTTTAGTGATATAAGTAATCACGTGACTTAGCAGAGACACAGAATCATTACTGAATCTGGAGGTTTTATTTATTTGCAGTTGCACTGATAGAATGATTATACTTGTGCTGAGGTACACAAGGCAGAGATAAATCACACATTAAAAAGATTGCTTGTTGACTGAATGTATCTTTCAGTAGGATTCATGCTTTCTATCTCCATGAAAGTCAGCCAAAAGCCTTTTAACTGCCAGGTGGCCTTTCTATGTGAAAGCACTGAAAGTCTCTTTCTATGTGAAAGTCTCTTTCTGACAGTCAAAATGAGAAGAGACAACTTTGATCCGTCCTAACTTTGCCTAACTTTGCCTCACCTGGAACTATTTTTACTGTCTTTAGAACATTGAGGTAATTCCAAAGTTATTAGGTTAAATATCCAAGGATTGTCTGCAGAATGGTGACTGCAGAAACAGTGAAGGGAGAATCTTGGATTTCATAGGTCATCTTGACAGGACATGCTTTAGTTGCTTGCTTGGGTGTATGGTATGTGCAAGCATAGTGCTGCAAAATATTCAGTATGCTCTAGTTCTATGGGCAATGGCTGATGTTGCATAGAACATTGTCACATATGGCTGATGTCACATAGAACCTTGCCTTTTTTTCCAACAAATTTCACGGTGTACATATCTCTGTTAAATCTTTGTGAGCCTTTGTTGTGACAATTGATGTGCCCATTAAAAATAGTATTTCTGAAACCTGACAGTCAAAACACAATGTTGCTGCACAGCAAAAAATAAGTAAAAGGCTTAATTAAACTCCACCTTACTAACAGAAGCCTCACATTTTGACTGCACCATTTACACTGTGAAGGAGTTGGGAAAGAAGGCGGAGCAAAATACCTTTGCAACTCAAACAAGGTCTAGCTTGCTGGTACATGATATTCCATGTAGCAGAATCCTTATTACAGTAACATTATATTCTACTCATCTGAGCTTAGGTTCTTAATCTACATCCTACCATCATCACAACCAATATGTCTCTGTACTTGTTTGGAATCATAATTAAGATGTATATACAAAATGTATATACAAATATATAAAAATGTATGAAGTGGAAATTAATATGTATTTTTTAAAATATTTGTGGTTAGCGGCTCCGTTTTATGCTCTTATTTTACTATTGATTGCTTAGGGTTTGAATGCAGTGTTTGATGCTCTGGTGATTAACAAGCTAAATGTTTTGGAGCTAATTCAGAAGTTTGTACATAAGGACAAGTCACTGGAGGTGAGTCCTCAGATTTTTTTTTTTATTCTACCATTCAGATAGTCATGTTCTGAAAGACAGAGATAACAAGTTCTGACAGTTTTGTTGTTGTTGATAATTGAAAAAAAACTGAGATATTTTCATTCAGCCTGGTAAGGTAATGTGCTCTTCCATCTTTACAGCAATAGGAGTAGTAATGTGATAGCATTAGAATTACGTTGTGTCGTGAAATCCATTCCACACTTCCCTCAACAATATGTTAAAAATACAGTGTGGAAGAGCTGACTGCTTGATGCATCAGATTCTCCAGGGTCAGTAGCTATATAGCTGAAAGGATTGTTTAACAAGAGTTTGTTCAGAGTAAAAGAGAGAGATGTATTGATGTACTGAGATTCTCAAATGAGATAGCTAGACATTTGAAAATGTACATGAAAAAGATATTATGTCTTAATTTGCCAGCACCACCAAAGTATTACACTGAGGTTTTTTCAGAATACAAATTACTGAATGTGAGACAGCTTCTAGTGGTTTTGGAGTTGAAAAGAAAAGGTACATAAGCACTGATAGTTGCAAAGGATCAAATTTCTGGCTTTTGTTGATATCACTTTATCTAGTATTGAATCAAGTGGAATCCAGCACCTAGTGTTTGCCTTGGCAAGGAGAAACAATCAGCCTTGGATGAATGATTGATAGCAGCCAAATAAAACAGCCTTCTAGAACTCTGCTGCTTTTCAACAGCTAAATTGTTTGCCTTTCCCATTGAAGGTTCAGCAAGGCAAAGGAATATTCCTTGTACTTTGCCTCTGTCAGTGGTTTAACTGCAGAGGAGTGTTGCTGATGTTCCTGAATAGTGCCAGTCCTGTGGAGCTTTTAAATTTCATTGCAGAGAATGAATTGAGGAGCTTCAGGGGAAAATCAGTGAAAGCAGAATCTCTATAACTAAAACAGTAGATTTGACCAAGAATGGCTTAGTGAGGGCTATGGGAGTATTTCAGGCAGCAAGTAGGAATGCTGGAAAATTTTGCTGTATAATGAGAGTAACATCAACTACTATATGACAAGGAAAGAGTCTTAGAGCTGTAGGAGACTAAAGCAGAGCCGATTCAGAATGAAAGAGATGGAGGACACTAGGATTAAGTGGCCAGCAGCTAGTCTTACATCATGCTTAGTAAGATTCTGGAAGTTATGTCAAAACATACAAAAGATGGGGAGGTGTACAGAGGACAGGCACCATGGCTTCAGAGATAACAGGTTGTGCCTGACACTCTGTGTGTCACAGAGTGATACTCTGTGATGGTGTGACTGCATCAGTGTACAAGAGAAGAGCTGCTGATTTCATCTTCCTGGATTTCTCCAAGGCCTTTGATATATGATCCCCTGCAACATTTCTGCTGCTCCGATGGAGAGGTGTGGGCTTGATGGACTGTTACATAGATAAGGAATTGGCTGGATGTGCACATCCAGAGAATTAGTCAATGGCTCAACATCTAAGTGGAAACTGTAGTGAGTGGTGATCTCAATGGTCTGTACTCACACCAGTACTATTTAATACCTTCATCAACATCATGATTTAACCACAACCAGCATCTGAATACCATGCAGCTATGTACTCACTGTCTCCATCCCCAGCAAGAAAGGAAGAAGATGGAGAAAAACTAGAAGGCTGAAATAAAGACAGTTTTATATAACAGTAGCAGAAGAGCAAATAATAATAATAATGATGGTAAAAGAATATACAAATTAATAATGCACTGCAGTTACTCACCACCTGGTGATTGATTACCCATTCCATCCCAAGCAGTTATTGCAGATACCTGCTCCCTGACCAAACCTCCATTTAAATACTGAGCATGACATCTATGGCATGGAATATTCCGTTGGCTGTCTTGTGTCAGTTCTCCTGTCTGTGGTCCCTCTTAACTTCTGTGAGTAGCAGAAAAAGTCCTTGAATGCTTCGCAACTGCTAAAAATACTTTAATGTGTTATGAATATTATTCTAAATCCAAAGCATAGCACTATACAAGCTGTTAATAAGGAAGCAAGCTGTATCCCAGCCAATACCAGGACAATCAGTGACATAGACAGTAGAGCTGAGTGCAGCCTCAGTAGGTTTGCAGATGACACCAAGCTGAGTGGAGCAGATGAGGTAAGGGATACCATCCAGAAGGACCTTGTTGAGCTTTGCTGAACCTGTGTTGGGGGAATCTTCAATGTCAGTACAGACTTGGGGAGCAGCCCCAGGGTCAAGGCCATGGAGATACTGGTAGATGAAAAATGGGTATGAACCTGCAATGTGTGCTTGCAACGCAGAAAGCCGACTGTATTCTGGGCTGCATATGAGGAAGCATGGCCGGTGGGTCAAGAGGAGTGTTTCTGCACTTCTGCCCAGCTCATGTGAGATCCCAGCTAGAGTACTGCATCGAGCTCTGAGGGAGTGTGGACGTATTAGAGTGAGTCCAAAGGACAGCAACAAAATGATGAGAGGGCTTGATCATCTCTTGTATGAAGATAGGCTGAGAGAACTGGAGTTGTTCAGACAGCAGAAAAGAAGGATCTGTTGCCTTTTAGTGTATAAAAGGGACCTAGAGGAAAGCTGGAGGCAGACAAGAGGCAGACTAAACCAGAGTGGATTTAATAGAGTATTTTCAGTTGGAAGAGACACATAATGATAATCTAGTCCAAAAGCCAGAGCACTTCAGGACTGACTTGAAGCATGTTACTGAAAGCATTGTCCAAAAACCTCTTAAACACAGCCTTGATTTTTTTTCTTCTCAATTGAGACAGCCTCACAGCACTGTAATGTAAGGGATCAAGGAGAAGTCATGTCCTTAATTTCCTATCTGCATTACCATTTGCTAGCTGGGTAGGTTGTTGGAAGCTTGTATTTGCCTCTCAAAGGTATGACAGGAATGTCATTATAGTTACTGATGATTCTGTTCCCGGTCTCTGCTGGTGAAGCTTGAAGGATCTCTGCAGTAAACAGTGTTTTTTCTTTTCATTTATAAAACTAATGTGTGCTTGGAGAACATTTGCTATACTTCATGGAGGAAAAACTTGAAAAATCTGTCAAATTTAGCTGCTATGACATCACTTCTCTATGTTTTACATTAATTGCCTTAAGTGTATATTATAAAATGTAATGTAAATCAACTGAATTAGTGTTGATTAAACACAATTTTTTTGTAGATCTCAGGTAATTTTAGCATGACTGAAGTGATTTGAGTGCCTGTCTGTGATTAGCTTTTTTATTACATTACTAATTATGAAAACTTTAATTCAGTTTCTAATTCTTCCCAGTTTCTAACTATCCAGTTTTCACGTTGTATGCATGAAATTACATAAGCTATAGAATTACTGAAGATTTGTAGCAGAGAAACTTCTTAAATAAAGATGTTTCCTGATTGAGAAGGAAATGAAAATGTTTTCAAAAAGCATTTTGCAATAAATCAGTGAAAGCTTGATGAAGTTTGAGAGCTTTCTAGTAACTGTAGAAATAACAAAAATGTCAGTTTAACAGCAAACATGCACAAGAATGGCCTCTTTCTAAAACAGCTGTGAAAAGGATGTGAATGTAATAGAGAAAAGAAAAAAATGGGTTTATACGTGGCTGGATTATTTTCTTCTTTCTTTCATGCAGAATGCTGGGCTGTTGAGAAAGGGGTTGCTTTTCAGGATAACTCTTCTGATGTCTGGAGGGGCCAGTATACTTTACATACGCTGGAGGATTATGGGCACGGGGCCACCAGCTTTCACTGAAGTAGACAATCCGGCTTCATTTGCAGACAGTCTGTTTGTGAGAGTAAGTTATGAAGTTGCTTTTTTTTCTGTCTAGCTCAGAATATTTGTCTTTGTCATCAAATTGTGTGCTTGAAAGAAACGCTGAAGTGGGCAGTCTTTATGTTTTGAGATGTGTGATGAGTCACCTCCTCTTGTGCTGCTGCCATGATTTTCTGCCATTTTAAAAAAATAACATACCTTGCATATTCTTTTAATTCAGTTTTAGCACACGTTGAAGTGCATTCCCTATTTACTTACTGTTTGTCCTGTGTATGCAAGAATTTAGCTTTTGCTGGATTTCATCTCTTCTGCATACTGTGCTTGAGTTCTCATCTGCTCTTTCACGAAGGAAACAGTATAAAATTCTGGTCTGGTGCATTTGGATTATGTCTTAGCTTTATATCTCTGACTGCCATAAGGCTTCTTCTGAAGATGGAGAATGAAAGGCTGAGAAAGCATGCACTGTCTTTTGACTTTTTCTCCTTTTTACATGCAGATATTGGTTAGGCAGTACAGAATTGCATTTCCCTGCTCTGAACAGGACAGCCATAAAATAAATAGGTATTTAACTAGTTCTGGTATACTAGTATTTCAGGCCTTTTTATTTTGTAAAATATGTCTTGTAATGTAGGAAAATGATGGCAGAGAGAAGAACTAACATTGCCCCCCCCTAAGTTTAGTATCAAATAAATGTTTGTTTTCTTTTTGACTGACAGGCTATAAACTATAATTACTACTATTCGTTGAATGCATGGTTGCTGTTGTGTCCCTGGTGGCTCTGTTTTGATTGGTCAATGGGCTGCATACCCCTCATTAAATCCGTCAGTGACTGGAGGATAATTGCACTAGCAGCACTTTGGTTATGCCTAATTGGTCTGATCTGCCAAGCTCTGTGCTCAGAAGACAGCCATAAGAGAAGGTAAGAGACAGTGATGAATTTAAAGTGCCTGGCCAATGTGAGCACAGTGTTACTTTGTTAAATCCACTACAATAATTTTAACAATTCATTGGAACAAGTGTCTAGCAAATGCAATTCAAATAAATATTTATAGGAGTCATTACAGTTTTATCCAAATTTGGGCCCATAACTGTACCTTGACTAGTGGGAAACAGAGTTGGAGGAGGAGGTATGGGTGGCTGCTCTATTTTGCTACTGAAATGGTATTTTGAGATCCTTTACACTACAGGTATTAAAAAGTAATCTGTGCTTATGATAGAGCAGGAATTGATGTATGTTGTTGCTTCTGTTACTTAAGATCCGTAATCACCTTTAATCATCTTCTAATAATGAAAGAGGTGATGTGTCTTGAAATGATATGTAAATGCTGGCCTTGATCATACAATTAAAAAATCAAATGGTGACCTATAGTATCTACTGATAAAATAACTTGTACTATTCTGTCTTACTAAGGGCTTCAGTTTAACTTTTCAGGTTCTCTTCCTGTGGACTTTATGTATAATTCCTTTCTCAGTTCTTTACATTTTTTTAACAGCTCTATCATAACAAGCTGATTCTGTTGTTCAGAGTGATGAACATTTTCCTTTTCTGTGATATTCTGTAATTTCATCTCTTACCTCTCATCCCTTCAAATGTTAACATCCTACCTGCCCTCTTTCCCACTACTTCCAAGCTCATTTGCACAGATTAAATCATTTTGGAGCAAGGTGGAGTTCCTGCTACAAGTGATATATATATTTTCTACAAAAGAAAAAAAAACTTGTTAAGCCTATACTGTTGAATAGTATTTTAGTAAAAGTGAAGACAAAAAGTATAGTGAAGCCCTACAACTCTCAGAGATGAGAAAAGAGCAAGAAGACAGATCTTCACTACCATATAGAAATTTATTTGTATTATATTAGAGTGGAAAACTATCATGCCCGTGGCTGTTATAGCAAACACCTGACACGCACCTGGAATTTATACTGTCTTACTTCAGCACTGTAAAAGCAAGGTACCAAGTCTTGGTTGTCTAAGCTTTGTACAGTTACATGCTGAGGATTACTCATTCGAACACAGCCTCCTAAACCAGAGGAGACAAAACTGCCCTCAAAGTGCCTGTCTCTGAACTTTAGAAGGAGTGAGATGAGTAACTTTCATGTGGTTAAGCATAATGGATCCTGCTATTGATGTATTTTAAGAGTAAAAATGCTCTCCCAGTAGGACATGAACCTAAGTTTCTTCTTTAACAGTGACCTATATTTTCCCCCCATTACTGACTTACTAGTTCCAGAAATAGGTGCTCTTAGACACTTCTTAAAATAGACAGTACCATTACCTTTCTTGCCTGTTTATTTTAAATAGGAATTGTGTAATTAAAGTCTAGTACAGCTACTTTCCATCTTGGAAGCATGAACATTGGTTTTCTGAAAATTACAGCTAGAATTTTAAATGTAGCGGATGGTGTCAGAGCCTCAGCGAAATTTAATTTGATTTTGTTATGTGGCTCTCAAAAGCTGATTCTGAATGCCCAGTTCCATATGCACATCCTCCTACAACATTTAAATAAAGTTTATGTAAGTTACTTTCAAGATTTGTGATTGATTTGAGAATCTGTTTTTTGTTTGCAGAATTCTTACACTGGGACTTGGATTTCTTATTATCCCTTTTCTTCCTGCAAGTAACCTGTTCTTCCGAGTAGGATTTGTTATTGCAGAGAGAGTCATCTACCTCCCCAGTATTGGATACTGTATTCTGTTTACATATGGATTTAGTCTCCTGAGTAAGCAAGCCAAGAAAAAGGTACCATCAAAACAATCAGTGAAGTTGATGATGAAGTGCTTCACTTATACTGTTCCTTTCTTAACTCATCTCTCTTTCCTTTAGAAAGTTCTTGCTGTGGCTGTGCTTGGAATCTTGGTGATAAATGTTATGCGCTGTGCACTCCGCAGCAGTCAGTGGAGATCAGAAGAACAGCTTTTTAGGAGTGCACTGTCTGTGTGCCCTCTGAATGCAAAAGTAAGTCATTCATGTGTGCTTTTACTCTCTTTTAAAAAAAAAATTGCTTTGAAATTTGGGATATTGTTGTCCAGTGTTACTATGAGTCTTGCTTGGTGCAAGAATATGACACTGCCGTTGTCATCCACCTAAATTGCAGTGGTAGCGTAGTCAAAATACCAGACAGTGTGAATGACAATATTCTAATTCAGAATTTGAGGATGGCAGTGGGGAGATGAGACAGAAGGGGGAATGTGCTTCAGCAAAGGCATCCAGCCAGATTGAATGTACTGCCTATAAAATGTACTAAAACAATTGTGCATATAATTGCAAGGTACTTAAACAAAATATTGAAAAGAATATAAGTTTTAGCAATCTGTTCACCTGAATAATGCCTATGCTATCTTCACAGAATCCCTTTTTCTGTTCATTCCAGCAGCATATCACCCCTGTACCTGCAGAACCTGGGTGATAGATCTTTTCGCCCACTCCTGCTTTTTCACAGTGGCTCAATAAGCTACAGTCTTCAGACACAGACACCGAGGAAAACTGATATTCCTTGCAAAAACATGAGTGTTTGGCAGAGTAGACTGAATCTGGTCTGCCAGTAGAGGTGACCTCCACAGCAGTCCTTTGATAGCTGAGAGTGTGATGTGTCGGAGCATACCGCAGAGCCCTGATGTTGTCTGAATTTTAGCAGAGACTGTCTTTGAAGAGCCTAGGAATAGGTATATGCAGCTTGTCAATAAAAAATATATTTATGTTTTAAAATATCAGGTTCCTGCATCTAGCATGCTATTTAGACAATGCAGATCAAGACACAAATGTTAAAGAGAAACTTTTGAATCCTCAACTTTGCAAGGATTACCTTACTGTCTGCTGGAATACAAATATGCAGCAGTGATCTGTAAAAAGCATTTATGACCAATCTTTACAACACGGTGGTGTCTCCCAATAATCTCAGATTTCAATACACAGGAAAAGAGAGCCTGTGTTTTGTTGTGTGGCAGTGGTAGGCAACCATCATCTTTTTAATGATGACCTCAATGTATCTTGTCTTCCACATGATGAGCACATACTATAAATGGAGCAAATGCAATCTGTTTCTTTGTGTGTAACTCCATCCATCTGCCGTGGTAAGAGTGCTTTAGACAGATCCACACTCTTTTTGCCTGTGCTCCAAGCTCCTTGGACCCAAGCCACGTCTGGCTGGGAAGCTGTGTAGCTGCATTCGCACAGTGCTGTGCTTGAGCCGATAAGCTGTGTGCAAGCTACTGAACTAATGTGGCTGGTTCAAAGCCAAGGAGTGTATAGGGAAAATGAGCTCATGTTTGTCAACATTGTGTCCTCTAGACATGCCTGATCTGTGTTGCTGCTAGTGACAGCTTGGGCAAATGGTAAGCATGGTGAACAAGGGAGGGTTTTGTAGGCTCATATTCCAATTTTGCAGAAGGAGTAGCTCAGAAATCACAGTAATAAGGAACTTTTCTAAGCAATAAGATTAGAGAGCTCATGTGTGAGAGCCAATCTCTTTTTTCTTTATGCGCTCAGCTATATTTTTTTTCAATTTCACAAAGGTAAGTGTAAAAATCAGAGCTAGCTTCTGTTCTGATCCTCTATTGTTTTGAAATTGCAGACTTCCTTTAAAAATTACTCCACAGGATTTTCAGTGGTCCAGTTATTTCGGTGGGAGGCTGATGAACACCAAAAGATGGAATGCAGATAATAACTTTTTCTTGTCTTTTTTGGAACATGATTCATATGTGTAACATGGTCATGCTTTACTTCCCTTATGTATCAGGGCCCCAGAATCTCCAGGTGTCTCCCAAATAGCAACAAATAGTTCATGTTTTCTGGTGCAGCTCTTTTTAATTCTGAATTGTCTGTATGTGAACAGTACAGAGTAAATTAATTCAAGTAGTTACAGCAGTGACTTCTCTAATTTCAAGGCTTGTCTTCTTAAGATGTAACTGTCTCTTTAGATGGAAGTTTGGAAACTTTACTATGACAGAGAGTCTGATTTAGTGAATCTAACCCCTTGGGTGACAGATCTGTCTGGCTCAAAAGGATGAAATTTAGCATCAACTTTGATAACGGTGGCCCACTAATTTTAAGTTTTATTGGAAGCAATAAGGAACTGTAACAAATTTAAGAAGATTGAGACTATTTTTTAAAGGTCACAACACAGATTTTAAAATTTATACAATATTTTACATTTTATTTTGTCATTCTTTTTTGAAATATTTGAAATATTTAAAATACATATACTTTACTTACTGACAGGGAAAGAAGCATATGATAGATATTGGTTAAACATGTCCAAGAATATTTCACACATTTGAACTTCCTGGTCATGCACTTAAGTTTTTTTCAAAGATTGTTAGGCTGAAACAGTATACATTTTTAATATATTTGACTGATTTTTTTCTTAGCTGAGTACAAAGTGCCTGTATAGTGATTCTATTTCCTTTACCATAAAGATTTCTGAATTTCTGGAGCTCAGTGATGATATACTCTAATGGGAGTCAGAACCAGGCTTATGTTGTTTCTACCAAAGCACATTTTGTGAGCAGTTGTAGAACCTGTTTTCTCCTGATATGTTGTTTATATATTTCAGGTAATTTATAAATTTGGTATGCTTCAGTGATTCTGGTTCAAAAGTCTCACTGGATCCAATCTGGCGTCTTTTCTTTGATGTCATTATGTTGCAAGTAGAGATCTTTGCTGAGGCATGAGAATATCTAATTATAGGCTATGATGCAAATGTAACTACTGTTTCTCCATATCAGACTACTGGCTTGGATTTACCTCCTTAGCCATAGACATCTATGTCTGAATGAGTCAGTCATGCTCCCTTTAAAAATAGGGGGGAGAATCTGTCCCTTTTACTATGTAGTTCATCGTCCCCTTTGGACTAAATGAATGACACAGGGCAGAAGGACTGCACCCTAGATCTGTGTGTTTCTCTCCACTGATGATAAGTCCAAAACAACCACAACAGATACAGATACATAAGGTTATGTGAGATTTTGCCCTTTCCCTAATGCTGTTTCCTACTTCTGGACATGGCTGTATTGCTTCTTACTTTCTGAGGTCATAACATATTTCTTATAATTGTAAAGATGTACAGCAGCTTGTGAGATTACTTCCTAAAAGGTTTTCTAAAAACCTCTTTGTAGACAGAAGATTTACTGCTGTTTAAGGATTTATGAAGGTGATCTAGAGTGCATTTGCTTTAGATATTGAGAATTCTTTTCTGTGCTATGTATTAAATGGGGATTATATTCTACAGCATTTACCTTAAGAGCTGTGGGCTGTTCATAGGGACCACTTTCAGTGTTTCACCACACAGATACTATTTTAGATGTGAACTGGGGTTTTTTGTAAACAAGCACAGTCATGCAGAAGAACCTTTAGACAACACAAGCTGCACAAAACCGAATGTGAAAATCAAAAAGGCTTTGCTTTATTATTATTTAGAAACAGGAATTTTAGCAGTAGAGGAAAGAGAAGAGTGATGGAAGAAGATGGCATTGAACGGAAGCATCTGCATGTTTCTCTAGAAATTCTGACATCTGTGCTTTGCTTCCACCCTTCCCAGCAAATGTTCGTATTTGCTGAAAAGGTGATTATAAACAGCTAGAAGAAAGAATCAAATAGCTGCATTTCAATTTCTTCGTACATTTCTTTGAGGAGAAAAGTACAAAAAATTGATTTGACAGTAATTTTGATTTTGTACACAAAAACTTTTTTTTTCTCTTCCTCATTTTTATCTATGTACATTTTAGCAAATAAGAGTTCAAGCATTCTCAGTATATCTAACATAGAATGGTAAATTTTTTTTATACTGGCTTCTTAGGCTGATTAAGGTATTGTGAACAGACAGACAATTCTTTGGTTAGGCTATGATGCCATGGTTAGCCTTAAACAACTTACACTTGTTGAGATCTACACGGTTCTATTCCCCTAGTGTATTTTTATCTAATTGTCCTAATGACAGGGAAAACTCTGTTGTTAAGCATCCCTGAGTAGCACTCCTTTTAGACCATTACTGTAAAGTAATTGCCTATTTAAGATTGATAAAGAAGCATGTGGGCATAATGTAATATGTCATTTCCAGTTAATATCTTTCTTGAATGATTTAATAATGAAATTATATGTCTGCTCTTAAATGTTTAATCAGGAAATGAAAATCCTGTCCCAGGTTGGCACAATATCTGGCAAAGGCAGCAGCAAAACCACATCTCTAGCAATGAAGCTTGAAACATGACAATTTCCTCATAACTCCTATTCTCCAGTTCCTTGACCAGATTTGTTGCCCTTCTCTGGGCCCATTGTCTTTTTATTAGTAAATGGTCCAAAACTGGACACAGAACTTGAGGTGGGACCTCAGAAGTGCTGAGTACAGGAGGATGATTACTTCCCTAGTCCTCCTCACCACATTGTTCCTGATACAGGTCAGGATGCCATTGGCCTTCTTGGCCACCTGGGCACACTGCTGGACAGTTCACCAACACACTCCTGGTCCTTTTCTGCCAGGCAGCTTTTGAGCCCCTCTACCCCAGGCTTGTAATGCTGCTTGTTGTGACCCAGGTGCAGGACCCAGCAGTAAACCCTGTTGAACCTCATTCCATTGGGTTCCCAAGTAACAGGTGACAGGAAAAGAAAAAAACAACCTCAAGTTGCACCAGGGGAGGGTCAGACTGGATATTAAGAAAAATTTTTACACTGAAAGTGTCATCACTTCCCTAGTGATCTCTGGAGGTATTTACAAGATGGATAGGCATAGAACTTAGAGACATGGTTTAGGGATGGTTTTTGTCAGAGTTAGGTTGATGGCTGGATTTGATAATCCCAAAGGTGCCTTCCAACCTAAGCAATTCTGATTCTTTCCACCCATTGGTATATATAGAAAGTTCTTATGTCCCCACGTTGTGCAGGTTTGGTTCATAGAAGCAGCCTTGTGCTTAGCAGAGGCAGATCATTCTTGTAGGCCTGCTGTAAGGGAATAGAACTAAAGGTTGATCTTGGCATCTCTCTGTCATGGCCAATGAACTGAAGATATGCGGCTGTATGTCAGAAGCATCTACACCTCTCAAATGACTATGTGTGACTGAAAGCCCAGTGCTGATGCTCTTTTAAGAGCAGGATGTTTCTGCATCTTTTTAGTCCATTGTAGACCTCTTTTTTGTCATTAAATATTTATGGTGGGCTGAGGGGTTCTTTTGGTGTCCTTGTTTTAGTTTTTCTTCTTTGCCACCACCATATTAAGAGGAACTAAAGCTGCAGTTTCACTGGAAGAGAAACTTGGGAACTTACATTCAACAACACTCTTCATTTTCAGGAGTATTGTATAGAAATACAATTTTCTCTCTCATACAAGTTTGTTTTATTTGAGAAGTTATAACACCATCAAAAATGCTAGTAGTTTATTTAAATAGTTTTTATGTCAGTTTTAATAGACTATAGTACATCTTTTTAATTCAGTTGAAAAGTATGTGAACACTTAATACTTCATCTGGTGTTTTGACTTCAGAGAATTGATATTTCACATTTCTGCAGTTTGCACAGTTCTGTTTACATAAGAAAAATACTCCTCCTGCTGCTTTTGACATAGAAATAGATTTAAAGAAGTTCCATGTTTTTAAAAACTGAGAAAAATAGAATCAGAAAGTGCAATGGTGACTGTTTCCTGACATAAGACAGCTCACATTGAACAACGTAGTGGTTGGTTACAAAGTTTATCTTCATATAACTGTCCTCAGTTTTTAATCAAATTTCTTCTTTCAGTAATGCTTATGACTGAATAAAATGTAGTAATTTTTTTTTTATTTTTTTAAAAACTTCTTGTAGAAATTGAAGCAGATTGATATAATCTTCTTTAGTGATCCTTAAATGTAGAGTCAGGTATTTTAAGGGTTAGCTTACTTTATTGAATGAAAACTTAATTTCTTCTGTTTTGCCTTAATTACCTGGAAACAGCAAAATCTAATAACCTAATTTGCTCTGGATACATTTTGAATCTGTAAACTTTAGCATATGTAATCAGAGCAGTCCAGTTTGGTAAGAGTGTTATCATTAAGTGCTGAGAAATTTCTGGAAAAGATTTACAAGTAGAATTCAGCCCAAAGAAACATCTTTCAAGGTGTATCATTTTACTTTAACAGTTCCTGGGAAAACAATGTTATTATGGTGGGGGGTATTGACACCATCAAGTGATATTTATGAATTACTGTCTTAATATAAATGTACCATTCTATTGCTTCTTTAGCATGGGCCTTGGCATATTTTATGAATGTACAAGGGAAGTGCCAGGATTTGGCTTTCTTGGAAGCTGTTCTAGAAATGCTTTCATGTTATGCTAAATTTGTGTGGTATTTTATATCTCACAGCCTGAGGAGCTGCTTATGTTTATGCCTAATAAGCTTTATAGCATGTGTGCTCTTGGTAAAACCAGTGAAACTACTCTTTTATTCATCCTAGAAAGGATGGAAAATGTTCTTAATTTTACTTGTTTGACTTTGACTGCCTGGTCACAGTCAAATAGAGATGGAATTCAATAATTAAATACCGTAACAATTAAGTTCAAACGTAATTGTTTGTGCTAGATCAATAGGTCCCAGGTATTGCCTAACATAATTAGAATTTTTCCTTTGATGGATGCATGAGAGAAAATCTTTTTCTGAATGTCAGAGATGAATTAGAGTTATCTAAATGCATTACATACCTGTCTTTTTTGTACTTCAGTCTGAAGTAATTTCTGCACGGTGCTTTTGAAAATATTTAAATTAGATTTTCAAAGTATGTAAGAAATTACAATGTGTTTTTGGTTCAAATGAAGTATATACAGTTTGATTTCAAGTTGTAAGGTAATTCAAATAATGAGTTCTGTTACAATTGCTGAGAAGTCTATTTTCAGTATTCAGTAGTCACAGTACTTTTCTGTTATTTCTAAACTTGAGTCTTCCCTTTGACTATGTAATGTAGTCTTCTGAGATTTTTCTTCAAGTAGGATGTAGGGTGTCCTGAAATATATTCCTGTCTACTCCTAGACAGAAATTTAGATATGTCTTCTTCATTATATCTGCACCTCAAAGCTCTAGATCCTTTTATTCTCTGCTTTTTAACTGGCGAGGTCTCCAGCTGTTGTCATACACACAATTTTTATTTTATGCTGTTTGATGCATTTTTATCACAAGACAATTCTAGTGGGGTGTTTTGGGGTTTTTTTGGATGTGAAATATGGAACTTAGTTTTTCTGTTAATGTTCAATTTCTTTTAGCTTATGCAGTAGGAAAAGAGGAGCTTAACATTCATATTGCTGTGGTATTTCTTCTGCTGTGGTGAATTTGACTGAGTCACACTTTGACACAACAAATAAATGAAGGGCAGGAGGTCTCAGTGTAGAGATTCTTGTGGAAAGTGATGACCTCATAAAATGAGGGAATCAGGAAGTGATTAATCTTTCTGAAGGAGCTGAAACATGTAAGCTGGTTCATCAATTTATTCCTCAGATTTTGTTTTGCTGTCTTCATTGTATATCTTGTGGAATATTAAATATCCACCTACAACAAAAGCCAGCAGTGAATGATATAAGACTGCATTTATTTGGAGGAAGAATTTTTAGCAACTTGGCTCCACAAAATATGTGACAGTACAGCATCTGGTAGAATATTCATCTCTGTTTTCAGGTGCACTACAATGTTGGCAAAAACCTGGCTGACAAAGGAAATCAAAGTGCTGCAATCAAATACTACAGAGAAGCTGTAAGGTATTAGGAATTTTATTGCTTTAATGAACTATACTAGAATTGTTTCCTTGTTTAACATGAAGAAAATGTTTAGGTATTCATTTTCATGGTCTGCAGCATTGCAGTGCTAGCAATTTATTTATAGTAATACACGTCTCATACATCATAATAGTAATAATATCTTAAATTTTAAATTTTAGGTTGAATCCTAAGTATGTACACGCCATGAACAACCTGGGAAATATTCTGAAAGAAAGAAATGAGCTCCGAGAAGCAGAAGAGTTGCTGTCCTTAGCTGTACAAATACAGTATGTTTAGAACAATGCTAAGCAGTGTTCTGCACCAGCAAAGCAGAAGTGATATAATGGAATCTTGTGTTCTAAATGCTCAATTATCCTCTCTTGTTTGTCTGGTGTTTTGTGGTTTTTTTACCAATTTGCCCAGACCTGATTTTGCTGCTGCATGGATGAATCTAGGAATAGTTCAGAACAGTTTGAGAAGGTTTGAAGAGGCAGAGCAAAGCTACTGGACAGCAATTAAACACAGGAAAAAATATCCAGATTGTTACTACAATTTAGGGCGATTGGTAAGTGCTTTTGCATAGATGATAGCTATCACAGTGATCTTTCTGTGTGTTTCTATATATAATTCTGCTGAACTGTTAAATGCTGACATTCCAGTTTGCTTGATTTGTGGTTCAGGGTGACTTCATATTTTCAGTAGTTTTCCTATTGCTTTCCCAATACATTTTGTTCCATACCAGATTTTGTAGTCCTGGGTTTTTTTTATAAAGATATATAAACAAAAATGTACATTGTGTTCTTTTGTTCAAGGGGATTATTAATAATTTCTCAGTATTAGACTGTTTTGCAGTTATTAGTAATGTTAGGTAGTAGAACTCTGCCAAAAATCTACTCAGATTACTGGAAATATTTCTATTAAATATTTACTTATCCTATTGTGTAGACTGCTAAATTTCATGCTGGTTTTCCTCCCCATTCTGCCAGCACATGCATATTTGAAAACAAGCTTGGCTTCCAGAGAAAAGCAGTGTAGAAATGTAAAATTAATATATATCAGTCTAGCTTCCATAATACCATAGTATTCTTTTTCTTATTTTTTGTCTATAGAAACACATTCTACTAGAATGAAATGAGACATTAACAACTCTTTAGTCTCTTAAGAAAGGAAAGTATAACAAGGGTGCAGATTTGAATCATAATATAGATTTTCTTTCCTTTTTAGTATGCAGATTTGAATCGCCATATAGATGCATTGAATGCATGGAGGAATGCAACAGTTCTGAAACCAGAGCATAGTTTGGCTTGGAACAATATGATTATATTGCTTGATAACACAGGTATAAGGCCTTTTGAATGCTTTAATGAGTAATTCAGAGTCTTGCAAAAATTAAATCTTTACCTGTATTTATATTAAATGAGTTCTAACTCTTACTTGGCTACTGACTTACTCTCTATAAATACAAGAATACCTTTAAACTCAGTAGTTTGAAATCCAGCCCATAAATTGAATTTATGATGCTTGTTTAAAATGTGTGTAAACAAGTTTGTATTAGAGACTAAACTTGAGAACATTTGTATCTGTTCTTTTGAAAATGTTATCTATTGAGAACAAAATGGAGGTTTTCTGTTTTCTTACTCTGCAGGGGTTTTACATTTGTGTGATACCTGTTTTTCTTTAAAAATGCATGTAATCAGCTCTTCATTAAATATGCGTGCTTGCAGCGTGAAAAGTAGCTAATTAAGCTGTGTTATAAGATGCTTTCTCTTTTTCCACTACATGGGCTCCCTCCCAGGCAATCTAGCTCAAGCAGAAGCAGTTGGAAGAGAGGCCCTGGGATTAATACCGAATGATCATTCCCTTATGTTTTCATTGGCAAATGTACTGGGGAAATCGCAAAAATATAAGGTGGGTAACTGGAGCTTTCTGAGTTTGGCTCAACTTCTCTTTTCCTCTTCAAACTATATGCAACTATGCTATAGAAACTGTTTGAGAAGGTTATTATGAACCATGGTGCCCTTTAACTGCAACACAGTATTGCTGTATGATTCTGGCTTAAGTTCATCACCTTACTTTAGACGCCTGTTAGGGATATTGCTGCCCTAAACGGTGTCAGTGGTCACGGGAAATGGGCTCTTAATGTTAAAAACACTAGAGGGCAGTTAGGGTCTAGTATTGCTTCTCTACTGGTAGCCTGCTCTAATTTAGAGGCCTGGGTTCAGCAACTAAAATTAAATGTGATATGCTATCCTTGTGCTTTTTGTATGGAAAGGAAGCAAGGTCTGCCATAACCCAATATGAATTTTATCCTCTTTGCCTCAAGTGCTATCTCAAATAGAAGTATTGCAGACTTGCTAGTTGCAGATTGAGGGTGCAATACCTGGGTAAACCCAGAATATGATGAGGGAATTGTCCATACACTGAGCAATGTATTGAACTTTCTCTTGGTTGCAGTGGACCAGCCTGGATGTGATACCTCAGTATTAGCTAATTACATTGACAATTAGCAAAGGTAATAGGACTGTTGAGAATGAGTTGTTTTTCAAAAGGAATTGTATATGACCTTGTAAAGAATACACTGCACACAGTTAATACATATTTTAAATAACTCCATAGTCACTGGTGTATGTGATAGAGACAAATTGATAATCAAGGAAGTTTTTGGTTGCCTTAGAAAAACACAGTTTACTAACATATGGCTTTTGAGGGTGATTATGGCTTTTAGGTAGTGATTATGTTACCCGCACTGAAGGCACATTTCTTTGGTATATGCCAAGTAAGAAGATGTTATGATGTTAAATATGGAATAGATACTTTTTATTGTCAATTCCTGTATCAACTTAGATTTCTACAGTCCTGTTCAGCTGTAGAGTCATGACTTGTTAACAAGTAAAGCTGAGGCCTGTGACAATCCAGCATTTTTTGTTAGTGATGCTGTTCAACACCTGCCCTGTTAATATTTCACTGGTCTGGCTGGGGGTTTTGTTCTGTACACTCACTTTCTTTTCTTCTTCCACCTGAGACTGTTATCAAATATATACTTAAGGTGACTTTAGCAAAGATCCAGAAGGATGCAAATTAACATCCAGAATGTATAAGGGGTGAAATTATGGAGGTGGTAATTGCTGGGATTATTTTGGTGAGTCATGACTGTGAAAGAACAGAGGTTTGTATAGCTATTTGTCAAGAAAAGGGTGCAGTATGACAGAATAAAGAGCATTGGTGGTGAAATAAGTAGAAAAAAATAGGTTAAAACCAAGATAAAGAACTTTCGCAGATGTAGAAGAAATGAATCTGTTTTAGTGGATTTTAAAAAAATTTAAAAGGAAGTACTGGCTTTGATTGCTAGCACTGAAAGGTCATTATGCTGCATAGGAATGCACTGGAGACAAAGCAGAAATTATAGTAGGGGAAAATGAAGATGACTTTAAGTCAGCATGCTGAATGAAGCAAAAGGAGCAATGGAGCCCAGGAAAGAAAGAAGGGAGTCAGTGTGCATTTTAATATTTCAATATGGGGTAGTAGGTTTGCATAAAACAAGAAACATAACCTAACATGACTTGACACTGATGGGTTTTAACAGGAAGAGCAAATTTAGAGAATCGAAAAGGGAAGTAATTTAGAAAAGGTTACCATCTCAGCAGCTGTATTTTGCATCACCTGTTAAGAGAGATAGAGATTTAAAGGGGAAGAATGCTGATGACAATGAAAAGCATGGAAAATATAGATTTCTTGTCTAATCCATCACTAGGTAAGTACAGAGAGAAGTGGATAGCTTTTTAAAGATTTTTATTGAGTGTTCAGGATAGGATGGGAAGATAGAGAGATGGAGACTGTCAAGGTGATGGAGGTAATTTTTAGAGGGTTGCCTGGCTGTCTGATGTGTTGTATAACCTCAGGCGTTTCATTTATTAGATTACTTGCTATGTGTCTGTGTAAAAGTTCTTACTGTATTGCCTCTGTTGCCATAAAGTAAGATTTGTACTGGTTTGGATTTTTTTTTTGTTACCTCTTATTTTAAAAGACATTGAGTCAAAAAGCTTTATGAGAGACTTCTTTCCAATAAGCACACAATATTCTCCTTTATTTTCAAATGCACTTTGATTTTTGAAAGGTGGTTTCCCTCAGTGACTGCAAAAAGCTCCAACCCTTTATGATTTCTGTTTGTACATACTTAAGAACGAGATACTGCTCCAGAAACAAAAGCACATCAAGGATGAGCATTTCAGTGAATTTGTTTTTCAACTGACACATATTATACTATTGTTAGAGTTCTCCTTTAAATGCTAGTTCCTGTTGCAACAGATGAAGAGCCAAGCTATCTTTAGTTATTTGTATGCTGTACTTCTGCTATGTATGCATCTATGCCTTTTCACTGAAAAGTACAATAAATCAAAACCATTCTGCATTTTTGGTGTTTGAAATAAAGCCAGACCACAATTTTGTGCTGTGGCCTTGGCAGCAGACAGAATGCAGTGTGCTTACCCAAAGCCTTTAATATATGCTGTGTTCAAGTTTCTTGGCAACACTTAGAGATTTGGTGAGACAGAGTAATTTGAAATATCAGCAGATGCACTGCATTGTCTATTTACTCCATATATCTCCAGTAATATGAATATGATGCACCTTCAATAGCCTTTAATCAGCCAGTGTGCTTCTGCTAGCTGCTGAGCAAAGCAGTGGTGATAAAAATGTTTTCAGCACACAGCTGAAGATGTATGGTAATAGCAGCCAACTCTGAGAATCTATTTCATTAAATTTTCTGGGAAGACATTGCACTTGTTGTCAGATTAGACTTTAATGGTGAAAGAATGAGCCCATACATTAGGTGTTTCTCCTTTGTGTATATAGCAGCTTTTAGGTGTAAAACTGAGTAAATTGGACACTGCATCTTCCTGTTAACCTGCCCAATGAAAAAAGTAAAGATTTACTTATTAGACCAAAATACTAAGACTTGCAGTGGAAAAATACACCATTTTGTGTTACTTCTGACTACAACATGCTCTCAGGTACCAATCCAGTGATGATTTTTAGGCTTGGATGGTTGTATGAAAAGGGGAAGTTATCTTCCAAAACCACTGGATTTGCTCTATGTTTGAGTCTTAGTATGTTTCTCAGATGACTGAGTTAGAATGATTTGATAAGAGTAATTTTCCGTGAAAGTGACATACAGGGGTCATCTCACTCAACTCCTGACCCAAACCAGGGCCATTAACAGTTGAATCTTGAACACTTCTACAGATGCAAAATCTAAAACCACTCTGGAAAGTGCCTTCCAGTGCTTGACCACCCTTACGGTTAAATAGTAAATATATTTATTTTATCCAATTGGACTTTCCTCTATGCCAGTTTGCATTCATTGTGTCTCATCTCACAGAATTGTGAGTAGAATCTGTCTCCATCTTCTCTGTATCCTCTGATAAGGCAGTGTTGTAGATAGGAACAGGTTCTCCCCTTCATCTTTGTTTCTGAAAGCTGAAGAAATTCGATTCTATGAGCTGCTCTTTATATTTCTTGTCCTCCAGTCCCTAGTCATCTTGGTGCCTCTCTGCTGGACTTACTAAAAGTATGTCCACATCTTTCTTGTAATGGAAATCCCCAACCTGAACAATTTGGGATGTGATCTTACAAGTGATAAATAGAGAAGATTAATTATTTGACTGGATTTACTGGCTGTTCTTAATAAAGCCTAGGATGTGGTTGGTCATCTTTGCAGTGAAGGTATGCTGATGGCTTTTATTCTGTTTGCTGTCTACCAGGCCCACTGGATCCATTTCTGTGAGCTGTTTCCTAGAAAGTTGCCCCCCAGCCTATATTTTGGCATGGGGTTATTCCCATCCCAAATGCAGAACTTTCTATTATACTTGAGAACTTCATGATCTTCCTGTGGTCCAGTCCTATTCCACATCTTCATTATCAATCTAGATGATGGGCTAGAGTGCACCCTCAGCAAGCTTGCAGATGACACAAACCTGGAAGAAGTGCCAGAGGGTCATGCTACTATCCAAAGTGACTCAAAGCAGGCTGGAGAGATTGGCTGGTAGGAAACTCATTTAGTTCAGCCAAGGGAAAGTGAAAAGCCTTGCAGATGGAGAGGATCAAGCCTAGGCATGTAGTACATGCTGGGGTCCACCCAGTTGTAAAATACCCTGGCAGAAAAGTACCTGAGAGTCCTGGTGGGCACCAGTTTGATTGAAAATGAGGCAATGATGTGCCTTTGTGACAAAGAAGGCTAATAATATCTTTGCTGCATTAGGAGTAATGCCAGCAGATTCCTCTCTACTGGTCAGGCCACACCTGGAGTCCTATGGCCAGTTTCCATAGATCTATGGACATACTGGAGAGAATACAGCAAAAAGACACAAAGATGATGAAGGGACTGGAACATCTTTGCTATGGGGAAAGGTTGAGAGAGCTGGGGCTGTTTAGCCTGAAGAAGTCTCACAGAGAGGATCTCAACATATATAAATACCTGACAGTGCAAAGAGGCTCTTTTCAGTAGTACTCTGTGACAGTACAAGAAGCAATGGGCCCAAACTAAAACAGGAGTTGTCGTCTATGAACATTAAGAAGTATATTTTTACTGTGACTCTGACATAATACTGGCACAGGCTGCCCAGAGAGATTGTGGAGTCTCCATCCATGGAGGTTCTGCCTGGTCATGGTCATGTACAGCTGGCCCTGCTTGAGCAGGGAGTTTGGACCAGATGACCTCCAGAGGTTCATTTGAACTTCAGCCATTCTGTGATTCTTGCTATCTGTCCTGTTCAGATACCTGTGAATAGCAGCTCTCCCCTTCAGTGTGTTGATCATTCCCTCCTCTTAGGTTCCCTCTGTAAAGTTTTTGAAAGGGCATTCAGAACCATCATTCAAAAAATTAGTGAAAACAATAATACAGGTTTCAAAAAGAAAACACTAAATAATATAGGTTTCAAAAAGACTCAAGTATCCAGGAACATTAATAACCCGGGTGTGAGAATGCTGAAGCTGCTGCTTATGCCAGGGAAAAGCAATACTAAAACTTGCACTATAGAATCATATATTCCCTAAATTTCCAGACATCTGGTTCATTTCCTCACTTCTATCCATACATTCCTTCTACTGAAATAGAATGTTCTGTAAAAGAATGTGTTAAGAACTCAAGCATTTGTAATTTCCTTGACCTGAGAAAATGAAGGCACTTTGTGCATCAGGCTGTCTTGGCTTCAGAGTGGCAGCCTCAGCTGTGCTAAGGAATGCTTTGAAAGGAGTGTGTAGTTTGTGTTTGCATTTGAACATCCTGGGAAGCCCTTAAGTCACTCAGAACTGCGAGACTCAATCTTAACATCAGTTCTTGTCCCCACTGAAGGGACCCCTACAGAGACTTGTTTCATGCTTCACATGAGAAGATGGTAGAACCCGAAATCTGGCTGATGGGCTTTCTTTTTCACTAGAGTCTGTGTTGTGCTTCATGGATGTAAGTAGTAAAAGCTTTGCACAACAGAAAGGCCTTTTCCCCAGGTTCTTATTCTTGCATACCTCAGACAGCAAGTATGTGCATTCAGATGGAAACCTGCCACAGGGAGATAATTTTATCTTCAGGTCATTTTCATTGGAACTCGATGAGGAACTTTTCCTAAAACATGGCACAGTATAGAAATCTGTGTAAAATTTTCTCTTTAAAATAGCTAAGCTTGCATTAAAGCAAGTAGATATGCTCCATTTGGATTGGGGGTTATCTCTTTTTAAACTTTCACAGGCAATACACTCTGTAATAAGTATATATTAGCAGATTGAGAAAATATTTGGATTGCAGAATAAATTTAGTGGTAAATTGCTTCTCTCTGAATATTTGGTGAGGCAGCTCAGCTTTTCTAAGAAGGACTTGGTCCTAAGAGTGCACACCACAAGTGAGAATAAAGAAAAGATAACTTCTGAGGAAATGTGAGGAGTATTTTAGTTGTCTTAATTTTTTAAGTAGCAGGCACTTAGATACTCTTCATTGAGAACCATGGTGGATCATTTGTTTGAAAGTGGTTTACTGGAATGCCCTCATTTTAAATGCTAAAAACTAAAGAGAAAGGTATCTAAAAGCAGTTTTCTCAGATACTGAATTATGGTATCCTTAATGTGATGGCATAAGTAGGGAGGACTTAAATAGGTGCTTGAAATTATTATACCTAGACAATAAATAAATAAATAAACTAGACTACTTTGCAAACTTCACCAATGATTAATAGCTCTCTGCTAGAACAACAGCAGCCTGTGAAAGGATGATACTTTCTTGTAGCATTATTGCTGTTTTTTGGAGGCTGCTGCCTCCTAAGCAACAGGATCAACACAGCCTTAGAATATACATATTAGTGTCATCATATATATATCACATAGTTTGGGAGGGTTTTTTATTACAATCCTGGGTAAATTTTGTGTTATTTTATATACAAGAGTGGACTGTTGTGTTGACTTGTTGTTTTAAATTATTCAGGAATCTGAAGCTTTGTTCCTCAAGGCAATTAAAGCCAATCCTAATGCTGCCAGTTATCACGGTAATTTGGGTAAGAGCCTTTCTAACTCTTATCAGCAGTATTGTTTGTTTGCTTCATATTCATTGTGTCTAAAAAGAAAAAGCAATCTTTTGAGCCTTCTTCCTGCTGGGCAGATTTCCATTTTACTTCCTCGAAAAACTGCCAGCTAGAAGAACAGGGCACTAAACCAGAAAAGCTGTCACACGATATGACAGATCAAGAGGGGCTTCACAATCCAGCCCAGAGGTAGCTGCACTTCAGTGTCTGCAAATTGGTTCATTTATGCTATGCTTGTAACCCGCAATGAGCTCAACAGATAAGAGCTGCCATTTATGGCCGCGCTGTAATTCATTCCCCTTCATCATTCCCATGCCAGTTCTGCTCCCAGGCTTTGCTCCTGCATTTGGCAACAGAACAAGCAGTTACTGTGCCACCAGCCAGCGAGAGACCCTCACTGAAAACAAATGCTTTAATGTTGTTTTCTAAGCCATTGGCAAAATTGTGCCTTATTCAACAATATTGCTAATGAAATTCCTCATTGATGTTCCAGCTGTGCTTTATCATCGCTGGGGAAATCTCGACTTGGCAAAGAAGCACTATGAAGTCTCTCTCAAGCTCGATCCTATGGCACCCGGCACCAAGGAAAACTACAACCTCTTAAGAAGGAAACTGGAGCAATTGCAAAAGAAAGGCAGTGCCTGATGTTTCTTTTCAGGTTGTCCGTGCATGCTGTTTACAATGAATGTTACATGGGTACTTTTGACCATGTAAAGGATTCAGTCATTATTTCACAGCAACGGGAACACCACCAGCACCGCACACTTGAATGTCCAGTTATGCCCTCCTACAGATCCTAACATTTCAGCTTGAGGGATCATTTTATTTTTACTATTGAACTGCTTTTAAAGTCCCTTAGAACGTTTTTATAGGTGTATGAAAGCAGTACAGGTGGAATCTCATAGCTTTCACTTGTAATTTGATGTCTTCATCTGACTTTCTACTAGCAGGATGAATATCAGAAGGCAGTTTTATATCTGAAAGTGATTCTTCTAAAAAGTGCAATTTCCTGTTAAAATTACTATCTTTTTTAAGTATGAAGAATATCTATCCACTTCAGTTTTATTACTGCCAGTCCTGCAGGGCCAGTGGAAGAATGGATTCTCTCCAGCACGTCAGTCTACTCATCTTACTTGGGTTATGCCCTTGTTCCTGTTACTGGCACTCCCCCTTGTGAAGTGCTGAATTTGTACATGAGTAAATGAGGACAAGGATTTGACCATAAATGTTTGAGAGGCTGTGTACTGCCAAGGCATCCTTGAGAGGAGAAAATACTCTTTGTTTAAGGTGGAGATTTTAGCTGGCAGCAAAGGGAAAAGAAGTGTGAGGACAACAGAAGAGCCAGCTGGGGTTTCTGTTCCTACAGGCACCTTCATCTAGCACAGGCAACTTGGGCAGCAAGTCAGAATTGCTTTAGCTCCTGGGGCAGGTCAGTGCTCTGAATACAGTACAGTGTCTACAGGAGCCAGTTCTTGTGTTCTCAGGCATTTCAGTCCTTTGTGGTGAAGGGCATTACACCTTTCAGCTCCTGCATCATTGGTGAATAAGGAGAGAATTTATGTGAAAAAGTAACTGGGCTGAGGACCCGACCTTGGCTGTTAATGTATTAACTGAAAGGAATTCAACTTGACCTTTGTCTCCTGTGGCTAATGTATTTGCTGAAGTGGCAGTAGAACAAGGAATAGCTGTCTAATGTGTGAACTGATCACTTTGATGTGAGATGATTCAGAGATGGTATACATTGATACAATGATACCTTTCAAAATGTACTATGCTTTAATACATGTTTAAACTCTGTCCAGAGTTCTTTGTCTTGTGCTAGTTATTACATTTCTGCTTCAGGAAGTTGTCACATATCTGTCTATAAGTGGTTTGGTTTGTTTTTTGAGATTTGAAGATTGCTATTGGGTGTGAAAACTGAGCAGATTTACCCCTCTTTTCATATTCCTTCATTCCTTCTGACCATCTCCTCCAAGCAGATTTTGACCTGTGCATTATTTGCAGCTTTCCTGATTAGTGTGATAGTTTTTGCCTAGGAGATTTCATTATGTTCTCTATAAAGAACTCATCTACGTATGGAACCATTTAAAGTGTCGGGGGAATGCCTGCCATAGAACAGGATGTCATGGGACCTGCCCATCTGACTGCCATGTAACCATTCTACATCTAAAGGATGTTTTGAACCAACAGTGGCTACTTTCACTTTATAAATTTACTTGGAAGTAAATTTTCAAGAATGATGTGTGTCTGTGGAGCACATTGCAATACTGCAGAGTTACCAAAGCATCCTCTGACAAAGCTATTTTGGGCACTACCAGTAGTGCAGCTACTGTAATGTTACGTTCATGCCAGACTAACTGTAAATGTGGCTGGCGAAGCCACAGGAGTGTGATGCTGTCCATAAATTTGCCTTTGAATGAACTAACATGCCTGCATTATATAGTATGTTGTCATAATGGTTTTAGTTGAGGTACCAGAGCCATGTATTGGTGCTAGTGCAGTGTGGCGCTAGTTTGTAGCAGAAGATAAATGTGTTTAATATAATCAGGTCTTTTCTGTGTATTTGGAATATAACATACCAAGTTTAAATTATTTTTCCCATCATGAAGTTCACATGTATAGTTTTCCCTGCTGCCTGGCATATTAGCTTTACAGAAGCCTGCTAGGTCAATATTATTTAAGGGGTGTGAATTCTCTCTAGGTCAGTCTAAACCAAAGCAATTGTAGGAATTCCTCTGTGGAAGTTAGTCTGTCCTGCTTGGGAGTCACAGATGGAAGAGGCATGCCAACAAATTGGTTGTTTTATTGATACTTGAAAACGGTGTTTATTCTTTAATACAGACCACATGATTCCTTCTTGATTAGATTTCTACCTGTGTATATTTCTGTGAAGATTTATTTGTTTTACATAATTTTAAGTTTTATTGTGTTTGCTTATATGATGGTAATGTCTGATGTCATGTTGGGGCAGATTTGGGTTCAAAAGAAGCAACAAACAAGAGTGCTTTTTTTAATAAAAAATTCCTTAAGACTTTCAAGAGTGAGAATTTTTTTTTTTTACTTTCAAAAATACTTCAAGAGTGCAAATAATACAGTGGGGTTTATAAAATTGGTTATAATATAAACCATTTTAATGTAATACTTGTTTTTTTCATACCTCTTAACTAACTCCTGAAATAGTACAGAACACACAACATGAAAAAGAGGAAGGTGAAAAAGTGGATTTGCACATCAACATTGTTATAAACATGATACCTTTCCACCATTGCTAATTACAGAAGATTCAAGTTCCCTGCTTATCAGCTGTCCTGCTTGATTTTGTAGTAAATTAAGAAACCTGGATAATTTTTTCTCAAAGATTTGCTTGTTCATATTCAGATCTGAGGAGAGAAGTAGAGGATAATTATTGCACAGAATGGAATCAGGAAAATACAATTACTGCTCTGGGTGACAATCTTTTTCATCAGAAACTTCCAAGAGAGCTCCCTAGTTGTGTTTCTTTCATGTTTAGACCCATGGCAAGTTTCATATATTTTCCTTTCAGGATTTAAACTTTAGAGATGTGGGTTGTGTCTATGTTTTATGAGCACTCAAATAAAAAAATCTTCAATAATTTTGAATTATTTCTTAAAAATAGTGGGCCAATTCACTGGGAACTCATTTTGTTCAGAAAAGCATGGATTCTGAAACGTGATGCATCTCCTAAAGAATGCATTTTCAGGATGTGAGGCATCATGTTCTTGATGCAGGTATTCCACTTCATTAACTTTGAAGGGTAATTAAGGTGATCAACTCATATATACAAATGAAGTCTGAGTGCTGCTTTCAGCTGAAGTAATGTGGCCCCCTATGCCTCTAGCACTCCAGGACTTTATCTGCACCATAAATATTAAAAGACTGTCACTGAAGCAAATTGGCAGGTACCTGCCTTGAGAGTTACAGTAGCTGGATGAGGGAATGGGATGAGACAAATTGAAAGAGCTTTGGTTTCTACAGACAGTTAAATTTTTATGGCTGATAAAGCATCTGAATGTCAAATCTCTACCTACAGAAACAGAACATTCAGGTCCATTGTTAGCCTGTCTGTGATCAAAATAAATGGTCACAACATCTTATTAAATTGAGTCATGGTGTCCTTTGTTTTAAAAGTATACTAAAGCAACTGTACATTTGCAAAGGTGAGGGTTGGGTTTTTTTTCTTTAAATTGCAGATGCTATTTCAAGCTGTAGCTGTCAAAGCATTAAATGTGGTAGCATAGCCCATCTTTATGTGGTGGGTTTTTTTTAATTTAAACATTTTTACATTTATTTGCTGGATCCTGCTTGTGTTTAACATTTCATAGAATCTCACAGAGTTGGAAGAGACCTTCAAAGGTCACCTAGTCTGACACTCCTGCAGTGATCAGGGACATCTTGCTCAGAGCTTCATCAATCTCCAGGGGCCTCCATCACCTCACTTGGCAACCCGTTCCAGTGTCTCACCACCCTCATGGTGAAGAACTTTTCTAATGTCTAATCTAAACCTGCCCTGCTCTAGTCTAAAAACCACTGCCCCTCATCCTATTGCTACGTGTCCTGGCAAACAGTCCCTCCCCAGCTTTCTTGTAGGCCCCCTTCACATACTGGTAGGCTGCTATGATGTCTCCCCAGAGCCTTCTCTGTGCTGAACAGAATTTCACATGAGCATTGGTGTGTTGACACACCTATCATTACATGTAGGTTCCTGTGGGATTCCTGATTTGTCCTTGCATTGAGTGCTGCTTCCTTCCACAGCCCTTGATACAACTCTATGAAAGATCTCTTTAAGAGATTGTGGCAAGGAGGAAAAGATCAAAATCTGCTAGAAACAAAGGCAAGACCACGTGGTTGAATATCAGTGACACCGAGGAAGCCAAATAATGTCACATACCACCATAAGCAGTGAGTGCTATCAGTAATGTCCACTTTAGAGCAGGTGCTGCACCCACAGTAATGTGGAATAGTTGTACATGGGTCTAATGTTATAAATACGGCAGCTTGGACCACATTTATAGGGGAAAAGGACCCTATAAGCTACTGGGAAGAGGAGGATGTAAGTGTGGCTGCACAGGCTGTTGAGCACCAGAGGATGGATTACCTCTGTACTAAGAAAGCTGCAGTGTTGTGGCATGGGTGTTCCGTGATGATACATGTCAAGTATTCAGGGCTTTTTAAAATAAGTATTTTTGTTATTAAAAAAAAAAAAATCCCTGCAGATGCTAAAATGGGTAGCTCATGATTGCTGAGTTGCACTGTGGGGTTTTTTTGCTGTGTTAATCATGTAGATTACTAGTGGTGCATCTCAACTTATTTTCAGCTCAGCAAGAAGTGAATATGCTTGCAATAGAGCCATATAATAAATCTGCCTTTTATTATCTTGTTGCATAGATTTTAGTGGTGACAGTAGTGTTAATTTTTGTGGGAAGTTTTTACTTGGGATTCTGCTATAAGCCAGGAAGAACATCTAATGGTAGTATGACAGAGACAAAGGTTCCTTTTAGAGTAACAGTTCAAAAACTTGATTCTGCACAAGTGCACTGATGTTGAATGAAAATGCCTAAAAAAAAAAAAAATAANAAGGAATGGAAGCTGCAACATCACTTGCTGTCCCAGCAACTGGGCTGCATAATGGAGCTCATGTGCTCCACAGAAACCAGTACAGAATGGGTAAGCATCAATCCAAGCATAAGAGATTGTAAGTCCTGGCCCTACTGCTCACCTGTTCATTTTCTTAGTCATTTTCTTACGTGGAGCTTTAAGATTATTTGGAAATAAAGCAGCCTGCTTTATCTTTCTTTCAGATCATCGAAGCCAGCTATCAACCCAGCTTGGGCAAGAGCCATCCCTAAACCACATCTCTCAGCTCTGTGTCTACATGTTTCTTTAATACCTGCAGGGATGGTGCCTCAAACACTTCCCTGGGCAGCCTGTTCTAATGCTTGATAACCCTTCTAGTGTAATAGATGTGTAATGCTTGTAACCCCTCTTCCTAATATCTAGCCCAACCCTCCCTTGAGGCTACTTTAGGCCATTTCCTCTTGACCCATCACCTGATACATGGGAGAAGAGACCAACCCCAGGAGGAGGTAAAGAGAAAGGGCCAACCTCTTAGCCGAGGTTTAAACTTGTGCTTTGACACGCTCAAAAATCAATATCGATATTGCTTTAAAATAATAACAAAGTGTTTTTGAAGTTCTCCTAAAGCTAAACCCTGGAGGTGTTTAAGGCCAGGCTGGATGAGGCATTGAGCAACCTGGTCTAGTAGGAGGTGCCCCTGACCATGGCAGGGGGGTTGGAACTAGATGATCTTAAAGGTCCCTTCTGACTCAAATTCTGTGATCCAATGATTCAAGTCTGGTGGCTGGGGCTGCAGTGCCGGATGGAGGTTCCTCATGGTCCCAGCTGGGACAATCCCGGCGCCGCCACTTCTACCCTTGCCGGCTTTTGGGGAGGCCTTTCCCCTTGGCCCGTCATTGGTTCGGGCCGCCCGCCTCCTGGCCCGCAGCCTGCCGGGCTCCGCCTGGCCTTTCGCTTCCCTCCGGGACAACGACCCCGGATCACCCCTTCCTAATGCCCCGGTTCGTATCGCCGGCAGGCTCCGCCCCCTCCCGCCCCGTGGCC
>VZTY01017239.1:239307-336557 GCA_013400935.1 Turnix velox | reverse complement strand
CCGAAGGCAGCAGCCGCGCTGGCGAGTGAGTAGCGGTCGCCGCCACTGCTGCGGGGGGCGCGTGCGCGTGCTACCGGGGCGGGGCCGCCCCTACGTGACGCGACGGCACCGCGCGCTTCCAGTGGCCGGTGGCCTTCCGCGCGTGCGCTTCGGTGGTGGCCCCTAGTCTGAGGTGACCGAGTCCGCCGAGGGTTCAGGAGTGCAGGAATAGGATGGGAGGGGGGAGGCGGCGAGTCCGCGGGCACCGGTGGAGAGCACTCTTTTCACCTGCGGCCGCTGGGCTGAGGGTGCCGGTGGCGGCCTTGTAGTCCGTTAGGGTAGGAGCCGCCGGCTCTTCGGAGAAGCCCGGTTGTCCCGCCGTGTGGCCAGTGAGGTGGTAGCGGTGCGCCTCAGTGTGCCGGGGTGGCCGTACTGGTGGCAGCCGGTGGCTGCGGCTGTGTGAGAGAGATCTGCTCGGAACGCCGAGCTGGGGACAGTGGTGACGGGCCAAGGGCACGCACTTTGTATTGGCCTGGGGCTCAGGAGATCAAAGTATCCTCCTACCCACAGGTGATCCCTTGTGATCCGGACACCTGTTTTAGTCTCGTACCTTTATCTTGCTGAGGCAAATGGCGTGCACTCCCAAGAAGAAAACTCTATAAATTAGGAGAAAATACTCCCGATACCATACATGAGGATAAGCTGTGACAGTTGATAGTTTGCAAAATGACAGGTTTTTTGTCTGCATTTTTGTATTTGTATTGCTGTCTACCTCTCTGGTTGGATTAATGAAGCAGCATTAACGCTTTCAGTCGTAAAAGGTTAACTGTGGTCCTCCAACTGAAGGAAGATCTTTAAGCTTCTGATGTTGCAACGAATATGTATACAAGGCAAACACTCCTGGCCCTCGTACATAAAAGCTTTAAAGATTTAAGTTTGGCATAAGCACAGTGAGTAATCCAGCACACTCTACACAGTTTTGTATTTCACACCACTAAAATACTGGGTATGCACAGTTAGGAGGCAGGGTATTACTGCCTTTTGATTACAGTGCTAAGAAAAGGTGTAAATGAGTGTTTACTAAGCTATGCGCCGTTTTTTTATCTTGGTGAGCATCCTGAGAATTTCCTTATGCTGTATTTTCATTTTCTGCCTTCTTTTTCCTGTGTATTTCTCCATTTTTGAGTTACGTAGACTTTTTTTGAGTTAAGATTCATTTGGCAGTATCTGTGTTAACTTCAGACAATTAGCTCCCTCATTTTCTGCTTCAGGGCTTTTTAATTTGCTACTCCTGTAACTTTTGCTATGCTTTGAAAGTACTGAGGTTGCAACTTGCATAGAGCTTAACGTAGAGAGGCACAACTATAAATATCTCCATGACCAAGTGTTTTTTCTGTACAGAGCTCAGTGAAAGGGGAACTTGTTTTATATACTCTAAGCAAGCAGTCAACCTGGAAAAACAATTTCTTGACAATTAAAATTGTTCGTTGTGGCCATAAAGACAGGCATTAAGTTTTGCATGTCTGAATGAAAAATGGGCATCCTTCCATCTTTGCTCTTTCCTCTCCCTGAGAAAAGCATTAAAAACCGGGATTGTGTCTTTAAATGGCACGTCTCCTTGGCTAGCACTCATCTCCTGCCCTTGCTTCATCATAGCTATCCAAGTTAAGAAAACTAGCATGTCTTTTTAGAAAAGTGTTTGTGATGTTGGGAAAGAAGACTCAATAGTCAGTATTCTGTTGCCATCTGAACAGGACAGATGTCTCCTTCTGGCTTTCTTGAAAACTGAATTGTTAAGGGTGTTTCGTGTTTTTTAAAAAAATTAATTTTCCACATGTTGGTGATGGTTTAAAGCCTGGACCCTATTGCTGACAAGTATCAACTACTTCACAAGCGTGTTGTACTTAATTTTGCTTGGGATGTTGCAGTCTGTTTGCTCCTCACTTTCCAAATCATGGTGTTCTGCATCAACTTTGCAAGCAAGTTTCTCTGAGCTTGTTCACAAGTTTGTTTTGACACCACTGGGATATTGACCAAAGCATCACTCGGTCATGGAAGAGAATTGGGCTGTGTTGCTGATACCTGTTGTGTCATAAGCTCCTTTTAAGTTTTCTTTTGATGGCTTCTTTATGTGTGTGATTAGAGTCTTCTGCTGATTGTTTTCTCGGATCAGCTCAGGGCAGAGATGTTTTGAATGCTTCACTTACTTCAGCATCTGCCTTTTATCTCTTACAAAGGATCATCATGTCAGTTCATGCTTACCTTAGCTGATTTTTTGATGTAGAAATCTTAGTGGCTGTGGAGAGTATCTAGCACAAACCAGCCTCAGGCTAAACCATCTCTCCCATCCACTGTTGTGCTGACTGCAGCCTCTTTGCTTGAGAAAGTGTCATCTAGCATTGCCTTTAGTCCTGTTTTGGGGGAGGCTGGCCTAGGTGACCTTCAAAGGTCCCTTCCAACCAACATTCCTCTGTTTCTGTCTATATGTTTTCATGAGTCCCAGCAGTAAACCCACTCTTTTTTGAAAATTACTCTCATCTGGCTGCTGATATAACCATGATATTTACCTGTTCTGCTTCTGTTGTTCACATGGTTGCATTAGTTCTTTTGGGTCAATTGAGGTTTTGTGGCTGCCTAATCTGTGTTTTGAAATCGTGAGTTATTTATGGGCATAAAGGTACAGTCCTAAGGGTGCAGGAAGGGAGATAAGAGAATAATAAATTCCAGGGGTATGGTGGCATTTTCATTCTGCTGCTACCTCTGATGTGCTTTTACCCTCTGATGTTTAGTCAAATTATGAGGTTTTGTGTAGTCATGAACAGCATTAATAGTTACTGTTTGTGGGAAAAAGCAAGTAACGTTCAGGTCACTGTCATTTTGGTCATCTCTTTTTTTGAAGCAAAGTACCTTTTCCCTGTTGCCATTCAAGTCTGGTATGTTTCTCATGCTCTAAAAGCATATGCTCTTTGAATTGAACCTGATCAACTCATTTTAATAACTCTCTTGATTCAAGCAGAATTGAATACAAAACTTGCCTGACATTTTACGTGACATGAACTGCTTAAACGCTTGAGCAGAGAATACATGCTGTGATAGGGTGCATTTTTATCTGAACTGATGCTACCTTCATTTCAGAGTATTCATTTTACAGCATTCTGACAGAGAGGATAAGTATTACATAGATAATTTAATAAGGAACAGGGGAAACGTATGGATGCAGTCATGTCATTGAGTTTGCAAGTGCAATACCTTTTTCATTCCATCTCTCTAAAAAGAGTGTGCTTAATACCTTTTTACTTCAAAATAAGACCTATTCAAGCAGTAGTAAATCACAGTTCTTCAATCAAAATCTGTAGCTATATAGAATTTAATGTGTTTTTTTTTCACTCCAGAAGTTTAATTACATTTTATGCACCAGCTTTTTTTCTTGCTTGCAGAAACCAATTAATGCTGAAGAAGAACAGACTGTCCCAAGACAACATAACATAACATTCTATTGATTTATCTTTACAGTTATTTTCAAGAATGCCATTTATATTAAGATTCTGAGCCACTGCCATTTCTCTAAGTGTGTTGGCTATTTCCTCTTAACATCCTGAGAAAACATATTGAAAATCTCTGTCACTCCTGATTACTGTCTTATAACACACCCCTTTTCCCTTGGAATTATCCATGTAACCACCTTTCTCTGCATCATTTTGATGGTAATTGCTCCTGTCCTTTACTAACAGAGTTACCATTGTAATGCTGACATTCTGAGAGGGGATCTTGGCCCTGTAGAATCTCCTTTTCTCATCCCTTCCCTAAAGCATTGCCTTTTTCCAAGGCTATGTGTCGCCACTGTAGCTGTGAGGGAGATCATCCCATATGTGCCAGGCTTCAGCTATGTGAGAGTATTTCTAATAGAGCAATAATGCAATTTTAAATGTATGTGCTATCGAATAATACCAGAGTAATAACAAGTCTATTTCTCTGATTATAATCTTTCCCTCCACTAACTTTGTTTAGCTTGATATAGTATCACAATTTCTATAATTGATTCAGGTTGGAAGGGACCTTGGGTGTCTCTAGTAGAATCTCCTCTAGTTGAATCTCCTTATTCAAAGCAGGGTCACCTGCATGGGCAGACCAGGCTGTTCAGGGCTTTATCTTGAAAACCCAGGGCGATAGAGACTGCATATCCCTCCAGAGAGCTTGTTTCAGTGTTTTTTGCATCATACAGACCCCATTCCTCGAGTCAAGTTTGGGCTTCTCTTGTTTGGGTTTATACCTACTATTTCTTCAACTAGTGAAATACCAAGTGAAGTATATAATTTAGTACAGTTTACCTTCTGGTGGACAGCCCAGTTTCTGTACAGGACTTCAGTTATTTAAGTTTTTATTGTTTGTGCTGACACACTGTCTCCTCTTCCATCTGCTTCTTTTGATAAGAGACTTGCATTTGAAATGTGAGTTTCATTTGTAGTTTTGTGGCAAGAGTTTCAGCTCACATCATTCTACATGAGCTGGGGAAGCCTGAATAATGACCACCTAGATTCCAAAATTTAGGAAATTAAAGTGAGTGGAACACTACCCTCTGGTTCACAAGAAGTTATTGGTATAATTCTTTCTGAATTTTTTTACATTGAACCCAAATGTTTGTTGTTTAATTGCATATTGAACAAGCTACAGTATGGACACTGAATGTTAGCACTAAAGTAAGTATAAAATTTGAGTTATGTCTATAATTTTTAGCCACTATTAACTTATGTAAATAGCAGTTTTGGTTTTGCTTGGATCTCACAATGTGTGAATTTTACTAGAAATTAAAGGGAACAGATTTCTTCCCATCAGGAGAGGCATTGTCCACATACACAGTAATACTGAAAACTAGCAGGAAAATAGAAATAAAACTATTTTCTTTGAAACATAGCTGAGAAAATATATGTTAAAAGTGACACTACAAGTAGTGAGAAAAAAAGTAGGGTCTTGCTTTGGTTTTGTGTTGGAAAAATTGTGATTGTGGTGGGTTTGAATGACATTTAGACCTAGGAATGAACTAGTTAGTTATGATGTGAGAGTAAGGCATGACACAATTTCATCAGCTAATAGCCTCATTAGAAGAAATTATGTGCTGTTTTAATGTACAGGGAAATGGTAGGTATATAGGCCAAAACACCTAAAGGACCTGCTTGAAGTTGTAATCCTCTTGTCTTTAACTAATTTTCTTTTAATTCTTTAAATTAACTCTTTTAATTCTTTTGTTAGCTTTGCCTTTTTTAAAACTAATTTAACTAATTGCATGACCTGTGATTCACTGCAGGTGCTAGAATAAAACATTTTGGCTTCTGGTAGCACATGGTGTGCACTTCAAGCTTGAAAGGAAGTGTTTAAGGCTGTTTAATTGTTGATTTAGCAGCCACAGTTGCAATTCCTAAACTGGAAGTTGCAGGCTCCAGTGATTTCCAAGTCCAGATGTGTGATTAGAAGATGATGCCCAGAAAAGTAACTGGTTGTGGATCAACACCTTTATGAGTGCCCAATGAAGGGATATTGACCCCTTTTTTGGGATGTCTTTAACTGTAGCATGAAAGACAGTGTGCCTTTGCTTTTCCCCGTGTAGCCCATCTGCATGCTAGTGTGCTAGGTACCAGACTTCTCTTCATCCATCTGTGTGATTCCTGCCTCCCATCTGTGATGACAGTCTTCTGGCCTCTGTTTTTTGTTTTCCTGTGGTTGAGGGGTTATGGAGCTAGACACTTGCAATATGTGGAATTAGGTGCCAGAATGTGCCCTTGTCTATGGATTTGGCCAACCCAGCTGACGTGGACTGAGAAGGTGCTGCTGTACAGCAAGGCAGCAGGGTCTTTTTGGTGTAGCAGTATGGGGGGAAATGGGAATTCTTTATGTGGCTTGTGAAAAGATCATGGAAAATGAAGATCAATGTTGGGAGTCTAGAGAATCATAGAATAGTTTGGGTTGGAAGAGACCTTAAAGATCATCTAGTTCCAACCCTCCTGCCTAAGGCAAGGACACCTTGCACGAGATGAGGTTGCTCAGTGCCTTATCCAGCCTGGCTTTAAACACCTCCAGAGAGGAGGCATCCACAACCTCTCTGGGCAACCTGTTCCAGTGTTTCACCACCCTCACCGCATAGAATTTCTTGTAACTAGCCTGAATCTAACTTTTTCCAGCTTATATTCATTGTTCCTACTCCTTCCATCACATATCCTTTCTGTAGGCCCCTTTCAGGTATTGATAAGCTACTATGAGGTCCCCTCTGAGCCTTCTCTTCTCCAGGCTGAGCAACCCCAACTCCTTCAGCCTCATAAGGGAGGTGCTCCAGCCCTCTCATCATCTTCATGGCCCTTCTCTGGACCTGCTCCAATAGCTCAATATCCTTCCTATGTTGAGGGCTCCAGAAGAATACAAGGAATTTTAGTTGGGGGTTCATCAAAGCCAAGTAGAGGGGCAAAATCACCTCTCTTGACCGGCTGGTCACACTTCTCTTGATGCAGCCCAGAGGAGGGGATTAATAACACCCATAAGTAACGAACAGAAAATTCAGCTCATGTGTGTTTTAAGCTTGCAACAGGATTTGTTCCGAGATCAACAGTTACCAGAATATGTGAGTATAAAAATTGGAGGCAAATGAAGAGTTTTAAGCAACAGCAGTTGGATACTGGTGATCAGATGATGGATTAAAAACATAAAAATTACTTCCCGTGGTTTTTTAGCTGAGATGTGCTGGTCTTGGGTCTATAGGTAGGTGTAGAAAAAGGATATGAGCATTAGGTTTCCTGATTCCCCTGGCTGCATGCCTACACAGTTGCACAGTTGCAACCTGAAGAACAGTTTAAGCCCGAACTTACTCCAGGCAAAGGAAGAACTCCTAAAGACAATGGAACAACCCATTAGAGATTAGAAATATGATGGGGAAAAGATTGCTAGAGATTATTAAGTGGAAAATTTAATCTTAGCCTGAATGTCAGCATTTAAATATGTTCAAGAGTGCATATCAATTGCTATATTGATTTTCTTTGAGGCTTGTTTTGGTGACAGCAGTGAAACTTAAATTTTCTGTAAAATGAGTAAGTGAGAATCTGAGTTCAGTGTTGCATAGTATTTTAACTTAAAAGGGATGGAGTGTGTATGGAGTGTGACAGCCTGTACTTGGAGGCAATGCTTTAAAACTGTGCCACTTTGCCCAGGGCTAAGTACTGCTTTGTCTTGTGTTGCCTGTTAGGTGCAGAGATTGGTACAGATTACTTTGGCATGTGGGCATAGGAGAACTAAATAAATTAAATTCAGATGGGATTGTACAGATCTAAGCCTGCACAATATAAGGGAAAATGTATAAACGAGAAGGTATATGAATGAGAGAAATGTTTTGACACAATTTATGGAATAGAGCCCCAGGCTTAATTTTGCCTTAGCTGAAAATTACATAGGGAATGAATCCCAGCAGGACACTTATCATACACCTGCACGTTTCACACATCAAACCTGCTCTGAGACTGCAGTGCTCGCTGTGATGGAGTTCAAATGTAGCAGCTATGAGAACTTTCAGAAAATTAATCCAGCCACTGGCCAAATCTTACTCAAGTTCTTTTCAGACATGAAAAGCAACACAAAGTTATATGCTGGCTGGTCACACGGTTGGGAAGGCTGTCTTTGGGGAAGGTGAGACAAAGGGCTCAGAAAGAAGACTCTCTGATTAATGATCTCTTTCTTTCGATTAAGCCATCCTGAGACGGTAGGCCTTATTTCTTAATCATGGTTTCAGACATAATACATTTCTCAGTAATGTGATTATTTATGTAGTTATGTGAAGTTTCAAGAAACCTGCTCAACTAAGGTGTCATTGAGGTGACAAATGGGTGCAGTAAACGGAGAAAAGAGGTGGTTCTTGTTTTTATATCTTTCTAGAATGGGTCTTCTTAATGAGATACATTGGCTGACTATTTCTTCCTTTTCCATCTAATCTTGTTTATATTTACCTTTATTTATCTTGTCGAAATATCAAGAAATTTAGGTCAAAATATATCTGGATCCATCTGCTCATCTAGTCTGTTCTTTTACTGCTAGTAGTTATTATATCTTTTAATTAAGTATGCTTGATGACAGTTTACTACACTAACAGGTGGCATCAAGTGTCTTTAATTTTGTACATGACGAATTCAATAATTCAAAGAGGTTTTTTTTTTCTTAATTTATATACATAAACCCAATTATTTATTATCTTAATTTGTCAGATTACAGTCTGTGCACTTTATAGTTTCCATTTCATTGTTGTTTTAGGTGAAAACTCCACTAGGCTTTATCTAGGCACTTTGGCATGGGGTGATCTATTCAAGTTTTGAATCTTGTTAACATTGGAGCTATTGTTTTGATATCAGAACTTTGTACTCTAAATCTTAAAACATTATAAAATTCACCACTATTCTTTCAATCCCAGGTTCATCAAATACGTTTACATTTTTATCTTGGGGTTTTTTTGTTGTTGGCCATCTATGTTGGTGGTGTAGCTTGATTTTAAGCAACCAGGTGTCTATGGAGTGGTGCAGCACATACATGACCTGGTAGACATGATATATAAATGGGATGAATTATTTCTTTGACCCCTCTCTGTCTGTGCCAGCTCACTGAACCAATCAGCCCAACAGCTGAATTTTTACTGTAGGTAGTAGTGATACTTTGGGAGTATGTTTAGGGAAAAGTGTCACTTTTGGTGAAAGTGGAGCAAACAGTCTTAATAGATTAGGTGATTTTATCTCTTAGGAATAAACTCCCCAATAATCTTATTCTTTTGCAATCTGTAAAAAATCTGCAGTATTGACAGCACACACAAATCTAGTATTTATTTAGACAGCTCTTCTTGGATTCCAGCTCTGATTATTACTGCATTGCATATTGTGAATGTAACCCGTGGTAGCTCAGACAATGTGATACACAGTTTAAACATTTAACTATCTTTCTAAGAAATATGTATTAGCTTACATTATTCATCTTGGTAAGACGTGGCATTGCTCTGGATTACACCTATAGACATGTGTAGCAATTCACCTGTGAATCTCCAGTGTGATCACATGCACCACAAACAGTCTGTGAACAAATATGTGCAAGATTGTTTCCTGTAAGTCTAGAAAAATAGTAGTATATGTTTTCTGTGATTCTCACATCGACAGCGTAGGGAAAACTGCATGAGGGTATGGATTTTCAGTTATTCTGAATCATGGTGATTTATCTCACCAGCTTGCTATGAACAGAATAAATAAAATAAAGCATGTTTCTATAAACAAAATATAAAATATATTTTTTAAATCTCTAATAGATATCAGTTCTTTTAGGACTGCTTGCTATTAAAATGCCTTATATCTATAATCTGAAAACAGGTTTTGAAAAGAAAAATAGACAAAGTAGAGAGACGGCTTTTTTTTTTTTTTCCTAGCTGCTTTTATGTACAATAGGTAGAAGGGGATGGCTGCCTTGTATACCCTGAAGGGCACAAACTTGTGTAGCTTCCTACGTCAGAAGAAGGTACTTCACAGAGGGCATGGTAACAGTGAGCTGTGCAGAGAGGACATGGTAACAGTGGGGCTGTGGCAGTGCAATCCTGAGTCATTCTTGCACTTTGCCTTCTTTCAGTGATTTTTATCAGCCAGAGATGTGCAGCTGGCCTGGCACTGCTCTGCCTTTGAGCCAGACATACCTCCTGTGTGCTAAATCCAGCCAAAGCCAGCTTCATGACTTAACAGACAATCTTTGACATCTTCTAGAAATCAGAAAAATTAGACCCCCTGCCTTTACTTTTATATTTAAAGGAGAATAAAATACCATCTCATCTAGTTCCTTGGCAAAAGGCAGGTTTGGTAGTAGTACTGTTTTTGATGGTGTTTGACTTGGTGTTGAAATATAAAAGCCAGCTTCATGACTTAACAGAGTTTGGGTTGGAAGGGGCCTTAAAGATCATCTAGTTCAAACCTCCCTGCCATGAGCAGGGATGCTTCCCACTAGACCAGGTTGTTCAGTGCCTTGTCCATCCTGGCTTTAAACACCTCCAGAGAGGGAGCATCCACAACCTCTCTGGGCAACCTGTTCCAGTGTTGCATCACCCTCACCATAAAGAATTTCTTTCTAATATCTAGTCTAAATCTCCCCTCTTCCAGTTTATTCCCAGCCTTTCTGGATGGTCTGGGCTCTTCTTACACATTGTGCTTTCTGCCAATAGTTAGTCTTTCCTAATGCTCCTCTTCGGAGTTGAAGGTCTTTGAGTCCAGGTTGATATGCAAAGAAGCTGACTGCCTTTTTCTTTCTATTACATTATGCTTTCATGTACTTTTAAGCACAACTCTTTTTTTCTCAAAAATAAGTGATTGCAGACCAGGCTCTTGTTTTTCCTCTATAGGCTGTAGTTTCTTGACCTTTGATTGTGTTCTCTCTCCTTTCTTATCGACTAATCATATTTCTCTAGGAATACTTTACTGAAAGTTGGACACACTACTCAATTTGTGACTCAAGCAGAGCAGGAGATGATGTTTGTATGTCTTACTAATGATGCACCCATTTGTATGTAAATGTTAAGCTTTTTTTTCCCCAAGACTACTGAATTGTTGACTCATGTAGAGTCTGTGGTCATTATAACTGCCAAATGTCTTTCTGTGGTAGTATTGTCAGGATGAACTTTACCTAGTTTTGTTTATGCAGTTTATTCTTGCCTCATCTCAGAACTCTGCAGTGGCCTGACTTGAAAGGCTGCTGCAGAGCACCACGTGTGCAGGGACTTGCAGTTGTGTCAGTAGCCTTGTGCACGCCCTTTTGCATTGGGCATTACCTGCATCTTTTACATTGTTATTTTCATTACCAGCATTTCCCTGCCACTGCAATAAATATGATAAATTTTGGCCATATGTCTAGTTTGAGATGAACCACTGTTTTGGGGGGGTTTTTAATCATAATTTTAGCTTGCTTGTGGGAATATCATGTCTCAAGAGTTCCACCAAAAAAAAAAAATAACTAGTATAGATAAGACAAATTATTGCTTTTCAGCATCTGTGCATCTTTCCAGCTGTAGAGGCAGGTAACTACCTCTCTCTGTGTTGTAAATCTAGTTTTATTACTAGAAGGCCTGCATATCCCTTCTTTTTTCCATGGAAATTTACACTGGAATAGGGGATGTCTCCATGTAAGTGGTATCTCCTAGGTCTGTCTTGTTTTCCTGCTCAGCCTTTCCTGCTGAGCACAGGTTGGGCAGGAGATGTGCAAATGCTCTGCTGAGCAGGTCTAGGCAAACCTTTTTCACCTGTGTATTACTTCACCAGTTGTATTTCTGCCTCTGTTCATGTCAAGTGTAAGCACGTTCTGATTCAGTGACCATTGAATACTCATATCTTTGGGGAGAAAATAGGAAAAAGGGGTTAAGACCTACTTTTTTGTATTTTTTTCACTTTCAAAAAGGGATGAGAGACTAAGGATTCCTAAAATGAATTTCAGTGTTTTACAGAAAACTTCTGGTGTTTGTTTTAATTTTTGTTGTGATTTTTTTTTCAAAATGGCAAAGAAACTAGAGAGATCAAGTGGTGGTGTTAAACTAAATAAATCACATGTATAAAACCTGACTAATTCTCTTAGGTCACCAAACTTCAGAAGTCTCTTTTAAAATGTATTTTTTCATATTAACATCTGTTTAAATCAAGCAATTAGGAGAAAAGTTCTTTTTTATTAAGTAGTATTTAAGGTTCTGTCACTTGCTAGTCTTTCTTTTAAGTCATCTATAATCAAAAAACTAGCCCTGAAAATGAAGAGAGAGCTATAAAGTGAATTCCTGGAGCACAGAGATACCCTCCAAACATTGTCTACAGCTCTTAGATGCATTTTCTCCCAGAAATAATTCCTGTATCAGCACTGGCCTTTTTGCTCTAGTTTTAAAATTCACAATGGCTGGATTTAAATCTGAAAAAAATATACCTATAGAAGTACCTATATCTTACTGATAAAAACATTGAAAGACAATGTGACTTTTGTAAAGTCTGCTGTAGAAAACTGATGTGTAATTTAATCAGAGAGATGTGTTAAGTCTGAATATTTTTACAAAACTAATTCCACTTATCTTGACCACATCTTCCTCTTTTATCATACAGAACTTTCTTCCAAAACTGAATCAAAAGAATTCCCTTAAGTGTTACGTTTGTTTGTTACAATGCAATATTTTCAGTCTTCCTTGTTTATGACTTGTCTTTCAAAAGTTTGGGATTCTTTCACTAATTTATTTGAAAAGCTATAATTAAAAAATCTACTTCAAAAACCCACTGGTATAAGATTTAAATAAGCATCAAAAACTGAGGAAGCTTTCATTCTCTTCTCCCCTTTATCTAAGGATTAAAACAAATAAATACATGCATTTTCCCATTATTTTAATGAAAGACAGGGTCACCAGTTTGAATTCTCTCTGTATTTTCTTTGATTTTGTTGATATTTTTGTCATTTCTGTCTTGCTGAAAGGGAGGAGAGATTGAGATTGGTTATTGTCTGGAACTCCTTGGATCTCCAAGCTACTAAATAATAAATAAATATCAAAGAAGATTTAATCAATCAAAATCATTCCCCTCTACCTATTCTCAGTGGAACTGTCATAATAACCAATTAATACAGCCCTAGACTAGACTGCAAAGTAGCAAATAGCCAGTACAAAAATTGATTGCAATTAGCTAAATTCTAGTGTAGCAGAAGTCTTTTTGCAAAACAAGTGTAGATTTAGCTTGCCCCAAATATGGGGAAACAACAGAATTTTCACTTTGCATGTGGCCTCTTCTGACCCTGGCTAAGGCGTGAAGGCTTTTAGACACCTTGAGTTTCATTTTTTAATATAACCCGTCATGGTCAGTGAACTGATAATGTATCAATTAACCACAAAAAATGTGCATCACTTCCCAAAGGTTTTGATGGTTCCACTTCTTTTGAAGTATTACTTCCCTAAAAATCAAAGCACGGACAACTGCAGAGCATTTCAGAAATCTACAGCGTTATTCTGGTGACACCAGGTGTTGAAAGTAAAAAATGTAATGCATTATGTATTCAGAAGCAGGTCTTTATTAATTGATAGTTATCAGAGTAAATGGTGAACTGGTGAAAGGTTGTCATTTGGCAATAATTTCTGTTCTCTCATTTAAAATAAATGTTCATGTGTTGAAAATCAGAAGGGATTTGTTCACCAGCTTTTATTTTTAAACTCTATCAACAAGACAAAATTAAATTCTTAAAAATCCCTCTTCTTCCTTTGCCTTTAGTAATTCGCTGAACCTTGTTTTACATCTAGTGGAACTGTCTAATTAATTATATTACTTAATTTTTCTTTAGTTAATTAGCATCTGTAAGTGATTATTTGCTTAAAGAATGTAGAAGCAAAATCAAATGAGATTTCCAAATGTCCCTTGATAATCTGGGAGAAACAATGTTCAGAATAATAACATATTCATGTATTTAGGGATCAGGAGTTACCAGGGTCTGCTTTAATGCGTGATATTTGGGTGGGAGGAGTAGCATTGGGATGGCAGCAGTTGATTTCTTCAAGAGCTGAAATGCAACTTCTCCTTCCAAGTTGGACTAAACAGTTACTTAATAACTTATTGTGCATTTTGAACATTGCATGGATAATGGTTATCTTTAGAACTTCCCATTAACCTCATCTTAAGCCCAAAAATGAGGGATTTGGTGAATCTGTGAAACATTCCCTTCTTATTTCAGCTTTCCATTGTGAAGTGTATTTTATGTGAGAGTGTACAAGGATTTACCCAGAACCACCTCTTGAAATGCCCAGGCCATAGTCAGTATAAGACAAGACCTTTCAGTGGATGCAGTCTAAGTTTTTAAATGCTTCAGCAGGGACACCTCCCAGTAGACCAGGCCCTATCTGGCCTGGCTTTGAACACTTCCAGGGATGGGGCAGCCACAGCTTCTCTGGGCAACCTGTTCTAGTGTCTCACCACCCTCACTGTAAAGAGCTGCTTCCTAATATCTAATTAAATTCCCCCCTTCAGTTTAAAACCATTACCCCTCATTGCTACACTCCCTGATGAAGAGTCCTTCCCCATTCCTCCTATAGATGCCTTTTAGGTACTGGGAGGCCGCTGTAAGAATTCTGCAGAGCCTTCTCCAGGCTGAACAACCTCAACTCTGTCAGTTTGTCTTTCTAGGAGAGGTGCTCCAGCCCCATGATCATCTTTGATCCTCCTCTAGGCCTGCTCAAATTGCTCCATGTCCTTGTGCTGAGGGCTTCAGAGCTGGATGCAGTACTTCAGGTGGGACTTCACCAGAGTGGAATAGAGGAACAGACTGATCTCCCTTGACCTCCTGTCCACAATTCTTTTGATGCAGCCCAGGATACAGTTGTTTTCCTGGGCTTTGAGTGCATATTGCTGGTTCACATTGAGCTGACATGAAATCAAACAAGCAAGTGCCAGATCGTGCACCTGAGGTGGAGTAATTCTGGCTGTATGTACAAACCAGTCTGGCAGCCCCACAGAAAAAAATATGAGTGTTTGGGTTGGTGTCAAGTTGACTATGAGTCAGTACTGTGCCCTGTCAGCCAAGAGAGCCAATCCTGTCCTGGGATGCACCAAACACAGCATTGCTATCTGGTTGAGGGAGGTGGTTGTCCCACTTTACACTGCGCTGATATGGCCTCAAGTACAACGTCACTTTTTGGCACCTCAGTGCAAGAGGGACATCAGACTATTTGTCTGTGTCCAGAGAGTAGCAGTCGAGATGTTGAAAGGATTCAACAGGCAGCTAAAGTAATTTGGTTGGTTCAGCTTGGAGAAGAGAAGGCTGAGGGTGATCTCATTGCAGTCTGTGCCTTCCTCAAGGGGAGCAGTGGAAAAGAAGGTGCCAGTCTCCTCTCTCTGGTGACCTCTCTGGCAAGAGGAAATCAAGTTGTGTCAGGGAAAATTCAAGCTGGACATCAGGAAGAGCTTTTTCTCTGAAAGTGTTCAGTTAATGGAACAGACTCTCCAAAGAAGTCATGATGGCACAAAACATCTGGGCAACACTTCTGGTCATACAGTTTAGTTTATGGTAGTCCTGCAAGGAGCTAGGAGTTGTATCTGATGATCGTTATAGATCCCTTCTAACTTAAGGTATTCTATGATTCCTTGTCGTCTGCAGGTGATGTTTCCCAGAAGTATCAGTGATCCTTAAGCTTCTATTTCTGCATTTTGTGTCATAAAAAGCCATCTTAATTTCAGTGACACAGGCTGTCTAATATGTTTGTAGCATGAACCAGTCCTACTCAGCATGCATCACACAGAGCTGTGGTAGACACACAACTACTTGCTATGGTGAGCCTACTAATAAATAAAATAACATTGATGCCTGAGTAATACAACCACGAATTTCTGTGATTATTACTGCTTATTTTAATATAGTCCATTATAATCTTCCCTTAATTTTATTCATATAAAGTATATCTGGAGATATTTTCACTGCATTTTAAAGAAAGTATTTTGCTTGACTCCAAGTCTGTCACATTGTCCTTATCAAAGGAAATTCTTTTAATTACATTGTTCTGGCTCTTTTGCATTCAGAACCATATTACCTCCTCATTCCCCTCCTCATTTATTTCCAGTACTTTATTCTTTTTCCTTTATCAAGTTAGAAACAAAAATTCCCTCTTGAAGTTCAATGAAGAGAGGCTGCACAGCATGTATAAAGCTATTTTTGTTTATATAAATATTTTATTTGTAAGTAATTCTGTCTCATATAAATGTCTATATAATTCAGATTAATATTATATAATGTTTTCTTATTACAGCCAGACCTCTGCCTTACGATACCTTTCATTAAGGCTTCCTTGCAGGGATCTTGGACACTGCCAAGGGGACCTTCAATTAGAGTAAATTCTGCAGGCCATCATAAAACTAAAATTGCTTTTTTTGCAATTGCAAATGTATATCTAAGTGAAGATACAGGATTATTTCCATCAGTATTTCTTGTGAGCCTCTTGTGGCTCCAGGAGATATCAGGGCTTGCAGAGCTGGCTTTCCTTGGTCTTCAGTAAATAAAAATTCCTGTTAAATTTTGCATCAGACTGCAGAACCTATTTCTGCATCAGAGACAAAACCGTTCCTTACCTGAAAACAAATATTTCATTCAACTCATCCTTAGAAGACACAAACAAATTGGGAATTTCTTGTCTTCTTGCTTATCTTTGACTTTGCCAGGCAGGAGGATATTTGAGATTCTGGTCAGTGTGTCTGCTGTATGTGAAAGCAATTACTCCTTGCTGAGTGCCTTTTCAGGCTTTTTTGGATGCCCCCAGATTATGTATTTGTTTCTTCTGTGTAGATGATAGGAGGCTAGTAAACGTATTTACTTTGAGATAAGGATGCTTTCCCAGTTGATGAAGCAGGAGATGTTTCAAATTTCATGGCAAAACTTTGCAAGTCTTTCTTGGAGAACAAAAATCAAGACCAGGACAGTTGAAATAACTCATTAGTTTTCTTTTCATGGTGATCTGTGACTTTTTATCTTTTCTATAGTAAACTCAGTATGAATTTCTAAACAGAAGTGATATGCCCCAGTGGGACTGAAGTAATTATATACATCTGTTCATGGTTCTTTGTAGTTTTGATTTGGTGCTCTGTTTTGGTTTTTATATTCTTACCTTTTATTATATTAAAAATGGTGGAAGAGATTTGTTGCTGAGATGTGGACTGTTTTTTTATCTTTGACTTGCATTGAGCTGCAAGCTGAATTTCACTTTGAAAAAACCATCTTTTTATTAAATAAAACTATCTGCACAGCTTATTAAGGTAAAGTTTGCATGGATGTTTAATTAATTAAGCAAATTAAATAACTGCAGTTAGAGGATTTGAACTCAGTGGAATCATTTAGACTGGAAAAGACCCTTAAAATCATCACATCCAATGATTAACCTAATGCTTCCAGGTCCTCCAGTAAACCATGTCCCTCAGCACCATGTCTGCATGTCTTTTGAATACCTCCAGGGATGGTGACTCCAGTCCTTTTCTGAGCAGCCTGTTGATCTGATTTGTTTTGGTACCAGTATATTGCATTTGACAGTATGCCTTTCCGCAGTTTCAATTAATAGAATGAGGAGATGACATGAACTTTTCTTATTTAAAAAAAAAAAAAACCTTCTAAAAATCCATATTTGATTTCTTAGCTTCAACAAAAATTAATCTGAAAAAAATATTTCTGTATATCACAGAAGATCCCTTTAATTTTTTTCATCTTTTTCACAACTTCCCCTGTTTGTCTGATAGCTGGCTGCAGATGAGCAGTTTGCCTTTCCTCAGAGCTGTGGCCACAAGCTAGTGATTACACAGTTCTCCTTTATTATTATATGTATGGTTCTTTCAAGTTTGGGTGTTTTTTTCACTCTTAGTAACTTCAGCTGCAGTCTTCTAAATGTCAAGAAGGGTCTCTCCTTACGCTGCTACTTATGGGCATAGGTACAAATAAAAAATCATTTGTGTTAGTATATATTCTATGAGTAGAGATACTCCATATTATCCACTGCTCCTTGTGAGCCATACAAATTTTGTATGATCCTGCTTCCCAACAAACTTGTTGGCCATTACCCCAACACAGTCTTTACTGATTGAATATACAAAATATTTTTTGCATTTAAATCTGATGGCTCCTCCAGTGCTGCTGGTTTTAATCCTCCTCTCTCCTTTTCCTTAGGCCACTAACACTTCACAAGCAGAATATATGGTCCTGTGTAGAAAATCCTTTTGTATGTACATGTGGATGCTGTAAATGTGTATAAATTACTTTTCCTTGGCCCTTAAAAGGAGCCTGTAGTTCCCCAGGGAATCACTGGGTGAAAAAACTCAGTCTGTCAGGGTTTTCCAATGCTTTGTTTCTGCCAGGTTGGTCAAAGATTTGTTTCAATAGCTGGTCCACACTGGTGTAGGTAAGTGACTGCTGGAGATGAAACAGTGCAATGTTACATGATACCATTCCCAAATTTCTATCTGGATTTTCTGTTTGGCTCATTCAGCAGAGAGGACCATATTCCCTGAACATCTGTGCTCTTGGTCTTGTGTTTTGGGAGGTTTGAGGAGCACCATAATGTCACAGCCCATCTGCAGGGTGCTATAATGCTTTTCCTGTAGAGCTGCTAGCCAGATCAGCCTCCCACTAGTCCCTCAGCAAGGCTGGCTGCCAACTTGCCTGGGTGACCACATTGGAAGGCCTGAGAGGCACTGCTGGGTCTTGCCTGGGCAGAGGTGTCTCGCTTCAGCAACCTAGGGCTGTGGTGCCATGTACATGGACAAATAGAGTTGGGCAGGGGTAAAAAGTTGTCCTCTCAAGAGAATATTATGTCAGTATCATTAAGTATTGACTGCTTTGTCCTAATGTTAAGTAATAATAGTATTATTGCATAAGCCCCAGAGTTTTATAGCAAGATCTTGCTGCCATAGTTTAGGATCTTGTAGGCTGCAAAAGCAGTTAGAAAGAGCTAAGGGCAGACCATTGAGTCCAGGACTAGTTATTCAGGGCACAGACTGAACTTTCAGGAGCTTAATCAGGAGTGGATGAAATGAGGCACAATCACTTATAAATATGAGTAAAGGTTTCATAGAAGAACTGACTGTCCAGAGAGATGGTGGAGGCCCCATCCCTGGGGGCATTCAAGGCTTGGTGAGGCTCTGAGCAACCTGATCTAGTGCAGGATGTCCCTGCTCACTGCAGGGAGGTTAGTCAGTAGGTTGAGAGAGGTTCTTCTCCCCTTCTATTGTGCCCTGGTGAGACCACATCTGGAATATTGTGTCCAGTTCTGCTCCCCTCAGTCCAGGAAGGACAGGGAACTTCTTGAGAGGGACCAGTGCAGAGCAACAAAGATGATAAAGGGATTGGAGCATCTCCTTTATGAGGAACGGCTGAGGGAGCTGGGTCTCTAGCTTGGAAAAGAGGAGACAGGGGGCACCTCATTAATGTTTATCAATATGTAATGTCAGAAGGATTGAGCCAAGCTCTTCTTGGTGACCTCCAATGATAGGACAAGGGGAAATGGATACAAGCTGGAACATAGAAGGTTCCAGAGAAATGTAAAAAAACCCTTTTTCACTGTGAGGGTAACAGAACATGGGAACAGACTGCCCAGAGAGGTTGTGGAGTCTCCTTCTTTGGAGACATTCAGAACCCATCTGGATGAGTTCCTGTGGGACCTGGTCTAGGTGTTCCTGCGCTGGCAGGGGGATTGGACTAGATGATCTCTTGAGGTCCCTTCCAATCCCTGATATTCTGTGATTCTGAGTGAACGAGATGACCTTTGAAGGTCCTTTCCAGCTCTGATTTTATGAAGAGACAATTGCCTCTCTGCACACATGACCATAGAGCTAGCCAAAATTTCCACATGGAATAATTAATGCAAATAGGAACAGGTTTCTAATCATAAGAATAGATAGGGCACAGGAACAACCATAATAAGGCCCTCCAAAAAGGCTTGAGAGCTCCGTGTCCCCTCTATGAGAGTGATCAAAACAACCCTACAGGCTCCTGTCACTGAGTGATGGGGCTTTATTTGCCAGGCTTCCCAGGCTCAGTCGCATTCCCAAGGGACAAGGGGCCAGGGCTGTGCCATGACCTGGGCACCTTTCCCCTCCTCCCAGAGCAGCGCTGTGCGGCCGTTGCCCCCGTGTCCCTTGTGGAAAGGCACCTCACGCTCTTGCCCAGACCCCATCTTTTCTCTCTTCCCCTTCCCTTCTCTCTCACCATCCTTTCAGTGTGAGGAAAAACATGTTCCCATGCCTAGGTACTCAAAAGTGTTTGCCGTGTTTTGCAGGCCGGGATGCTCTGCTTGGTCCAAAAACTGACCGCTCGGGGTATTGGCATGTAAATCAGTGTGCCGACCCCACAGGCACCCTGGCCAGGCTGAGGCTCTGTCCTCGGCTTCAGGATGTCGGTGGTTTGAAAACTGGGGCTGTGCTCTGCATGTCAATGGTGGGTAGAAACCACTTCAAATTCAGGGTGGCATCCCAAATGGTACCAACAACAGGGCTGGCATAACAGGGCTGACCTATCAAAACTTGTTTGCTACTTTTTTCCTTGAAACAGCAGTCTTGGCATTTAAAGCTAATGCTCCGTTGTGGGGGTGTTTTTTTAACTCTCCTTGTATAGTTGTAGCAGTTTAAGCATCTGGTACTAAAGGTACAAAGATGAGATGTTTCAACATATGTGATTAATATTAATTGTTGTGTACTTGAAACATCATAAAGACCTAGGAACAGGTTGCCCAGAGAAGCTGTGGATGGCCCTTCCCTGAAAGTGTTCCAGGCCAGGCTGGATGGGGCTTTGAGAAACTTGGTCTAGCAGGAGATGTCCCTGCCCATGGCAGGGGATGGTCTTTAAGGTCTCTCCCACCTCCAGCCCTTCCATGATTCTGTGACCCACCGTGTTATGTAGGATTTTGAGAGGCCATCTAGTCTGTTTCCTTTCCCTGAAGCAAGATTAACATCCATGGTAGTTTGGACCAAAAACCGTTTTCAAGGCTTGTACATTTGGATTGTCAGTATACACTTCACATTACAGTACTTTCCAAACCATCAGTTCAACAGTAAGTAAAAAGGTTTTAGAGGAAAGTGAAAAAAAAAAAAAAAAAAGCCGAGAGAGGAGATTTATATTTCTGTATGAATCTGTGCTTTATCTATTTAGAAATATTTCAGTTCTGGTTTTCCTGTCTCAGAAAACTTTAGGAAAACTGGAAAAGTTAGAAGAGGTGGTACAGATGGTGACAGATAAAGAGCATTTTCTGTTCTGTTAAATACATGTGGACACATCAACCTAGAAGGGAGCAAGAGCTGAAAATTTATTTAGTGACAGTGAGGAGGTGCACAGAGACCATAGATCAGGAGAAAGCTGTCAGATAAAGTGATTGGGGGCAGAGGAAACAAGAAAATCCCAGAGGAGTTAGTATCTCATGGACTCACATGGGGTGGAGGTGAGGCCTACTGTGAGCTGCTGCCATCACCAACCACAGCCATATGGAATAGTGATCATGGAAGCTACCAGGAAGAAAATGCCATTTTGCGCTTTGAGACTCATTGCCTCTGGCTTGGAGAGGATCTGGACCCAAGTCCAAGAGCGCATCAGTGTCACCTTGTCCTGTTCCTGCTCTCCCACTGAGGTGTTTGCTCAAAAAGGGGACCTGGGGCTTGCAAACATTTGGTGAGAACAATTTATGATTGTTTCTATGCCCTCTCTGTTTTGATTAGAAAGCTATTCTTGTCTGCATTAATTATCCTACGTTTTGTGTGTGTGTGGAGAGACAGCTCTCTCTTCTATGAAACCTTTACTCATATTTGTAGGTGATTATGTCCCATTTTGCTGTTTAAGCTGTTTAAACTCCTGCTTCTTCAGTGAGTGCCCCAGAAAAACTAGTCCCAGACACAGTCCTCTGCCCTGAGCTCTTTCTAGCTACTTTTGTAATCCACAACTTGTTGAATTATGGTAGCAAGACCTTGATGCAACATTGTGTCTTAGGCTCATGCAGTGATACTGTTATTACTTAATATTAGGTCAAAATAGTCATAATACTAATGCATTATTCCCTTGGGGAGGCTCCTATTTTTTCCCTCCTCCACATACATTGACTTTCTATTCTCTTCTTCCTCCTGATGTACTAGCAAACCCTTTCTGTCTCTGCACTCTGTAGAAAACTAGTCTGTTAATCACTCTAATGGGGTGGCCACCAGTTTTTTTGCATGTGGTGATTTTATCTTGTAGTCACTCAGAGGCCTCTGCAGCTGCTCCTTGGAGTAACTTTGCGAGCAAAACTTTTTCTGGTAGCAGTAAAAATTAATCTGTTGACAGTTCTCTGCGCAGTGGAGCTCAAAGTGATTTGAAACTATTTCAAACAGACAAAAGCAGATGTTTTCCGTGATGGTACATGAGCTGCACAGTGATTGACACTTGTCCAAAGGGACAGTCCTCCCTTTGCCTCCTGGGGGTCAACACCTCCAAGATGCTCCAGCTGAAGTACAAGCCTCTGTGTTGGTTTGGGGATGTAAACTATCCAAAAGTGAAATGAAGAGTGTCTGCAGAGGAGGTTAAAAGTGGCATTTGAGGTAGCGCCCGGCAGTGTCCAACATGGCACCAGTTACTCTAATATTCCTTGTTTGTTTTCCCAAACCTGCAGCTTGAGGTTTCTGAGCAGGAGACTGCTGCGAGGGGACTGTAACCTCTTGATTTCAAAGGAGCCATCATTTGCTGGTGCCTCTGTGGTTAATGTAAGAAAGGTGTCTTGCCATAAACTTTTTTCCGAGGTATTCAGCAAGGTTGGAAAGGGGTCGGGCTGGGCAGGAAGCCCTTGTCTGTGCTATAAAGAAAATAGCAAGCAACAAAATGAAAGCATCAAAGGACCAACAGGATGCAGTCCCAGGAGTCCTCTCTGGCATGTTAGTCCTTCTTGAAAGTTAGCATTGAGTGAAGAGTGACCTTAAAACTCACTTCATTCAAACAGACTGGGCTCAAGTTTAAAGTTCAAGGCATTTTGTTTTTTCACCTGTTTCCTACAGTTTTAAGAAACTTCTGAAGAATTAATGTGTAACTATATCTGGTTGCCGAGCCAATGTGGAGCATTTTTCTCAAGGGAAAATAATGTTACTGTATGGAAAGAGAGAAAATTACACTTAACTGAAAAAGAAAAAGTTTCAACAGAACAAAAACCAAAAGCCCTGCTGCACCAATTGAAAACAGCTCTGCAACCATCAGAGCACGGATGCTATTTCTTATTTTAGTTTCAAAAAGGTACTGGTATCATCCAATATTTGTGTGAATCGTGGTAAAAAGATGTTTATTGTTGAAGCTGCTGCTTCTGCTGCTGTTTGGGGCACAGCCTGGGAGCAAAGAGCCTTATTGTAGTATTTGGGATTCATCTGCAAGTGCATGATGGCTGGGCTGGTCCCTTTCTCGCTGCCCTAGAGCTTTTCAGCTCTGAGAGGGGATTACTAAAGCCCTGACCCAAAACTCCATGGGCAGACGAGGGCCAGAGATATGGCAACGCAGCCCTACTACCACTAGCTGACATTATGAGCCTCTTCTATTTTCATCCAACAGTATCTTCTTCCTTCATGATCCTCTGATTTTTGCATCTCATGTAACAAAGCAACTTATAATTGATCCTGTGAGCGGTTCAGCGGGTCATCTTTCATAGCTAAAAGAAATAGTTTTGAAGAGATGACGCAAAGATTTCACTCACATTTCCCCATCTTGTTAAACTTTAATGCTTCTGGCATGAATATTTCATGGAAGTACCTTCTGAATGGGCTTGTTTTGTCCTAGCAGCTAGTACTCAGTACAGAGTCAGAGCTGGTCGGGGGAAAAGGAGGAGGTTTCTTTCGTTTTTGTTGGTTTTTTCTTTTCCTCTCAGACGGTTTAGTGTAGGTGAGAAGTGTCAAACTGGATTAAGTGAGAAAAGGCAACTTTTTGTTGGTGCTTCAGCAAAGGGGTGCCGTCTGTAACTCTTCTTCAGCTGCTCGGAGGAAGTCTGTGAAATGACCCTCGGATGAAATTCTGCTCTTTAATCTCCTGCCACAAGGTGGCTTTAAAATGTTTTGAAAGCTCAGGATAGGCGAGTGCTAGAAATTATGCTAGATGACCAGATACAGGGGTTTTTTTCTGTTCAGTATAATTCTTATGTACAGGGAGTATTACTCAGAAAATGTTTTTTACCAAGTTTAGTTCAATCACTTCTCAGACTTGGCTTTGATGATGGGGTTTTTTTTAGAAGGAGAAGTCATTGCTTCCAGCCCATCCCAAGTGAGCGACAATGTTCTTGTGGACCACAGAGGTGTGATGGGGAGCACAGCAGGCACCTGCCCACCACTCCCCAGTTCTATCAGTACATCAGACCCCACACAAACTGGCTGAAATGTCAGATTCTCACTCCATTTCTGCTTATAACCCAGCTGCTCATTCTGAATCAGAAACATTTACCTAAACCTTGGTCAGCACAGGTTGCTGTTGTTGAATTTTGTGGGTNAAAGTCATTGCTTCCAGCCCATCCCAAGTGAGCGACAATGTTCTTGTGGACCACAGAGGTGTGATTGGGAGCACAGCAGGCACTTGCCCACAACTCCCCAGTTCTATCAGTACATCAGACACCACACAAACTGGCTGAAATGTCAGATTCTCACTCCATTTCTGCTTATAACCCAGCTGCTCATTCTGAATCAGAAACATTTACCTAAACCTTGGTCAGCACAGGTTGCTGTTGTTGAATTTTGTGGGTCCTTCATGAGAATAGCATCTGTGTAGCTTTAACTTGACAGTTTCCAAGTATCCAGCTCCTGTGCCATCAGAAAAGTGTGCTTTGGTCTGTCCCATTAAAGGAAGGGTGACATTCTTCCCTGCAAACTTTTTGGAAGCTTATCTTCAGCAGTACAGTAGAGGCAGAGCTTTTGTTTCATGGAAATGAAGTGTATCTTTTTCTTGCAGATGCACCCCCTCACTACTGAGCTTTTTATGTGCATTTTAGGTTTCCCTTTTTATTTCTTAACTTATTAACTCTGACAAGTAACCTCTTGGTTGTGAACAATTTAATTCACAATTCATTTTTCTGATTCAAAGTGAACACGAGTGCCCTAATCCCCTAATGGGAATTAATTGCATGTTTCAGTGCTTAACTCTGATCCTTTCTCAATCCCCACTGGGACAAGTTTCTTCCTGAAGGATCTGTGTTTGTTATTCAAAACGCAATCCGAAAGGTAATGATTTTTTTTCTTATAAAAGGGAGTTAGAGCGACTGAATATTAATGTTTTTTATTGTGAGGGAGTGAGCTGCATCCAAAAAGAAACTCTCTTATGTCACAAAGGATAAATTATGCTAAAGTATATCTGATACAATTCAGGGGGAGGAAAATCAGCACAGTCTGTTTCTCCTTTAGTTAAAGCTGTTTGCCAGTAAATAAGGGCAGATACTGGTGTTGACTGGAAAACTGTGTTCTGTTACAAAGTGTTTACTTCACCAAGGGGGGAAAGTGCTTTGCTACTGGTTATTTTAAATGCCACTCCTCTTGGCCAACAGTGTCTCCCTTTTGATTAACTGACCTGATATAACAGTCTGCTAAAATGAAAGTAAGTAGCAGAAACTACATTTAAGTTTCTTATTCTCATCTTTTAAAGATTTTTTTTTCCCCCAAACTTGAAATACATCATCTCCTCTGAGGCTGGGGGCTGGAGCCATAATTGCTAGGTGTCCATCCAGGTTGTGTGATGGGGAGGCAGGTTTTTACCCAGTCACTAATCAAGGGTGAAATATGGGAAACACAACAGGAATCACGAGGGATGAACAAGAAATGAAGCACAGCATGTAAAAGCAACCCAGGAATAATGAAGGCACCTTTTCTTCATCACCACCTTTAAGGAAAGCCAGCTCTTTCTTCTGTTTAAACCAAGTTTGAGTGTTTTATGCTCACAAATGGTTTCAAACTAGAGAAGGGAAGTTCCTATTAGACATAAGGAAGGAGTTCTTCACCATGAGGGTACTGAGGCACTGGTTGTCCAGACAGGTGGTGGAGGCCCCATCCCTGAAGATGTTCAAGGCCAGGGTTGATGAGGCTCTGAGCAACATGACCTAGTGCAAGATGCCTCTGCTCACTGCAGGGGACTAGATGGCCTTTGAAGGTCCTTCAAGGTGCCTGTGATTATTACAGTGTGTGGCCCTATGAGCTCTGTAAGGGAACTTTGTCACCCCAGGGTTTTTTCGGCAGTGCCATGGAGAGCCATCATGGTTCATGACTTCATCCCCCGATGAAGTCCTTTTGGCCAGCACCCCCTCACCTTGAGCTGTGAGTGGTGCAAGTCACCACACTTCTCTCCCTGGAGTCTCAGCCTGCTCCTCAGCATTTCTCAGTCAGTAAATGGCAACACAGCTCTGGGGTCACCAATAAAATCATTTAGTGTGTCCATGAAATGAACCAAGGCCAGGTTAAATGTGCCCCTCAGTGCCAGCAGCCCCCATTTTATTTATGAGTCCTGGCCTGAAAGCCTTTCATCCCACTCTGTGACAGACAGAGCCTGTGTTCACCTGGCAGTGACCCAGTTTGTAGCTGTGGTTATGCTTTTATTTTCCCTTTCAATATTAAGACTATGGCCAAGCTGGTTTTACTATTTGGGGAAAGGGGAAAAAAAATTACCATCACATGACTGCAAACCCAAAGTTTCATTTGCTTTCAGGTGACTAATGTCACTGTGCTTTATTTTTGCCATGAAACAAAAAGACACCCAAACTGCAGCCAGGCTCTCCTGTAACCCAGTAAGAGGCTGTTTCTCAACTAGTGAGTGAAATACTGGCAAAAGGGGAGCCTGAGCAGAGGTGACTGCAAAGCAGGCTCTGCCCCAGGGTGTCCCACTAGTTTGTGACCAAGTCCATCAGTTTAGGTTTGAAACGAAAAAAACCTCACTGCATCCCTGCAAGGGAGAATATGCCTGTGAGCTTGAATAACCAGGTTTGACTTGAGCTGGTTAAACCATGAATGAATGCAATATCACAGTCAAGAAAGCTTAGCTGAAATGAAACGTGATGATTTTTTTCATTATGTTTTTGCCCGCAAAGAATGCACTACGTAGAGCCTCTTTCCATCACTGGGGTGGCTCCCATAATGCTAAGAGGGGAAAAAAATTAATGGAGAAAGGTTCAGCCCTTTTCCCAAGGCTCAGGGTTGCGTTGGCTGATGATGTGGATTCCATAAAGAACCCGTGGAGTGTCATTTCATTACAGCACAGAACTGAGAGGGTGGTTTTCTCCTACCATGTTTTGACTGAAACATTTAAAAAGATATTAGAATTGGGAAATTGCTGTGGAACCCATCTAGATTGTGGAGGTGTTTAAGGTCAGGCTGGACAAGGCACTGAGCAATCTGATCTATTGGGACGTGTCCCTGCCTATGGCATGGGGGTTGGAACTAGATGATCCTTATTTAAGGTCCCTTCCAACCTGAACTATTCTATGTAAATGAGTTCTAGGTCCACTCGCATGAGTCTTGCGCGTACAGGGATCCTTGGCCAAAGCAGCCACATGGGTAACAGAGGCTTTTGTCTTTCAGCTACTTTTGCAGGTACGATGGCTCGTGTCTTTGTCTATGGGACACTGAAGAAGGGGCAGCCCAACTACAAGCACATGATCAACACAGCCAAGGGGCTAGCGAAATTCCAAGGAAGGGGTCGCACAGTGGAGAAGTACCCGCTGGTGATCGCAGGAAAATACAACATCCCTTACATGCTCAACATCCCGGGAGCAGGACACCAGGTGGCCGGGGAGATTTACACGGTGGACGAGCAGATGCTGAGGTTCCTGGATGAGTTTGAAGGCTGCCCTGAGATGTACCAGCGCACCCTGATGAGCATCGAGGTGGTGGAGTGGGAAGGGAAGGGCACTGAGGGCCAAGCAGGTGACGAGGGCATCCTGGAGTGCTTCGTCTACAGCACGACAACATACCCACCCGAGTGGGTCGGCCTCCCCTACTATGACAATTACGACTCCTTGGGGAAACACGGCCTTGCCTACGTCCTACGTGAGAGCCGGGATTAGGAACGGGAGGTAACACAGCTAAAGACATAGTGTTAAGCAAGTGTCCATGGGTAACCTCTCCAGGAAAGCTGTAACACCTTCCTAAGTAAAACACAGCATCTCTCGTAGCCTTCCCAACCCAGGAGCCTTGATGCTAATGTTGATGTCTTGTAGGATCAGAGAAGGGGGGCTCATTCCTTGGTTAATCAGCATCCACCCCCCCACACTAATGTGCTGTAAGTAACTGGGTGGTTTGCACAAGATGTAAAATCACTCTGTCTTCACACACTGGACTTGGGGTCTACTTATTTTCTCCTTTCCCCCCAACTTTACCTCAGTTGGCTGAGGTCAGTGAAAGGCAGAGGAATGGGTTATTTTCCTTTTTCTAACCTAAATTGACAATTTTCTTGGATAGCGCCACAAGGTGGGTGGCATAATGATGGTAATATTGTGCTAATGGCTGAAAGTGATCTTAAAAATAAAAATAAAAATCACATCTGCAAACAAAGTAAAGCACAATTCATATCTAATACTGACTTGTAATGGTGTTTAGTAGGTGACTGAATGTAAAGAGGGAGAGAGAACCATATAGATAACTGTGTGCTTCAAGACAAATATTAAATTGCTGGAGAAACAGTGGAAATTTAAAGACGATTCTTACTCTGTGTTGCAGTGTTTTCCTGAACTGGAGAAGAGTAATTTAAAAATATGTTTCGTTTTTTAAGGTACTGTGAAGCAATATTAAGGGAGTGTGTGAGAATGACATTTAAAATCATATCTTTAACACTGTGAACATTTTAGGTACCATTTCAGTTCACTGAGTGACTGGGATTTTTTTGCGGGGCTTGGAAGGATATTTAGGAGCAGGAGATTCCAGCCACCCACCAATCTACAGCAGATACAGCTCTTGTGAGCCCTTCTTATCAAGGTGACTTTCAGCCAAGCACTTTAATGTAAAACTCAGTATCTTATCAGGGAGAGGAACATTTTACGTACATTGTAAAAACTATTGTGATTTTTTTACAACATATAAAATGGGGGGGGGGACACAGGGGAGACAAAGAGGGGAAAGGATGGAATGAAGACAGTTGTCCCTCTGACCAAATCAACTTCTGCACAATCTGGGAAAATTGTTGCTTTCTGTTGTCACTCTCCTGTGCCTTACATTTTCTCTCCAGGGCAGTGTTTGGTTTATTGTATGGTGTACAGTGTATATAGATTGTACAGTGTACAAAGCTGCCCAAGGGATGCAGGCAGGGAGTGTGTGCCACGCAGTGAGCCAAAGTGTAATTAAATGCTCTGAGAATTAAGAATAAGGTACTTGTGCATCACTGCCAGGAGCCCTGTGATGGCCAGAGGAGAGCTGGAGTAGGGAATCAGCTCTAGGATCTGGGGTCAGGAACCAGGTAAAATAGCTGCTGTACCTCATTTAGAATAAAACAGACACAAAGCCTGTGTTGCTGGAGTAGGCTAATTAATTAAGGTCAAAGTAGAATGATCATGTCTTGCATCTTTAGCATCCCTTTTCAGTTTGGGGCAACCTGCAGAAGCTAAGCTTCTTTTGGAAGACTCAAGACTGCACCAATAAGGAGTTTTGTAGGAAGAGCTGCAGGGCATCTGCCTCAGTGTCTCCCATTCCAAAAGCATTTCTTTTCCTGGAGAGCAGATAGTACCCAAACACTCTCCTCACTTATCTTGATCAGTTTTGTAGACTAATTAACAAAGCAGATCGTAGAGTCATAGAATGTGTTGAGTTGGAAAGGACCTTCAAAGGACATCTAGTCCAACCCCTTGCAGTGGACAGGGACATCCTGTACTAGATCAAGTTGCTCAGAGCTTCATCAAGCCTGGCTTTGAATGCCACCAGGGATGAAGCCTCTACCACTTCTCTGGGCAACCTGTGCCTCACCCTCATGGTGAAGAACTTCCTCCTAAAAATCCCTGTACTTCATTACTCCCCTTTGGCTGTGTTGATTTACTTGGCAATGTGCCAGTGACATGAAACATACCCCTTCAATCAGAACATTCAAGCAGAATTGTGAGCCTTTTGTGGCGACTGTGAGTCACCAGCCCTGTCACAGTCTGCTTTTGTCCTCACTTTCCTGTAAAGGGCGTGGGCACCTCTGGCCAGAGGGGTTTTTCTGGGAGGTGGCATGACTCTGCACATCCTCATCAAGGAACTGAGAGCAGGCCCCCTTCTCTTAGGGGCAGTGGTGAGGGTAACTCGGATGTAGGGAAAAAAAACAGCTGTAGGAGGCGACACCAGAGGCAGGAGCAGGCCAGTGTCCTGGCCCAGCTGTGGGCACAGGGACAGAGATGCTGCTGACAGTGTGCAGGGAGTGTGGAGGTACCACCATACCCAGTGAGCTGCAGCTGTTGACTTAATAAGCTAGATCCATTAACACACTCACATTCTGAACCCAGTAAACTTCTGGTACCTTCATTATTCTGTGGCACTGAGTTTGTGAGGAAGGAAGGGATAAAAAAAATAGATCCTCTTACTTGTCCTGACCAAATCAGTGTCCCTCTGCTTTCTGCTTAAGTCTCTTCAGTCTCCCTCCTCTCCAGGACCTCACCAGTTTCCCACACTGGATATGCAGCTCTTCCAGCAGGATATAATTGCATAGTATGAACAGTCCTAGTTCTTCAAACAGTCTTTAGTGAGGTCTGAAGGTCAGACAACTGGGTCTTCCTTCCTTGTAAAGAGTTCAGGAGGAGGCTTAGCCTGAGGGACATGTAGCAATCCCTTGGGGTAGCCAAGGGGCTTCAAGGCCAGAGCCAGCTCCTCCTGGAAGGATTCACATCCAGTAATCCCTTCAAAGAAATGGAGGAAAATTTGAATATGGAGTCTGAGTAAAAGAAGAAAATTCCCTTAAATGAGAATTCATGAGGAAAGTCTGCACTAGCAAAATAAAACATGGAACCTGTAATTTACATCTAGTCTTACAACAGGCTACAAAGGCTTCAAAACATTACTGTAAATCTTACCAGAATTCCAGCCACCAGGAATATTTGTTCAGTGCTTACACAGAGCATAGGAAAACTGCTCAGTTAATCACTCACTCAATGGTTAATTTTTCACTCTTACCAAACACTCTGTGTAGTTTGGCTGGGACCTCAGACCAGCGATACGGCCACAGAGAAGATGAATCAGATTCGGGCCTTTGTTTTCTTTTTTTCTTTTTTTTTTTTAAATTTTTTTTTTCAAAGAGGCTTTTCCTGTTTTAAAGCAGAAACGGTATTTTATTGATTTCATTTGATCCTGAAAAAATCAAAGAATTACAAAGGTTATGTACAAGTATTTCTGGAAGTAAAAATCTGGGATCTCTTGCCAAGGTTTAACATCTGTGTTTGCTGTCTTAACCACTGATACAATAAATATAACCGTAGAAAACCTTGTGCGTAGGACTGTCTGTCTTCTGTGCTGATTTGCCTTGATTTTACTTCATGGGTGGAAAAAAATAAAGGCTTAGCTGATGCAACGGTGTGGAGCCAACCTTCCTTTCATTCCAGTTCCACCAGCAGATCCCCTTCTCCAACAGTATCGCCCACTTTGCAATGCACAGCCTTCACCTGCAGTACAGAAACAGAAATCACTGACAGTCTTCCCCAACGGCAAACAGATTTAAATAAATAAGAAACAAATGGTGGAATAAATGGCCCGTTGACATTGCTGAGATAGCACAGGGTAAATGGCTGCTACACAACATTTAGGATCATCCCAGGGACCACAGGCAGAAGGGTCTCGAGAGGTTGCAGGACAACCTCCAGCACTCAGAGCCCAGCTGAGTTTGGAGTATCTGATGAAGAGACTCCACAAACTGCTTCAGCACTTGACCAAATCGTGGTCAAACTCCATCAAGGTATTTAGGCACCTACCATGTGCTTTCTTCCTACTCAGATGCCTAAAGCTCATCGCTGACCAGATGGGGTTTTTTAAGACCAGTTCACTCATCCTTGAGCTGAACCAGTTGCCTGCCCCAGAGTGCCAGTTTTGGGACATCCTGAGCTACGGGAGGAGGAGGAGAGTCCCAGCTTGGGAGGTGTAATGCTGATTCCCCCTTAGAAAAAAGATACTGTAATGGACAGCCTTGCAAAGCTTAACAGGTTTGTAGATCTATCTAGGATTCACATTTAACAACCACCATCAGATGAAGATGGCACTTCTAAAAATTAAAACACACCTTGCTTCCACTGCTGTTCACTTACCACTCGATTTTTAACTATTTTAGACAACGGGCTGACTCTTCAGCCCTCAGACTTGGATGTATCCATGAAATACTCCAGTTGTCTTGTATTGCAGATTTTAAGTGTAACTGAATTTTTGAAACTGCAGCCACAAAGTGGGTTTTCTTCCATCTCCAGACATCTGAGATAGATTGATTTAAGTTTGAATTTGGATCTTTCAGCATAACTGAACTTGGCAAAGGGCTCCCACTATCAAATAAATGCAACTATATCTATAGAGAAATTAAATACTCATGTGAAGAATCCTGAATGTTAAAACACAAACATCTCACACCGGTCCCTCATTTCCTCTGTAAAAGGCTATAACATGTTCCACCATACAGAGCTCCAGAAATTACCTGAAGTTTGAATACTTGAGAGTTTCGTGGCAATCTTGATTCAAAGCTTGCACCAACATGCCAAATCCTCAGTCAAAACCTTGCTCAGCAGCTGGCTCAATTTCATCATCCAAACATTACCTTGGGCTCCTGAAGGACAACCCACCAATGTACCTGAAAAATTAGGCTACTAGGGCCACACTATTGCCCATGCTCAGATTTGCTAGCCTAAAGCCAGGTGAGCCGTAAGGACAACTCTGTGCTCTGCAGCATGGGCATGGTCCCAGAAATTAAGCTGAACCTACAAAAAAAGCTGGCAAGGGCATGTAACAGGACAAGGGACAATGGTTTTAAACTATAGCAGTGCAGGTTTAAATTAACATTAGGAAGAACAGGCTGCCCAGAGAGGTGGTGGAGGAGACCCCATCCCTGGAGACATTCAAGGCCAGGCTTGCTGAGGCTCTGAGCAACCTGATCTAGTGCAGGATGTCCCTGCTCACTGCAGGGTTGTTGGACTAGATGGACTTTGAAGGTCCCTTCCAACTCAGTGCATTCCCTGAATGTGAACACTGCACAGGGGGGCAAAGACACCACAAGAACAAATAAAGGGCCCTATTTCTAAACCAACAGCCAGGCAGCCTACCCAATTCCCAATCTTTCAAGAAGTTAAAGCAGGGTGGAAAATATTTCCTTTTTCTACAATGATTTTTGACAGGCAATGGGGTCAGCTCCTCATTCTGACCCACGGCTGTCCCCTAGGAGAGGGGAAAGCAGCCAGTTCATCTTTCCCCCTTTTTTTTTTTTAAACCACCTGCAGCTGGAGTAAACTCAGAGCAGATAAAAACAAGCTGCTTTTCTCACAGTTACAAACAGGAAGATGGGGGCTTGATACAGAGAAGGAATTCATCCGGGAGTGAAAATAGGAACGTCTTTCCACTGAAGACCAATGAACTTCAGTTGCAAAACACTGTTTTTCAAAGCATCAAAAACATGGACAATGAGCCAAGTGCCAAACATCCCATTCCTGTGAAGGGGCCAAGTTGTTTCAGCACTCAGACTCGTGCCTTTGCTCTGCAGACTGGGATGATGATCAGCAGCTTCTTTTCTGCCCAGCCCAAGATTTCTTTGCTTTGACACATTTAAAATTTCCAAAGAGAATCAAGTGATTTCCTTATTAGTAAAATAGAGATGCCAAGGGGATGTTGCAAGGTTCCCACTGGGCACCATTCACATCCCACTTTGAAGGATTAGTAAGTCAAACTGGGGGTTTGTACAAGAGGGAGACATTTATTACTGGGAGAAGTATCAACAGGATTTTAAGGAGCAGGCCCACAGGTTGCAGCAAATCTTGGTGGGAGAAGGGAGCTTCAAGGGAAAAATAGAAGGGGGTAGGTGGGAGATATTAATTACAAATACTCACTGGTTAGAAACAGTGGATGCAAAGAGCAGCAGTAAGGAAGGGGTTAAACAAAAGAGGCAAAGGTGAAAAACTAAATGCTGGGAAATATTAATCAAGTGAGAAAATAAATCAGATCAGAATCAAGGCGTGAAATATAAATAATAAAGAGGAGGCATCAGAGCAACAGGAGAAGGTTCCCCCTCTCTCTCTCTCTGTGGCTCATTTCCTCGAGACCCAATTTTGCACTGGATGTGCTGGAAGAGGCGAGCCCCGTGTCCCAGCCAGGGTGACAATTTCCGTGCTGTGCCATAAGAAAAAAAAAAAAAGCCTTTTTCGTAAACACACAAACAGTCCTTGGCGCAGGGACCCATTCTGAGAGCTGCCAGTGGCTGCCCTCGCCCGGCTCTCTCTCCTTTGCTGCCTCCCTCTGGGCCCAGGCTGCACCGAGCTTTGCTTATCTGTTTTTAATGACAAAATGACAGCGCTTTGGGGACAGCGGCAGGGACTGCCCCCAATCGGAAAAGGGGACTAGGAAATACAAGAATATGTAGAATATCCAGATCTTTGGCAAGGACCCTCAGAACTGAACCTCCACTCCCTTTGAAACGGACAGATCAGAGGCTCGTGTCTGGATGATGGTTCAGATCATGAATTATAAACTGCCTCAGGGATGCTCCAAAGCCTTGATTTTTGGGGCTGAGAGTTCCTTGACCAGATGGGGTTTTTTAAGACCAGTTCACTCATCCTTGAGCTGAACCAGTTGCCTGCCCCAGAGTGCCAGTTTTGGGACATCCTGAGCTACGGGAGGAGGAGGAGAGTCCCAGCTTGGGAGGTGTAATGCTGATTCCCCCTTAGAAAAAAGATACTGTAATGGACAGCCTTGCAAAGCTTAACAGGTTTGTAGATCTATCTAGGATTTGCATTTAACAATCACCATCATAAAAAAAAACCCCAACCTGTTATTCTCATCTTCCTACAAAAGCACTTTCTATGCCTGGTTCTTCAGGCTTTTTTTTTTTTTTTTTTCAATGTCAAATTGTTTACCATTAAAGAATTAACTGGCAAAGAGATTTCTCTTCTTCAGTTGCTCTCTGGAAAAATGGAATTTGGAGAAATGATTCACAACACCTTTCAATTCAGCTCAGCATTGCAACATCATAGAAATCAAATCATTTGGGAGAAAAAAAAAAAAAAGAGATATATGAATTTCTGAAGCCGGTAAAACTATTTCCTGCTGTGCTATCTAAGCCTCGGAACTACTTAGCAGCATTCACAGCAGATGCAAATGTTAAAAATTAAAGACACCTCACTTTGAAAGACTTACAACAATTAGACTTAATTCCTTAACAACCAGAAGCCTCCTTTTTTTTTTTTTTCTCCCTTTTTAAATTCTATCCTATTTGACAAGTTACATATGGTTTTAAGTGACCCAAGGTAGCTTACCTTGCCTGTTTTAGCAGCAACCATACTGTTCTGCATTTTCATTGCTTCAATTACACAAATCTCTTGACCTTCCGAAACCTGGTAAAATGAAAGCAGTACAAAATGAGGAAGAGAGGATTTCAAATGCTCTGAGTGTGGATTGATTCTTCTGGAAAATAAAGGGATTATTTCATTAAATGCTAAAAAGACTTCCGTGGCACGAGTCAAGTCAGCCAGCTCCACGGTTGCAACTCAAGCCACCACACCACAAATCACAGTTGCCTTTGAGGTGTCACCAACAACACAGGGGAAAAGGAATCACCTGTTTAGAACTATCACCCCAGGCAAAACTAAAAGGTTCCTCTCCCATCCCTTCAACCACAACTTCTACAGATATTAGATCCAGAGCAAAATTTCATGTGTGCAGTTTTGGCCAGGGAACTTTTCTTCTTTGGTGCAGATACTTATCCTGATTCAGGAGCCAGAAGTTTCTTAGAACGCATCTGGGGGAGCACGGGGTGGAATCTCCAGCAATACCCAATGAGCAAATGCTGAAAGTCACACACCTTGTGTGTGTGGATAGTGGCTGGTGGCCTCACACTGATGGGAGGCAGCACTCCAACGTGGAACAATCATTTCTCACATGGATGGGAGGCATTAAAGAGGCAAAACCACCCTTTTTCTCACAGCTGATAGTTCTTAACAGGAAAACATGCAAGTTTCCTCCCAGTCAGATCCTCCCTCCAACCCCTTGGGCTACACAGCACAGAGCAGACTTGAGGCTTTAGGGTATTCAGGGGGGCTGCTGATATATAAGGGGATAAACATGATATTCAGCATTTAGCCCTTGTGTAACCCAGCCTGTTATGTCCCATGCAGACAGTATATGCCAGAGAGAGAGTGCATTAGGCCCCCCATGCTTGTATTTAGGAGCTGTGGAGGGACATTCACCTGGGGTGCCTGTCCCTGTGCCCCCTGAAAGTCTTTTCATTAGGCTATTCTGCAGAGGTCAACTGCCATTGGCTTAGCATCCCAGAAAATTTGGGAAGCTTTCACTCTGATGTCAAAGTTCCATTAACTTGTGACCTATACAGATCTAGTTTATGCTTTTATTAAGTGTTCTCAAAATTCATATGAATATATAGATGCATTTTTCTAACCATGGCTATGGATTTGGAGCAAGACAGAAGAAAAGACCTTACATAAAAAGCTGCTTACACACCCTTTCTCCAGCAGATTGTTGACAGCAATATGATGGGCCTTTTAGGGTAAATGAGGAAAGTTTTTGCCATAGCAACATGGTGAACTGACCGGATATAGGGAATAACCAACACCCAACACTTCACCTGCAGAAATTCCACGCTGAGCTTCAAGCCAGCACTTAAGTCATTAGCAGTATCAAATTCTGTGAATAGTATCAAAGGCTTGTTCTTTGTCCCAAATTATTTCCCCTCTATTTCCTTTCCCCATCTTTTGTCTCCTTCCTGCCACACCTGCTGCTCTGCCTGTGACCTTGTCCTGGCAGCTCCTTCTGTCTTTCCTTGCCTCTTGTCCTCCTCTTCTTCTCCCTATATCCTTGCTCTGTTCTTTTTCCATCTGCTTGGAACTTCCCAGATATTTCTGAGGTTAAGGGGAAGCTATGAATATCTACTTCTTTAAAAAAAAAAATAAATAAAAGAAGCAGGAATGCTTTGTTGTGAGTTTTTTTGGGTTTTTTTAGTAGCATGTTTCAGAAACAAATTTGCCACCTTCTGGTTAAACTCAGCCCTCAGAACACCACAAACATAGACCTCTGAGGATGCTGAAGATGGAGATGCTAAAGTGCACAGATCCGAATCGAAGGGTCTCCCCTTTCCAGGGCACAAGAAACTTTTCTCCTGAGGCCCAGCATAATTCAACCACAGTGTGGCTTCATCAAGTGGATGGCATTCAAGTGGAGGAGTCAGCAACTATCTCAACAGAATTCTGGAAATGCATTAATGGAAAAAGAAATCATTGTAGATGTTAAGTACAGCCTGCAAGTATTTGTGGCTGTAGGATGAAAACATCCACAAATCCGAGTATCTCCTTCCCCCTTTTCTGACAAATGAAGTTTCTGTGGTTTATGATGGGTTTATGACATCAGAAGTGATGAATGGGAAGTAAATAACTCCCCAAACCCAGAAGATACCCACTTAACATCTAGTTCTACTAATTTAGAAGGAAGGAGGCACTTTGTGCAGGTACCACTTGTGAGAACACTGTGTCAAGACTTCCAATGATGGTCAATTTGTTGGAAATTACCTGGGTGAAAGTGTGACTGAAGCCCAGAAGTTTAATTGCTGTTCTTATGTTAAACCTTCACAGCTCTACTCATTGAGCTGCAAAGTGACAAATCCTTAAATTAGGCACTTGTATCTCTCTCCTCTTTTTTCAGTCTTTTGGGCTTTGTCCAATTTCTTTCACTCCATAATTGCACGTATCCTTTTGCCTGTTATTTAGCCTGCCAATGAAAACCACAGAGATGAACACAAGTTCTTGCTTTCTAACTTATTTAAGGATTTAATCTGCACTGGTTTTAATGTTGCATTTTTGTCGTGCAATTTTCTTTCTTTTCATGGAGGGCAAACCAATGTAAACCACCATCTTTTACATCTCAATTTAGAGAGGCCTCGGTGATGACCCAAATCTGTCAAAACAGGCAAATAAAATCAAACACAAAAAAAATCCGATGGATTGGAACCAAATCAAATGAAAGGGCTCCTTTTTTTAAAAGAAATTGAACTCGAGGTGTCTTTCTCGCAGAGTTACACCACAGATAAATCTACCTTTAGTTTGGTGGGAGTATCAAAATAAATGAGTGATTAACTGTTAGCCTGTGTTTTAGTTGTTTTGTTTCCATGTGGTGCTGTTGTTCAGTTTTGTTCTCCAGCTGAAAGGAGATGTTCAGCTTTGTTCTCCACAGAATGAAAAGAGATAGAAAACAGAAAGGGGGGAAAAGAAGAAAAAAAATAACACTGAAGAGGAGGGTACTTATCTCAATGTTTCTAATCATTCTGGAATGAATTTAGGAGCAGCCCACGGCAGTGTTTGAGTAACTTGGGGACTGCACAGTGGTTGTTCTCTCCTTTGGACAAGAGGTTACATCACGGGATGGGGAACTGTCTCCAGTCACTTCCCGGTCAAGCAACTCCCGACACATGGGGTGGGAGCAGGACCTGAGAGACGCAGCTCAACCCCGAGCTGTTTGTCACCGCACCTACCCAAGGAGCATAAAGACTAATTGCACTTACCGAGGGGTCCCTTTAAAAGCAGGGGACGCAGAGAGCCGGCGCACGCACACCCCAGGGCGTTGCTACCCCGGGATCTCGGTGAATACGGAGGACTTTTTTCTCAGACTTTTGTGCATCATCTGATAAGGACTTAATGATTGTGACAGGACGTCTCCAATGTTAGGCTTACAAAATGGTCACAAGCCCAGCCAAGTCTTTCTGATAAACCCAATGGGCGCTGATGAATTTCCACCCCCCTCCACTCCCTCCTCCTCCCCGCTCCCTGTCTAATTGGTGTAAAGTTTGCAGCTCTGAATCCCCCTATCTTTTATCCAGCTTGCTGCGTCCTCTCCTTTGACATGAGGTCAGGGTTCACATTCGCATCCGATTATCAAAGTGGCACTCATTAAGGGGCAGCCTGCCTCGCACCGAAAATGAGTTCGCTGGAAGGGGAACTCGGCCCATTTACTCAGCAGATTTTAGCATTTTAAGGAGGCCCGAATGTCACCCAGTGTTGCTACGTTTTGAGGAGTTTCAGACATCTCCAGCTGATGATTAATTGTGAGTGATGGGAAATAAAATCCAGTAAAGCCAGCTGCTTGCCATGGTCGGCAAAATTACTATAATGGATATAGGCTGCCAATTTTCCAGTTTTACTGGCAAGTCTTCCAAGTGTAATTAAGGGAAGTTATAAATGATATGGAAATCTATCAAGTCCCATTTATTTTCAGAGGACTCTTTCCCCTGAGACTTTTATCTTCAAGCTTATAGTTTGCTTTGTTGTGCTAATGATTTAAACCACTTCTTATTTCTGATTAAAGCCCCCAATATCCTTCATAAGAAGTTAGATCCACTTTACGCCGAAGGATTTAAAGAAACAGAAACCTTTTTAAAGTTGTGTTTGTTAACCGTGCCCATGCTCTTACTTCCTCTCTGGAGGCACAACAGACCTTCCTCCATCTTAGGCACCTCGCTACCTTCTGGACTTCTGAAATTATAAGGATTCAGAAAGATCTAGGGGGGCAAGGAGATGGAAAATAGGGAATGAAATGAAATAAAATTTTAAAAGCCACTCTCAACAAAACCCCGACTTCCCTCCTAATCCTAAATCTTCAAAAAAAACAAAGATCCCTAGGTGCTGCCTTAGCCACTCAGCATTTAGCACAGGGTGGTGTTGCTCACTAATGTTGTTTGATTTGGAATAAAAGCATGAAAATGATGTGCAAAGGCCTAAAATTGGAGATGTAAAGGATGACTGCACAGTATTCCATTTCTCAATTTCATCCTTCAGAGCCACAAAATGGGGGTGATACAGTTACTGGATGAGATTTACAGTAACAGCTGTGGTCTTCCCACACAAGGGAGGACCTTCTAATGGGCTAAGGTCTGTTTTGAACAGACGGGGAGTAGCAAAACAAGGTTCCCTATTAAGGGTGTGCAGTAATATTCTTGATAAAGAAAATGAGGAGTGGTAGTCAGATTGCTTTAAGAGACCTAAATCTCCTTTTGCTGTTAAAAAAATAAATAAATAAAAATTGAGCTATTTTAGAAACTGCTAAATGCTAAATAAAATGAAAGATATGTAAATGCAAGGGTTTGGTTTTGTTTTTTTTTTTCCTGAATCTCCTCGCTAGGAACTGTAAAGAATGCATAGGAACCAGTGCCAGGGGCATATGGCTTTCTCCTGTGCTGAACATTCATACAAAAGACAGGTTCATCAGTCATTGGAGTATCTGGATAAAAAATTAGCTCCTGATGGATGGTATTTAGAGCTTACCTGCTGCTAGTACATTACCAGAGAAAGACGGGTTTTGAAACCCACATGACATTAGAAACTGCAGACCATGAAACACCCCACGTGCGAGTGGGCTCGTAATGTACGGCAGGTTATACAAAAATAAGAAAATAAGCTATTTAAACCCTCTGCCTAAAATTGGGCCCGCTGCAAGGAACCCTGGGTCAGCCCTACACAGGCCAATTAATGCACAGCATCTGCTGTATAGAAGCCGAGCATGAAGCACTTCCGAATGATTTCAGCAATTAAAAGAAAACTGTTTCCTGCCTGTTCTGACAGCAACTGTTTCAATGCAAGAGCGAGCACCAAATCATTGTCTGCAGCTGAAAAAATTAAGTCTTTTTTTTTGTCTTTTCTTTTTTTTTTTTAATCTCGTGAAAAGGTGGTGGGAGGGGTGAAGATTTCTTATGGAATCGGATCGTTCTTTTGTTGTCCGACATTCTGTGTTTTTCTGCCAAATTAGACAGAAGGCTCCAAGGGTTTACGGGGCCTTCTACAGTATCACCTTCTGGTGCACTGTGGCTCCCTAAAAAGATGGATCAATATCAACCCTGCTGATTTGCCTACAAAAGTGAAAATCCCTGAATTACATTTTTCAGACCATTATATTTAGAACGCAGGTGCTCCAATGCATAACATTTTTAAGGCTCTTGGATCTGAAGGGGGGGGCAAACCAGCCTCAAACAATGACAGCCTTAAGCAAAAGCTATCTTAGATTTGGTTAAAAGTGAAGAGGGAATTGGGATTTTTTGATATTTCCTTTCTCAGCTTTGGGGAGACATCAGTAAACACCCCTCCCAATTTCCACTCTGCTGAGACTTGTGTCCCTTTTGAGCCTTGCACATAAGAAGGGACAATGCAAGACAGTCCTATATGAAATCCAGTTACTCCCTCCTGTAGGCTTCTGCTAAATAATTACAAACATTCATCTTCTTTATGGTTGTGCAAAACCCCTGAGTGGTGAATTGAGTATGAATTCCTTATCTAAAACCCCTAGGAAGATAGCGGGATTTTTGTTTGTTTATTTGTTGTTTAAACTTAGTCTATGCTGGTATCATTCCCTTTCCGGATTTTTTTCTCCCTGACTTGTTGGCAATCTGGCAGCAAGCATCCAACAAGAAAACAAATCAAGAAGAATTGGATGAGCAGCAATTTAAATTCCTTGACATTGTCCATTACCATGTAAAATAATTAGTGCAGGTTTTCCCTTCCTCCCAAATTAACTTTGAAATGGGAGCTATGGAGCTGCAAATATAATTAGGGGCAATTAAGAGCCCTTGACAAATCATTATCAAACTTTCTTTGCCACAGTCCTTTAAGGAAGATCGCCCATCTCAAATTTGGTGACCTCTGCCGAACCAAAGGTCAGCGATGTCCCCCTGACAGCAATCAGCACTGGTCATTGCACTCCCACTTATCCAAAACACACTTCCCCAACCCTTTCCCAGATCCCAGCGTGCTGAGGAAGTGATACCCAATTCTGGGTTCAAGGCAAAACTTGGTTTCCATCACACCAATCTTTATCGGTCGACTTGTTCACTAATGGCCAAAAAAGTGCTTAGGATTCAAAATGGCAAAGCACAGCAATTAAAAATAAAATAAAAATCTGTTATTTCTTTACAAAGTATTTTTCGCCTAGGAGGAAACAATAATAATACTGTTTGTACCTCCTCATTAGAATTGAATGTAATTCTTAACTGCACTACACTCAGATATAAATCTGAAACTCTGCAATTGCATAAGGAAATCAAAGAAAAATCTGAGACCAAACACTAAAATTACATAAATGTTATGAAAAATTATTGTAAAGATTTTTATGCAACCACAATTATTATTTGAAGCCTTGTTATTAAAATTATGAAATATTTGAATGCTTTTACTCCAGAAATTTCACAACTGTGAAAATAGTTTAATTTCTTCTTTACAAATAGGTCCATCCCCCCCCAATAAAAAAAAAAAAACCACAAAAATTAATATTCTGACTTATTAAAATTACATGGGGTTATGGGGTTGGTGGCCACATTTGTTCCAGTTTGGACCAAATATTAATGAAAGCAACACACAACTGGCTGATGGCAACAGGTAACTTTTTAACTCCACCTTTTCTTTCACAAGAATGAAAGTTGTAGTGAGAAACAGGGTTTAGGATTTTAGCCATGAGCATTTCAGCAGTAGAGGTCAAGCAAAACAAATATTTTCCCATAGCAAGAACATTTCTAGGCTTGTGAAATGGAAAATTGTGGGAAAAGATTTTCTTTTAAAAATCCAATTTTTCTAAAGAACAAGAGAAATCGAAATAATGTTTATGTAACTGAACCAGAAGAGGAGTGTGTTTTAGAAGAATTGGAATGCAGCTTAAAACATCTTCCTCGGCTGTTTTTAAAGTTTGGGATCACTGATGGGAGTCTATTTTGTAAATTACACAACAAAAAGGGTAGCCTTCAATAGACACAGTTTTGAAACAGCTGAGATCATTAGAATATACAATTAATAGCTGACATCTTGGTAAAGAAAAAAAATCATCCCATGCAGTATCACTACTCATCACTACACCAACTCAGAAATATGAGAAATTTTGGTATGAGAAAAGCCCATTTACAGAGTGGTTTGAATGATGATATAATTCCAAAAACTGTGATCATCTTAAATTATCAGGAAGAGGAGAGGAAATTTAGAAAATTAGGACAAAATAATGAATCGCTCTCATCTTTTGGCCCCAGTCCCACCAAGACTCAGTAACTCTGGAGCATTTACCCAGATGTGCTTTGCTTTTCCATATTTACAGGAGGGGGTAATCATTAAAGTGACTTGAGCTACCAGCACTGTGGTCATCTTATTTACCACTGCCTGGCTTAGTAATGCCACCTGCTCTGCCTAATTTAATTTGAAAAGAAAAACAACCAACAGAAGCATACGACTGAAAAAAAAACACCTTGATGTTTTTGAGAGTTGAAAAATGGAAGAAGTAAAAAGCATATTCAGAGGCAAAACATACAGCAAAAGGCTACAAGGGCAGCTAAAAATCCTTTCTATGGACAACTAAAGGCTGGCACAAGTTGCAGGAGCACTTTGGGTGTCTCTACTTTAAATGGGGTAGGACAACATTGTCTTATCTGCTCAAGCTCTCCCTGTTCCTGCAGTTTCAGTGCACGGAATCCCACAAGGCACAAAAACATGAGCTAAGAAGCTCTGGATGAAGGAAAAATATTTGCAAGAACCTGCCCATTTCCCACCCTCTTAAGTAAAGCAGCAAATTTGTGCAGCTTTTTTTCTGGTGCTGTCTTTATGGAGAGATTAAAACCACATGCAGTGGCACCTCCATGCTGTGGTGTACAAATATTACTGTGTCCTGGTGGGGCCAGCTTCTGCCACCATCAAAGGCAGCAGAAGCAGAGATAGTTCCTTGCCTGGATTCTTGAATCCCAGAGGTTTCTTTTTCCCTTGCCACTGTGGGGAATCAAAAAGTAATTCTCCCAAACCAGAATCCCCCTCAAAAAGCACACTCATTGTTAATGATCTACTTAAAACATAAACACACAAACACCCTCACACACCAAAACAGGTATTTCTTACATTATATATCTGTGTTATCATGAGGAATGTAAGATAAATTTATTAAGTCTTCTTTCCCTAAATAATATTAACCTCCTTTGCAGTCAGCCACATTTCAAATTGTTCTCTTGTTTATGTTGCTTTCTGGTGTAGAGTGCCTTCATTGTGTTCCCAGGAATAACTGAGTGACAACTAATTACAGTCTTTCTGATGACATGGAGGAAAAGAAAGAAAGTAGAAAGTAACTAAAAAAAAAAAAACCCTGGCAGCATCGCAAGCTCTGTTTCTCTCTAAATGACAAACAGCACTTCCCCACTGTGCTACTAAAATCTATAGATCATCTCACAGACAAAAGAAAACAAATCCCTTGCATAGGCAGTCTCTTCTGGCAAAAACTTAATTGAAAAGTGCTTATCAGACCAGCTGGGTAGAGGAGGCTCACACCAATCTTCTACCAATCTTTCATTAGCCCAAGTATTTTTCAGCAACAGCAGCCAAAGGAGACCTCTGCACTTGCAGGAAAAACAGAGATACAATGAGGAAAGAAAACTGAGGCTGAGATTGGCATCGCCTTCTTGCTTAGTGCAGGACACCAGACACTTCACCTGACTGGGTGTGATACCTCTGTACAGCTGAACCACAAGCAATGTACACAAGTGTGCAAGTGAAGCCACTGAGACAAAGAGGTGAAGTCCCTCTCCAGATGAAGGTTTCTTCACCATCTGCAAAGTTAGAGCTGAAAGAAGGGTCAGGCAGCCCAGCTCCCTGCACAACCAAGAGCATCTCTCTGGGAGCAGGACTGTGCTGCACAAATCCTATTTAGACCCCAGGTTAGGAGAGAAGCTCAGAGCAGGTACCAACCACAGCTTTATTGCTGGCAGCAGCAATGCCCGAGTAGAAGGATGGACCCACTACCTCACGCTCTCCCACATTTCACTTGTGCTATCTTGTTCTCACAAACTTGAAGCCACCCAAATGCAGAGACAGAGCTAAAGAAATCAGATTTTTTCCCAAGCAGAGCAACAAAAAGAGCTGTATTTATCAGGGAGCTCCAGGTTCCTGCCTGTCATTGCCTTCAACAGCTGTAGCGAGTGAGCTGGTTTCTGACGGACAGCCGAGACGTGTAATCTGAATCACACCATCCCACCGCTTATTCAGTGACGATAGCTGATGCCACCCTCATCTCCTTCACTTTTCTTTTTTTTTTTTTCCCCCTTTTTTTTAACGTTTTGACACTAGTCCTGAAAAGGAAGGATTTAAGTTAAACCCTTTTCAATAACGCAAATGTGTTTTTGCAATTAAAGCCACACAATGAGCACTGACAAGCTCAGGTCAGCAGAACATAGATTACACCGTTCAAACGCTCTGCCACTCAGAGCCTCGAGCAAAAAGCTGCAGGAGAGGAGAAGGGAGGGGTGGGGGAAGCTCCACACATTATTTAACAACTCGTGATCTGATGCACTGCACCACTTGTGGATTTGTGGAGGGAGAGTCGTTCATTTTTTTATTTAAAATCCCTTTAGCTCTGGCCTCCTTCTCCACTGGTTCTATGCCTTCGAGACACAAAGAACTGTTCTCTGGGGCAAGAAGGCTGGTAACATTTAGCAGAAATAACTTCTCAAAAACTTCTTAAATTTTTAAAAGGGTAAAAATATGTGCCTTAAAAATGTTTCTCTTCATTCCTCAACAAAATCAAAAGTATTTGCAAAAGATCTCCCAGTCTCCCTCATTCAGCCACTCTTCCTGCCCAAAAGCAGAAATCACAAATTTCTCTGTCCTTGCAATGACACCAGGCTTAACTTTAATTGAATGCTGCTGTTTTTAAAGTTATAAACAGCACGTGTGTGCACATGCAGATCACAAAATCAGAAAGCTAAGTATAGAAGCTAAAATAATTCCTCTTGCTAATTTTTGATCAACTGCACTTAGTTCTGTTTTCTCGAGAATATCTTCATTAATACAAATACTTGCACCTACACATCTTCAACACTAACACAACTCCTTTCTCTCTGCAAATATTCAGAAACAACTATGCAATCTAAAAGCAGAAGTGGCATCATAATCACTTTTCTTTTTACAAATCACTGTATGAGGGCAATCACAAAGTAAATGTAGTTCTAATTCTGGACTTGAGATCTTGATCCCATTTCTACTCCATGTCTCAAGAAAATCTAAGGTTTATTGCCATGAACTCTGAGACTGAAGTTTTCTGTTTGTATCTAAGTGCCAGATACATGTTTATGACATGATTTAACTAACAACAGTATTTGAAAATTAACCTGGACAAACTGATTCAAATATTCCTGTCCCTGCATCACTCTATTGCTTACAATAGTTATGAGACACAAGGGCCCTGACCTTAGAAATAACCTATGATACAGCATGGTAGAATTTCATATAAAGTTCATTTTCAAGTAGGTGCTTATATGTAACTCAAACATCGTATTTACATTTGTTTCCAGCTCAGCGTGAGGTAAGCAGCCCTGGAAATCTGCAGGACAGCAATGGCCATTCTGCATCTTCACGTTTATTCCTTCTGCAAGATAAGAGGATTCTCATAAAAGAATGTGAATCCCAAATTCTGGAGAGCCATGCATCTTGCAAAATGCTAACATGGGATTCTTAAAAAAAAAGGCAGGCGGGAAGGATGTTTTAAATATCTATCTTGTGTCTCTTCTACTTAGTAGTATTTTTATTGCTTCAGGGCAGAAAATCGACAATCCCCTCCTGCCAGCACCAACAGCATATATACACTTTGGTATATTTACATGCACATATACACACATCAATCCCCCCGCCCCAAGGCATTTGTGATACAAAAACAAGCTATTGCTTGAGTTTCAGACCTGGGATTTTATGATGCAAATGAAAAGCAGCACACATCCTTCAGCCTGCTTTATTCTACAGGTGAGGTAAAAAAAAAAAAAGTCAACTGTGACCTGCAGTTTCAGAGGTACCAAGGAGAAATTTGTGTGGAATAGATAATGAAAATGCAGATATATGGATCACATTTCTTACCATGTCCCCAGGCTTGACAGAAACTGCCACCACTGCTCCTGGCATGGGAGATCTCAAAATGCTGGAGGTGTCCTCTGCTGCTTTCTCTGGCATGTACTTGCTCAGCTCTGCAGCAACCTTCGTCAGTATTTGCAATTTGTACTAAAGAAGAGGAAGAGGAATGTTTTAGAAAACTTCACCTTGGTGAATCACAGTCAATAATCAGCACCGTTTTATAGCATGTTTTCATTTAGTACATCTGTTACATGTTCTTCACAGGAGTGTCTAAAAAACATCACTGTTTGAAATCTTTATTCAGAGTTTCATTTGCAGGATGTAGGAAAAAAAATATCCCACCTCAAAGTGAGGCAGTGAGCACATAAAAAGTAAGGCTTGAGCACAGAAAAGAAATGTCAGATTCATCTAAAAATTGGAGGTAGACAGGTAAGATATAAATCTAAAAATTGGAAATGCCCTTAGGTTTACTAAATGCTTTTCTTTAGTGGATAAGAAATATTGAGGGAATCATTCCCAGTATGTCGTTGAATTAGAAACTGACCTTTTGGGAGTCTGCCAGATTTCCAATAATGTGATTGATTTAAAACATTATGTTTATTTTTTAAACAATTCTTTTAACTTGTATTCAGCGTTTGAAGTTAATAACTTGCTTAGGTTTTGTGATTAAAGCATATTCAGCAATATCACTTGTAGTTTTTTAATGGACAGGCAGATCGATGGAACATACTGGTTGCACTGAATGCAGTTTATCTGTAATAAAAGCTGTTTGTCGACTGTTATCTACCTTGAAAAAATTAATGTTTTCTCTAGTATGTTTTATAGCAACTCAAAATGGAAAAGGATGAGCCCTCAAGTATCTGAGGTTGTCCCTTTAAACAAAATTTTTCAGAAAACACTTATGTAGGAACACTAACTTCAGCACCGGAGTTTTAGTTTTTCAAAACTTGGAACCACTTTGACGGCTAACTCACTGCACTTAGACAGATGGCCTTCCACTTTGTCCCAGGGCACTGGGAAATGAACGCAAAAAGCCAGTAGATGGCAGCAGGTCTCTGCGTGAAACTTCTGTCTCAACCCAAGGCCAAACCCAGCGGAGACCAGTACCGCACTTCATCAATAATTTAAACAAAGGTCTTAATAAGAGGCATTGGATGAACCGCATTTACAATTCAAATGTGTATTTTGCTGATGTAAAGTTCAACACCCTGCTTTGAACAGTATGTTTTCCTCCCAAACAATTAGCTATTGTTTTCCGAGCAATAAAACGTCTTTACTTTTCATTTTTACAGGGACAGAAAAAATCCCATCCCCTTATGGTGAAGGTAAAGGGGGACTTTGCCTTCTGCTTCTGCCGAGAGCAGAACAAGGTACTGAGAGATACACGCGAACGGTGATTAACTCTGCAATGACATCTCTTCAAAAAGCAGCTTTCAAAGCCAAATTAAAAGAACATAATAGAGGATTATCATCCTCCATAAATGGCGTTTGGACACACAAGATTATGTACAATGAACAGCGCAGCCCTTCAGTGACAAATACCCGCTTCTAATGAGAAGCAGAAGCAAATGGTTAAACGAACCCATCCTAGGAAAGGCAATAAAACCCCACCACGATGTTCCCAGAAGCCCCAAGAGGCACCCAAGGATTTAGAACCCGTTCCCAAACGTGTGCCTCGGTTAAGATTGATACGGCAGAGGGAAACCAGCCCCATTTTGTATGCAAAAAGCTGCTTTAACTCCAAGCCTCCTGCAGGCATCATCATGACAATTAAAGGGCTGCGGCGCTCGCATTTTCCCCATCCAAAACACAGCTAGTTCCCTCCCAGCATGAGCGACTACATTCAACATGGTGTGCTCCTGCCAGTTTGTGTTCCCCAAAGTAAAGCATTGCTTGTGTGTGTGAGTGTGTGTGTGCGCGCACACGTATGCTGTAGGGAGAGGGGAGGTGATGACTACAGGAGATTTGGTGACACCAGTCGCAAACAGAATTGCAGCAGTGTGACAAGTCAAATAATAACATCTTCCGCATGTTCCTTCGCTCTCGAGTGTCTGTTTTGCAATCAAGACGTACAAGTGTCTGCCAGCTTCTGAAGGATATGATCCTTAAGTGAAATTACTGTGCAAATAAAAGCTTTTTACTCCTATTAAAATTCATCTGAGTCATAAGTGGCCGGGAAAAAAAGCTTGCGGCGTGTATTCTGCTGTCAATCTAATAAACATTCTGTGCAGAGGGACTATTTATCAAAGATAAATTGTACTTAAAAGTCCTTCATTAAACCTATGGGGGGGAATATAATTACACCAAATTGCACAGTTTCAGTATCTACGGTTAGTGTCTTCTTTGTATTCAGAGTTTGAAAATAAATTTTAAAAAAGGGATAAAAAACGGAAATAAGTTTGCTTTATGGACTGTATTGTTGCCTTTTGCAAGAGTCTTTTTTGATGTGATTTCAAAAGGCTAGGTTTAGTTAGATGCCATTTAGTCTTGTAACACTTCTGAGCTGGCGGATTTCAAAATTTTAACTTGCAGTGAAAAGCTGAGCCTCTCCTAAACTCATCCAAGTTGAAGTGTTTTGTGGGGCCTGAAATGCAGACTTCTCTCTAACACTCTGCAATGGACGGTGGTGGGAGAGAAAAAAAAAACCCTTTCCTCAGTGTGGAGCACTTTAAAGCTCAGTTCTCCACACCGAGTTAAAATATCCTTACCAAACATTGTTTTTACTATCTTTATAATTTTCATATCTTCTAGATTCCTTTCTCCGCGGGGCTCCTGCTTTGCTTGGAGTGAGATGCAAGAGCCAGTGCACTCAAAGCTTTAAAACGCGGGTCTTTGTTATTGATGAGCCGTTCCTTTTCCTTTTGTATTTGTTTATTGTTCTTTAGTCTGTTTGGGGGATAAGCAAGTTATTGTAATCAAAAAGTAAAAAATAACAACAGTAAACTTCTGGGGAAAGGCCTTTTTTTGGCATGGCTGCTTCACAAATGACCTTTTCAGAATATGAAAAAAGACAAAGCCCAAAGAAAGGTTCCTCTTTTAAGATTACCTTTGATGCGTTGCTGCTGTTAGCTGGACCCACTAAATACCCAAATGAGAGTCCCTTTGGAAAGCTGCTGTGTGTCTCTTGGGGCTGCTCACCTAACTCAGATACAGTCAAGGGGGCCTGGGGAGAGCCACAAGCCTCTCTAGAAGGCCAAGTGAAAAAATGCCTGTAGCAATGCTAAAACAATCAAGACTATACCCCATTTTTTTTCATTGTATCTTATGTAATTAATTGCACTGCTTTTGATTTAGTGAGGAAAATGCTCAACATATGAAGCAGAAGTTTTGCTATGCTACAAATGAAGTGTGGATGAGGTTGAGGTTTTCATCCTTTCTCCTCAGGAAGTGAGGAGATGGGAGGAAGAAGGGGTGCAAATTGGGGAAGGCTGTACAGTTTGGGTAATAAAGAGACCAGACAGTATCTCCTGGCCTAAACCAGGAGAAGCATCTGTTGGAGTCATAAACAGGTAGTGGGTGGACTCTTGGAGCAGGGAGGTCTGCAGGCCATAGGATCTAAGCTGATGAGTAGCTGTCACCACCACCTCCACTTTGCAGGTTTCAGTGCTGAACTGTGCCAGCCAAAGCACAGTCAACAGAGAAGTACCTAAAAGGAGCCACACAGCTTTTGATGGCATACAAAACAGGTGTTTCCCTTTTCACAAGGCAGTTGGAGCCCAAAACCAGTTGACAAAAAATACAGTAGGGAGAAGTGACGTTAGTTAATAGTTTTCTAAGGTCTAGTGGGAGGTGTCCCTGCCTATGGCAGGGGGGTTGGAACTCGATGATCTTTAAGGTCCCTTCCAACCCAAACTATTCTATGATTCTATGATTTGTATCCTGCCCTGTCTCTCCCACTACATGAACTGCCTGTCTGCATAATGCAAAACTACCTCTTACAACCAAATCTTTGTGAAAAAAGTAAAAGAAGAAAACAGAAGGTGTTACAATAACAGAACAAAGGAATAACGGGAGGAAGAGAAAGCAAATACAGTGAAAATTATACCTTGGCTTTTGTGAGGGTTTTTTTGTAGATACATACCATAACCATTCCCCAGGTCAGGAGACAAGAAGTAGCCAGGCTGCTACAAGTAAGTTGGCTGGGACATATCTGACCCCAACTTTGCTTAGGAACAAGTTTTTTAATTTGCAAAGACGTAGTTTCCTTCACTACAATGCTCAAAACTCTGTTACGTCTGACATCAGTTTATAAGTTCTTCCCTGTACACCTGAAACTCATGTCCCCAGAAGCTGTAAATGCTCAAACTCCTTTGGAGATTTTTTAGAACAATCTAATGTATCACTATCCACATGTTACTTACATCAGTGTTTGGACTGCTGGCCAGCTGTGGATTTTCAGTGTGCTGTACTCTAAATGCTAAACCATGTTTTTCAAACGTCTGTCATTCCTCTGGTCACAGGAGCAAAAATCTTCTGTATCTCAGGAGAGAAACTGTCTGCTGTGTTTCTTTATTATTTTCACTAACCTCCCAGTCTCAGGTTTGGAATTGGTGACATTTATTAACTGTGGTCACATAATTTCCCTTGAAATTTCCTAATCTGCATCCTGCCTCAAGCCACTTAAATGGTGTCACCTGCAGTTTGACCATCGTGGATTCACACATAGCCTGATATTCAGTATTCACTCAGTGCAACACTGAGCAAAGTTCCAGTGCTGAATGCAAGGAGCATGTTGCCTTTTTAATTTAACATTGCACATTTTAACATGGTGACCATAACCTTGCATTGGCACCTAAACGGGAAAATGATGTATTTATTCCATATTACTGGAAGGTGTCAGGCACCACCTTCTTTCACTCAAGGATTTCTTTACTCAGCAAGGAGGTAAATGACATCCTGCAAATCACAGAGGCTTTCTCTTCCCCATGCCCTGAGTTCTAGAGCTAGTTTATACCACCTTCTTTCACTCAAGGATTTCTTTACTCAGCAAGGAGGTAAATGACATCCTGCAAATCACAGAGGCTTTCTCTTCCCCATGCCCTGAGTTCTAGAGCTAGTTTATATCCGCAGAGAAGTGGTGACGACTGGCATAAGCACCTGCCCAAAATAACGTCACTTTTAGCCTGATGGAGAAGCAAGCACTTAACATACTATGGAGACAGGTTTAAATAAAATAAAATTTAAAAAAAATCATGAGCCTGAAAAAGGGGAAAAAAAAAAAAAAGTCTCACCACCATATAGCACACACTCCGGCAGCAGAAACTTAATTAGAATTGTAATTCAGCCACCTTTCTCACTTTCCATTCCTTGTGTGATATACAATTAACACACTGGAGAAATCTAACGAGGGTTAAAGCCACGGAAAAAAAAAAAAATATATAGAGATACATTCCCTCGCTCCAGACTAAGGACCAGGTATAAGAGGAAAGGTAGATGTGGAAAGCTTGGAAGATGTCCTTCCCTTGGAGGCAGCGAGCAGGCGAGGATGAGGGTGAGAGGAGCCGGAGGATGCTGAGGATGCTGCTGCTGCTGCTGAAGCAGCCGCCGGAGCAGCCCGTGAGCATCACGCTCTGACAACTCCATCAGCGCAGTCTCAAGGTAGCTGTCAATCAGGATGCATCATTTAATACAACAGCACACTAAGGATTTTCTCCCGCAACCCACATGACAGCCTATCTACAGCTCTATTTATATCAGCGCCCGCTTGTGTTTACAGCAGCCGCTGTAATTAGAAGAGATGCAACAGGCAGCGGGGATTTATTCAGATTTCCATTTGGCCGGGCTGCCATGGAAAGTGCGATCTTGCCTCACGGAGTCAGGCTAAATGACAAAAGCGCTATTTTCTTCAGCCCCGGCGCTCAGACAGCACTTCATTTGCAGCTATCTATAATTAGATTAATGGTGTAGCGCCTTACAAAGCAGGCCCACTTCACATCAGATAGCATATGAATTAGGACAAACACTTATTTCAATTCCAGGCAGAGAAAGCAGTGACTGGGGTATTTAGCATACCCTTTATGGTGGAATGAGATGTTAATTGTGTACCATTACCTCTAAACTGCTTGCTTGTTGTATAAATCACTGTGCTAATTGATGCAGAGATAGAAACGTAGCCACAGGCAAGAAAGCAAGGGAATGAGAGCTGAAGATGGTGGATAAAGGATTATCGAGGAAAACCATATGGAGATGAGGTTTCTTTGAAACCTGCCCACCAGCAGCACCACTATGAGCTAACGGGGAAAAGTGCCACCCTTGATGCGTAAGGGAAAAAAAACCCTAAAACATATATATATACGTATTTTACATCATCAGAACAGAATCTTGGTTGCAAATCCAAGACAACTGAAGAAAAAAATGCGTATAACAAACCTCAAGACCCGCTTCTGAAAGGCTGAGTTGCCTGGGTATAGTCACCAAGCCGCCCAGATTTTGGGGAGCCAAGCTAGTAAGCAACACTTGCAAACTATCCACAGCAGATGTTCCCCTGCATCCCTCTGTGGAGGAGAAATGCAGGCTGTTTAAACAGAAAATGTGTTTGTGATAAAAAGACAAAACAAGCAAAAAAACACAGGACACCCAAAAAGACAAGATATTCAAGTGGCTTGTGATAAATCAAATGCCCGATGAAGAGGAAGGAGGGAAGCAGCTTCACAAACTTTAAGAAGTACACATACTCTAACCCCGGCTTATATATAGCGACAAGAAAACCCTTGAAAATCCCCCTCCAGATACGTGCAGGAGGTGAGGAGCATCTGTCCGATGTAACAAGCACTTGTGGCAGCACCAGGAATAACAAAGCCTGCTTTCTCACAGATGGGGTTTGTAGCTGTTTTGTCATCTCCAAAACAGAATTAGAGCCTCGAGGCATTTGTAATTATATTCCCAAGTGAAGAGTCTTTTGCCTTAAATAAATAGTGAGTTTGGCCAAACCCTCTCCCCACACTCCCTGTCACAAAAGTTGCAGCATTCTCCTCGGACACCTTTTATTCGCAAAATAGTTTGGACCACGATGACTTTAGGACCCTTTTCCCTCCACTACATTTGGTTGAAGTTGATCAAACTGTGTCAGCTACTGGGGAGTTGGGGACAAAGACACACAGCAGACATGGTTTCCTGGCAAAGGTGACTAAAACAAGATGAGCTATAATGCCATCTCAAGCCACTTTTCGGGACAAGCCAAATGAGTTACACAGTGGCCTTTGAATCATACTTCCTCCTCTATAGTCACTACCGAGCTGTTCACCATAACCTGAACAGATTGTCCAGAGAAACTGTGGATGCCCTATCCCTGGAGGTGTTCAAGATCTGCCTGAAAGTGCCTAGGAGCAACCTGGTCTACTGGGAGGTGCTCTCTGCCTGTGGGAGGGGTTTGGAACCAGATGTTCTTTGAGGTTCGTTCCACTAAACCAATATATGATTCAATAACTGCAGAATGCAGGCGAATGGCTCCAGTATACATGCAAGAGACAAAACACCATTGCACTCTAAATCATTGGCCCTCAAATAAACTTTTTTCTTAAGCTTCTTGTTCAGAAAATTTGGTTAAACTTGCACACAGCTAAGATATGATGCTGCTTTCTGTTAGCAATCATACTTTGATCGCTAGCAAAATGCCAAAACAAAATCCTAGTAACTAAATGCTACTCAATGTCTTCCTATTCTGAGAAAATATATTCCACTCACTCACAACATACTTAAAAGCAAACGCTGACTTTCAGACACAAGCTCCAAGATCTTAGCACTCTGAAATAAATTTCAAAAAAATATGAAGCATCTTCCCCTTGAGTGCTCAGTCCCCACAATTCTTCAGCATTTGATACTACATAAGCTTAAAAGAGCAAAGAGAATGCATTAAATCTACCAGACACCTCACAGTCCTAAAAGTTTATTAAAAAGAGAGAGAGATGCAAACATTTTCTGACCTCATTTGTAATTTTCTTTTGGAACTACTCATTTTTCCAACAACACGGCAGTTAATTATGAATGGGGGGCAGGGAGGTAAAGTGTTGGAGTAGTACTGACCTAATTTCCCCTAGAAATACACAAAGATATACTCATCCATGTTGTCAAGATAGGACTTAAGGGTGGACATTTATCCATTGCAAACAAGCAGGACTAATGTACAAATTACTACTTTCTGCAAAATCAAGTTTACAGCAGAAGTGAATCCCAGATTAGTTGATGGAGTGCTTCAATTACTTTGAGAGGAACTTTTATTTCCCTCAAAAACACATGAAACAGAAGTAAACAGGGTGATGCTAAAGACAACATTCCTTGGTGGAGTCCAATAGTTTAGATTTTGGCCACTCGACATAGGAAGCCCATGGATTATCCTGCTTTAGCACTGAAACTTACAACCCTCAAGAAATACCAGCTACACCTGGCAAACCAAAGAAACATATGAAAGAAATGGTAGCAGAGAAAAAGGAAAAAAAACCAGAAAAAAAAAACCATCCTTGTGTTGACTGCTTTGAAATAACACCTCCCAAGCGTACAGCTAGTTGACATAAATGGAAATGCATTGAGGAAAAGAGCTGTGAAGCTGTGTAACAGTTCTGTTCCCAATCATTAATCACTTTTTTTAGACCATTTAAACTAGCCCATTAGAGCCTGCAGCAAAATGCCAACACTCCCATCACTTGCATGTCAGCAGTGCTGGTGTTAACAGGAGAAAATATATGGTTTCTATGACCATGCCCCAGTTCTACAGCATTTGCTACCTTTAATTGAAACAGGCAGTTAAACACAAGGTAAATCATTCAGTTAGCTAAGCTGTTTAATAACACATAATTGATAATGTCAATATGTTCCAGTGCCATAATGCATCACTTTCACCACTCTTATGCTTCAAATACGGTCAACTTATACTTCAAACATCTACTTTATATTTGCTACTTAATGAAAAACCCAGGGAGAACTGCCATGAAATACCATATGTGGAACATACATATGCACACCGTTACCTCAACTCATCCGCAGGCTGGTGAGAAACGCTCCTGCCACAACACTGACAATTTTCAGTTATGTCACTAGCAACTTACTTTTTAAAACCACCAGAGGCTCCTAATGGAATAATATATATTTTTCTGACAATGACAAAACCTGCTGAAAAAGAGCATGAAAATCCTGCACAAGATAAACCAACTACTAGTTTTCTAAAACGTGTCCCTGTCCTCCAGACTTTTGCCTAACTTTTCACATGTAACCGGGACAACAATCACCATCAGGACTTGTTAGTACAAGGCAACAACAACATGCCCCCCTCTAAATATTAAGCATGATATGGAATAAGAAAAATGTCTCTTATCAGTTACATACAAACAGTGTGGTTAAATGGGGCTAAATCCCATAAACAATACAGTGGGTTGTACCATTTATTAATAAAAATCCTTATTCTATTTCTACAAGTATTTTAAATAGCCAAGAACATTTGACCTGTTTATTATACTACAATAAAAACACAGCCACTAACAACAACCACACAATTCTCTCTTCATCACGTACCAGAGAACAAGCAGATGGTTGCAAAATGGGATGAGGTTGGGGATGCGTGTATAAAAAGTATTTTAAAAAATTTTTTAAATCCTACCCAAAAAACCCCAACCAAAACAAAAGGAAAGCACAATCAACTTTCTGTGAGCACTGTTACAGGATGGACAGAGGAAAAGATGGTGAGAGAGTAGACTTGGTAGTAGCAGGCAAGACAAAGCATGCTGCCACTTTGAACCTCCATTACCTACATGCGACTGTAATATTTATTTGATGTGAGATTTAATTTGGATCATAGTCATAATAATTAGGAAGGCTCAGTATTCTATTAATAAAAATATGCTGCCTCAGAAGCAGCTGCTTGTCCTCCACCTGTTCAGAGAGTGGTAATATCACTATGACCTAGACTCTTACCAGCTTTCAGAGAGAAGTTTGGTTCAACTGTCCTGAAAGACTTTGCTGCTGTCCAAGGAGAAGAGTTATGCAGGTGTCCAACTGATAAAGGCTGCAATGAACTGCACTGACACAGGTTCTCTAGGAAGTTCTCTTGCCAATGGATTCTGGCAACCATAAAAAAAAGTCTATTGACAAGGAACTTCTCAAGGCTCACAAAAGCATCCTGTAGAGTTTGGTTTGATGAGAGACTTGGGCATTATAAAATGACTTCTTAAAAGGAAAAGAGGCAACAAAGATATGTAAAACTGTAGTACCAATTACAGTGCAACCCAACAGCTGTAAGATACTTAGCATTTTTCACTGTGCTTCATTTTGGTTAATTACAAATTTGGAGGATAGTCAGTAAGTTCAGTAAGAAAGTACTTTCTGAAAAGCATTATCTGATTTGGGACACAATGCATTCCCTTCCAGAAAAAAGCCCAGGAATATTAAGAAAGTACTGCTTAATCTCTAGACACCAAAGTTTTCCCCACTCTGGGTGGCCATGGAATAATAAATGTTTGAATGCTCTTCAAGCCCAGCACTATTTTTGGCACTCCCTTAAACAGAAGCAAAAAGCAGAGCAGAGAGGCCCTTCATTCACTGTGAGGCTACCCACCATCACACAGCACATTTAGATGGGCCTTATTTTCCACCAGCTGCAGAAATGGGTTTGGTCTGTGCCTTTCACGGGGAGAAAATTGCAGAGCAAACTGCATTCTTTCACAGCGTACAGAGTTTTCTAACGGTTGGGCAAGCACTGGTTAGAGCTTGGTCTGTTAATTTGCCTTGGAGTACTTCCAAATACTACTTGGTGAGCCACAGCGTCTTTTTGTTTTGTTTTGTGCAGCAGGTTGCACAATGACATCCACCACTGGAGGAAAATGTGTGCAGAAAGCCAGGGCTTTTTCACAGAGACTTGAGTAAGTTTACGAAGCTCTCTGGAGTGAAATACAGATTTGGGGAAGTGAATATATGAAGACTCTTGGCAAGTCCAGATCTTAGAATCATAGAATAGTTTTGGTTGGAAGGGACCTTAAAAATCATCTAGTTCTACCTCCCCTGCCATAGGGAGGGACACCTCCCACTAGATCAGGTTGCTCAGTGCCTTGTCCATCCCACCCTTAAATACTTCCCGAAAGGGGGCATCCAAAACTGGTTTCACTCTCACCATAAAGAATTTCTTTCTTATTTCTAGGGTGAATCTACCCTCTTCCAACTTACATCCATTATTCCTAGTCCTTCCATCACATACCCTATTAAAAAGTCCTACTCCTGACTTTCCGTAGGTCCCCTTCAGGTATTGATAAGCTACTATGAAGGCTCCCCTCAGCCTTCTCTTCTCCAGGCTGAACAACCCCAACTCCTTCAGCTTGTCCTCATAAGGGAGTTGCTCTAGGCCTTTGATCATCTTCGTGGCTCAATGTCCTTCTAACGTTGAGGGCTCCAGATGCATTAGTAAGGCTGCTGCAAACTCCAGACTCAAAGCAGAAGGCTGCCTGATCGTGAGGGGAAGCTCTGAGAAAGGAGTGGCTGCAATGTATGAGAACTCAAGCCATAGATACGGTGCAGCTTTATGCAAACTGTGTGATAATCTCTTCCACACGTCTTCCTAACAGACATCCTGCCTCAAGCCACAGAAACTACACAGCCGGGCGACTGATTTGGGGTTTTAGCAGCCTTATTGTTGAGATTGGAGATGGAGAGGCTTTAAATCCTGGATCTGGTTTTGTCCTGGACTTGTCTCTGTCAGTAGTCCCATTGATTTCAGTAAACTCACAGTATCATTTATGATACTTCAGTGAAAACTTTCAAGAAGAACAGAGTTGCTACACTGCACATTAACAGATTTACCTGGGGAAAAAAAAATGTTTGAAAAGTGAATCCCTCATCCCTAGTATCTGATGAAGGGTGAGGTTGGTGAAAAACTACTGTGCTCTACTTTTTCATTCCTCACTTTAAGGAAACTTAGATTTCAGATGCAATAAAACTAACAAAAAAGAATGGTGTTAAGATTACATATGCATGCAAAAGCTCTATAAATTTTATGATACATGATAAAACACATTTTAATTATGTTTCTTCATTATTCTGGATACATCACCCAAGTCGCAGCAATAGTGCAGCCACAGCCCCAGTACTATCCCTGCTTCCTATTAATTACATTGCTAAGGATCATTTAATGGCATTTGGATGGATACCTACAGCACTGATAGATGCACATTCTCTAATCTTTGTAAGTCAGAAATACATGCTGTTGCATCTACGATTACTAGCAGGACTATTCATCTAGGATAAAATGCTTTTTTACATCAGAGACTAGTGCTTTTGTAATTCAAACCTTACATGACCTTGCTAATACCGAAGGGCTACATGCAATAAATGACTTGCATACTCGAAGCAGGACTCTTGGGCAGAACTGAACCACCTAAATCCTAAAAGGCAATACAAACCCCTGATCATCTGTCACTTAACACTGAAGGTATTTATATTCTATCCTCCTCCTTGGTTTAAAATACACGTTTCAAGTTTAGCTGCTATACCTCTTCAAAACTCAGGAATAATACTACTTCCTTCTCAAGCCCAGATGTGACCCAGAAGTCAGGAAGGCAGGGTCCAGTTCTGCTCCAGGGACCATTCTTACATTTTTCTTTCAACTAACACTGAATATCAGACATAAAACAGTGCAAAGCAGACAAAAAAAGCTTTAAAAATCTGAGATCAAATGGATAGAGTTTTCTTTGTTTTTCACTTTTCACTAAGACTAGCCTCTTATTTTCAGCTTTAAGCATTCGTGTATTTAAACACATCCCTTATGTGTGCTGATGAATTGGAACAGCTATTTCAAAAATGGGCTTATATTTATAAATATTTCACTCAGACACAAAATTAACAATTGTCAAATACAAGTAAGAATTTATGACCAAGTCATCTTAGCCCAGAGCCATACCACTCACACAAGAGGCTGAGGTAAGAAATTAGTTCTGGGGGGTCATTTACCACTGAACAGCTACATTATTCAGTGGATTTGTGACTGGGGATGAAGTGGTGAACATTACTTTGTGCAATTATGCCTGATAGGGCAGTAAAATGCCATCTTCCAAAGAAAGATCAGACTAGAGCACCTGAGTTAACACCTTAGAACTGTCCCTGATCCCTTCTCTCCCCCGAAGTTATAAAGTATGTGAGCTTTGGTCACTACTTCGTAATTGATTTAACCTCTGTCCTAAGGGTATATTTTGAAGCTTTGGGTTAAAGTGATTTACTCTTTTTTTAATTAGACTAAGTTTTTTGTGAGATATTCGGAACACGGAGTATATTGATCTCCCTAGTTTCTCCTCTGCTCCTGACTCAGTCAGATTTAAAGGATCATGTGTGATTTAAAGGATCATGTGAAGTTGCTCCACACAGTCTTAATGAAAACACTGAAGAAAGGAAGCTTGGAATATTCAAATTAAAGTAAAACTCAAAAGATAACAGGCTTACAATAAATATTTTATCGCCCTACTCTTCACTTCACTGAACAATCTTTCATTTTTATGCCATGGGAAATATGTTTGCAATTGCAATTATAGGATGGATTTCTTTTAGAGATGCATTTTATACTTTTGTTCTATCTTATTATGTATCTCAGCTGTGTCTATCTCTCACATCAGTATTTTTCTCAGTATAATCCAATAAAATGATTGCTCAGAGAACCTATAGCAGATCTGGACCATTATGCTTGCAGCTACTACTGGTTTATGGCCAAGAGTTATTTTTAGGGCTGCCATGCTAATGTCTGCTGGTTTAAAAGGTGAAATGTAACTCAATTCAATCACCAGAAAACTTGGTTAGGATTCTTTAACCACATATCCTTGCTTAAAAATACCAAAGACACTATTCACAAGAACCCTAAACTCATTCTCACGTCTCTTGTTAATTGCACAGTGAATTTCATTACCCCAGGAGAAGATCAGGAGTAGTCTACTGATCATGAAGCAAAACCCAAGCCAATTAGAAGGAATTTCAGTAGTGCTAAAGTGAAAGAGTAATACATCCATAGTTACGTATCTACTTTCAATGCATCAGTTAATCACACTTGGCATAAATAACAACTTGAGTGAGCCTGTGTACCAATAATTAAATAAACCTGGTGTGGGAACAGAAAAACAAACCAGTAACAACAGAGAATGCTGCTGAGAAATACAAATTCCTGTGTGTTGCTGCATGGAGTAAAATAAGAATGAAGAGAAGAAAGGGTTGTAAGACTGGAAACAACCAGCACTGATTTTATCCATCACAGTACTCTCACTAGTCTGTGTAACATTAGGAAGAGACATGCAGGTTATCCTGATCCTTCAAAGCTTTCCGGATCGCCCACAAATACCAGATTTACAAAGAAATGGAACTGAGGGATAAGAACAAAGTTGAACAGATCAGTCTCATAACACTATCTACAAATGAAATTTTTAAGTGAGACAAATTGCAAAGTATGTTTTTCTTTTTTTAAAACTTAAATGTATACAGCATAGCTGGAATTTGGATGACAAGGCAATCTTCCTAAAGGAGGACTTACCTCAGTAGATGACTAAAAGTGCCATATTCAAAAGGACAATCAAGATGCAGCCCAACGCTCCACACTTCAAAATGGACACAGTAATTTAAATAAAAAGAAATTTACTATATAGGATGCTCAAAAATTATGCCGCCTGCTGTGCAAGGTAGGCAGTTAGGCTATCAGAAGTGGAGAAAGGGGAAGAGGAAAGAATAAAACTGGTTCTGTTGCTTGAAACCTAAAGAGCCCAGCTGGGGAGAGGAGAAAACTGGATTGTAGGTCTCTTCTCTCAGAGAGAGGTACCCAGCTGCCTGGCCCGACATGGAAACAGTCCTGAAAATGGGGACCAGAGTCTGCTTTCCCAGCAAAATGGCTCAAGCACTAGGTTTTTGTCTAAAGATATCTGAACGTGATACTGAAGTACTGTTATAAAAAAATACATATATAATTATACTATGTTTTTGCCAATGTGCGTAACATCTGATCAGTAACATTGATCAGATAATTATTTTGATAATTATTCACCTACCACCATTTAATAGGTTTTTTTCTACAAGTGCATTTCACTTCTGGTTCTGACCCCCCAGCTGTGGGCAGAAATACCTCCCTATAGACCAGGTTGCTCAAAGTCCAGTCTGATCCTGAATATTTGATCTTAAATATTTAAAATTGGGCTAGAGTCACATGGCAATGGCAGAATTTTCAATGTCTCCCACTGTCTCCATATTGTATAGGATAATGGATAATTTTCTGATATACTAAGGCTTCAGGATTAATTCTACAGCTAATGAGGACAATGCTTGTTTGGGACATTTGACCAATGACTAAATTTTGGTCACATGACCACCTGTCCAAAAAGGATTCTGTGTTGCCCAGTTTCATTGCTTTAGCTGGAGCTGTTTAACAAATTTTCTGTGATAACTTGGTACCATTATATGAGACCAGATGCAAGAGAAATTGTGATGCTATGTTTGTGATAGTTGTGTACTTGTCCTCCCTTAGTAAATCTTCCACAGAGCAAACAGTTTGAAAGATGATCAAGCAAAAAGGTATAATCAACACAACTCCCTTCTCCCATTCCTGATTGTTTGCTTATTTTGGAAGATAAGGAGTTTTGACAGCAGAGTACATTAGTCAGAATAATATTTGAAGTTTCAAAACCTGCTGACCTAAAACATAACCAAGGATGTGGTTTGCTGCAGTCAGTGAAGACTATATTTCCACTTAGAGAGAGACAGAGAATTTGGTAGTAATTGTGATCCTACTTTAAGATCGATTACAGGCATTGGATTTCTTTTCCTCCTTTAATATAAAACAAAACCAAAATGTGTTTACTGCCATTATGGAAGGGTAGCCTCGCTAAAGCTTGCAGCTGTAACTTGCCTCATGATATCATATTATTACACGACCTTCACTGTTTATACAGTCAATAGAACATAATTAAATTACTTTATAGAATCAAATTAATTTCTCCCATTCTGTATTCATTTTAAAATAGAATCAATATTATTTACCCTACCTGACAATAATGCTCCGTGCTTCACATAAGATTGATTCAATACCAGCAGGTAGTTATCAATGAATGCACTTTGCTTTGCTAAATGAACACAATCAATACTCAGAAATGTGAGTTTTCTGGCATATGACTGAATTGTAACTGAGTTTTGTTCAGCTCTTTTAGGTTTCATACAAGGAGAATCAGAATTTCATAGTCAGCACCCATATAGTATCTGAAAAATCTCCAGGCAGCACCACTGCACATAGAACATCATCCTCTGAAGAGATTATCCTGCATGAGATGCTGAGAGAAAAACCTTAAGACAGAAATATGACAGATCCTCAGCATTTCTTCAAAAACATGATTGCTTGGAACTCTTAAACATCACATGGATATCATGTGGAAAACAACTTTGTATTATGAACAGCAGGTTCCATCAATTTCTGTCTGTTCTGTTAAAAACAGAAATTAAATGCCAAGAATCTAACACTTTATTTTAAAAAATATATGTAATACCAATTAACATAAGCTAAGAATCATTTAATGCTGTATTACATACATTGAAAACAAAATCAATGCTAATGAGATTGACATAACTTTCCTGTTAACTTCAAAGTAAACAAAAAAATAATTTTCAAAGTGAAATTTAAAAAAAAAAACTTTGCCAAAGTAATTTCACTTAGGGCAATTTTAAAGTAAAAAGTATGAAAAGGAGAGTATCAGAAGACATCAAAGATACAGGTGCCTAAGATCACTCACTTTCAGATGCAGCTGGTCTTCTGGTTGCTTTCTCCCTTATGTGTCCTAAAATCCCCACAATCCTACCGCTTTTCAATCTTTTTAAGGGACTCATCATTCTTTTTAGAGTAACTTACCCTAGCTTGCACTATTTTTGAAGCCATGCTGCACCAGTCATTTTCCAAGCTACCAAGGTACTTCTCCTTTTCCAGCAAGTTCCTCAACCTTTACATGTACTGAGCAATCTGGCTTTTACTTTATAGAAAACGCTGGGAAGTGCACTTTAGAAAAGCACTTCCATAGCACACTTGATCTTATGTGTTACTACTGACTTAGTATTCAGATATTCTTTATGTAAGAGCCAAGAAAACAAAAGTAGAATGCTTTAGAATAACACCAACACATTTTTATACATTTACCAAGAGAGGGAGGGGAACTGTAATTTTAAAAATAAGCTGTCTTCCCAATTCACATCTTACTGAGATCAACCACTACTTCACAGCTTGTTTTATACATGTGTGTTCCAAGCCTGAAGTTGGCTTTCTTGGAAAAAAATTAATTTATGAAAATCTGAAGTAGCTTCTTCCCTTAAAAAATAATCTGTCCATATATAACATCTATCACTGTTTTGATGTCTGCTTGAAAAAATACAGCGAGCCAGCATGCGTCATCCATCTTTCCTCCCCTCTACCTGTGTTTCATAAAAACATCCTTATGTCAACCATAACCTAACACAATTCTGCCAAAAATAGCTCCATCGTTGTATCAAGTTTTACAGAATAAAGATAAAACTGAATTACAATTAATCATCTATGCTCAAAATTATCTCCCCTAAAATATTAAACCACAGGCAGCAGATAAGCTTTCATAATTTGCATTCAACATGCCCATAATGACAAACAGTAATCAATACAACATATGTTCAATGCAGAAGAGCTACTGTAACTGTTGGAGTCCAGAAAACTGAAGGTTTGCCAGTGGGGCAGTGAGGCAATTTAACATCTAGCAGTCAACAACAACCAACAAGGAATGCTTTTTTCTTTCCTCTGACATTTTTCCCTTTAATTCCTATTCCTCCCAGCATTATTTTCCCAACATTTGACTCTTGTGTTTGAAATATCTAGTTATTAATTTGTTTTATATTTCCACTAATTCATTTAATATTCACACCAGCAAAATTACAGATGGGGGAAAAAAAAATCAAGTTAAGCTTCACATGTAGTCCCTAACTTCCCAAACACACAAAGCACAATCATCATCTGATTCATCCAGATTTACATTATTTCCTTTTTCCACCCAAGTTTAATCTTTACGAACAATATTTATACATAAGCATATAAATCTGTACTATGTATATACAAATTCTATATACATATTTACAGAAGAAGATATACAAGTAAGAATTTAGTTCTGTCTTAAGGCTTATAAAATCTTCTAAGAGTTTTTTCTTGCAAGAATGCATTTTGAGGAGGGTTAAGTGGACACAGATTTATTGTGACCAGCACCATGAAGCATGGAACAAAACAAGGCTTTCCTTTGTTCTCATACATTTTGAAAGGCATTTGAATTTTTTTCTTCAGTATTAGATACTATGTCACTCATTAAAGAGAAACTCCCAGGCTGTAACAGAAATTTCCTCACACATCTTTAAGAGTTGTCATTTTGAGTGGTTTTAGGTGTCCCTTTTTGTTTCTGCATCCTGATGTAGAAAAATACAGTGCATTACAGCTGTCAGCTCCCTACAGATGTCCCTACACATTACACATGTGAAAGTTAGATATCCAAGTCTGAGCATGGGTCCTCCAACCTCTTTACAGACCAAGAAGAGAAGTACATGGAAGACAATCACCTCAGAAGTATCTGATTATCCTTACTACGCAATCTCAGATTCTGATGTTTAGTTTTTGGTGCGTCCATTGGGACAGGTGAAAATCAGACTGGTGTTCTTTTTGGTTCTGGAAAATGCTCCCCCTGAGTCAGGAAACATCAGTGAAAGAGACAAGGGATGAAAAACCACAACTATACTATCCTTAAAAAGCAGCACAGTTATGCAGCTTTATCACAGTGGGATAATGGGAACTACCTTTTCTCAAAAGGTCTTTCTGTGAAAAAACAAAAATGAAACAAGTCACTATTTCATAAATTTGCTGGTGGATGGTTGGGAGGGAGTTACGTGGCTTTTTTCTATGGCAGTGGAGTTGCAGTCAAAATAAAAATCGCTTCTGAATTTTCTACAGGGAGTTAATCTAAAGGAAAACATTGCTGGACCTGGAAATATGGAAAGGACCATGGAGTGAAGGGCTGTTAGATAAGATCTCATCTACTTTCACACAGTCTTTGAGTAAGATAAAGCTTCTGGAGCAGGGACTTGTCCGAATGGAAGCAGGGGTAGACATGGTGAAGAGGGCTGAAATGCTCCATGGTAATAAGGCATAAATTTCGTCAAGCTTCTTGGGAGTTCTAATCACCACCACCACATAGCATGTCCTCTCCTTTCAAACTGCTTGAAGGGACTTGGCAGAGTGGCATGATAGCACAAATACACACATGACCATATATTATTTCTGATTTGAACAATACATCATTTACTGCTCTTTGTGGAATTCCAAACAGGCACGTTTAATCATTTAAATTTCCAGTTATTTTACCCACTTTACTAATTACCATTATAGCACTAATCAGTTTGTAATAGTCATTCATTAGCTGTAAGTTGAACAAGAGCTGATTTGAGCTAATTGATTCCTTGACACTTTCTGGGGACCAAGTATTTCATCATAGGCACCACTGATAAAATCCACAGTCAATAGCAAAGACTCCAAGAATCAGTGATGACGCTCTAAAATATTTTCCAAATCACCCTAATTTTTCTGTGTGTGGATTATTTGGTATAATAAGCTCTCCTCTAGCCAGAGTAACCAAAAATGTGCCTGCAGATCACACATGATTGAACAGAAGACTTAGAGACAGCTCAATATTATGCCTCACATACTTTGTCTTGGAGAAAGACTGTATTTTGCCCAAGGCCATCCTTATGGGTAGTTACAGTACCTTCTTTCTGAAGAACTGCTGTCTGTCCTTGCACTGGTGCCTACTCCTTATCCCATTGATCCTCAAGAGAGAAAAATAGCTTCCTCACAGACAAAATCACAGGTGGAATTATTTCTTGTTTCCATTTCTTGTAGATGTCATGGCTGGAAATACAGAGCCTTTCATAGGGAGAACGTTGAATTCAGAACCAGAGGACATCTCAAACATTCCCAGTCATTTCACTCATCCTCCTCTGCCTACTTACATGCTTGGCTTTCCCTTGCCATTTCATGGGGAGATGCATCTTGGATTATCACCTTGAGGAAGCACTAATCAAGCCTTGTTCTTAATACTTTCCTTGCTTTTACCATAAAGCTCTATTCAAAGACCTGTCACAGCTTTGGCTATTATGCACTACAAATTGAAGACTGGAGCTGGATCAAGACCGAGACTGGATCACTGTTTTGTGATCCTTACTTATGAAACTGAATGGTTTCGCTTTCAGATCCAAGCAGTGTTTCAGAAGAGAGGACAAATACAAGGCTTAGAAGGATGTCAGCAATATAACCCTACCCCCTTAAATCATTTGAAACAACTTGGAATCAAAAACAATGGAAGAAACCAGAACAGTAGCTAGAAAACCTAAGATGTAATTACTTGGGAAACAACCAAGCCTTTTCCTTTAAACGTTGAGTCATTTCTTTACTTGACGGAACACAAATACAAAGCACATTTCTCAGAAACAAAACAATGCAGAAACTGTGAAATGGACGCAGAACAGGTCAGAAGAACTTCAGATCCTGGGAACGGAATTTGTTAGAGCTAATCATGATGCTTGGGATAGATCAAATGCTACCAAGATATCTTTTTACTTTATGATAAGTTAACAATTCATGGAGAAAAAGTAAGTTCAGGGGGGTGATGGAAGTGAAGCATTTATTTTAGATGCCTTTCTTAGCAAATTCTATTTTTACATTATCTGATCTGTTGCTTATCTCCTCCTCCTCTGCCAAAGTCATCCTCCCTACAAGTTCCACAATGAGTTCCATTGATTTTTGAGACATATTGTCAACTACCTAATAATTTAACTGGTGGCAAAGCTCTTCTGGTTGAAGCTTCAGTTCCCCAAACAAAAGCTAACCACCTGAGACCACAGAAGACAGGATATGAGCTACTTATAGCAACACTGGACCAGTGAACAAGAATAGCAGGAAAGCTGCTTATTTTATTTTTTTTTTCTCCAGTAAAGGCCTTTGAAGTGAACTATTTATTAAACATTATAATACTCGAAACAAAAATCTTTGAAGGCAGGTTATCCTCCTCTGCACCATGTCCCGTTGTGAATGAATTGCTTCCTTTTCCTTTCGGGATTTTTTTCACTTGTGAAACTGACACTCAAATTGTTCTCTTAAGCTACTTGGGTGAGCCCTCGCCTTCTCGGAGAGGAATAATCCATTCATCAACAAAGGGATCATTAAAAATATTTATAACTCAAAGTACTTCAATATCTCTGCACTGTAAGCATCTTCCCTGTTCATCAGGCAGTGTTTCATAAACGCAATAAATAAGTTCCTTGAGCACAGAAAAACAGCATCAATTAATAAGTAATGATGCAGCCAGATCATGTGAAATAGAAACAAGCAGTTTAAAAGCAAGACTTAATTTTTCAATTTTTTAATTAAAAAAAAGTGAATTCTCCCCACTGACCCTGCTACTGACGTGCACACATGGGTTCTCTTTGTTCTTCTGATTAAAACATTTGTCTCTTTCCCTCTCTGTGGCTGAAAGAAATAACTTTTCTCTCTAGTATCACCAAAATCATTGGGAGTTTCAAAACCAGATTTACAGAACTGCCATTTCAAATACTTGCAATTATATTCAATATTTATTAAAAATACATGTATTTTCAAATACATGTTATACAGAGACAGAACCATCACACATTACACTGCATTTGCATCCTTGAAAACCTGGCAGCTATGTGCAGCAAAGAGGGGAACTGCCCTGAAACAACCACTAAGAACCATCTGAGCATGAGAAATACTCTGGCCAGAGCCTGGGAAATAGTCAGAAGTGAACTGAAACTCCCACTGGGCCACCATGCATGCCTGCATAGTAAAGATGTCACTGGCAAGCAACAGACGAATTCACATTAAAAAAAGGTCTTAATAATTCTCCACTGAGACAAATAACTTCAAGTGAGAGACAGTGGAGAAGCCTGAACTATCAATATCCTGTTTTCTGGAAGACTTAAGAATTAGCAACTTCCACTGATGTATATGGAAGTAACAGTGATCTGCTGCCTCTGAAAAATCTAAAACATGACTCAGAGCTCCTCAGTATTTCCCTGACTAAGGAGCAGATCCAACCTTTAATCACGCAAAACAAGACATTTCACTAAATAAGCACATTTTCTCCATTTGTTCTGCCTTCTGCTTTCAGGTGCAACCTGGCTCACATGCAAGTAATGATCACATACTAGGAATTATGAATCATTTTCTTCCCCTTCCCTAAAATATTTTGCCCATTTTGACAATATATTTCCATTATGCATCACATTTACACATCTCACCCTCCTCAGACACCTACAAGCAATTTTTAAAGCACATATAAAAAATTCTTTTTCTTTTTTTCAGTGAAAACAAGGCTCTCAAAGTAGAGCTAGTCCAATAAAATGCTCTCTTGGGTATCAAAGTATTCTAGGTGTCTCCTACTTGAAGTCTGTCACTGGTAACCCACCTTAATTTATCTGTGCTATGTATAAATCTAATATATTTATATTTTTTAAATACATGTATTTGAATACTAGTGAGCAAGTTACTCATTTTGTATTCCCACCAGGCCAAGTTGAAAACCAGTACACTTATTCAGTTCCAAGATACTTTTGAAGACTTGAACATGCCTGTAGCCATGTTATTGCCTTGAAGAAGGATTCTCTCTGGTGGGAAAAATCAGAGAGTAAGCTTATAATTTGCTAGAGATTTAACAGGCTTTCTACAGAACTGAAGTGCAAAGATGTCTCTGGAAAAAAGATTGCTATAAATAAGGAAGATTCCTTAAGCATTCATAAGTCTGTTACTTGTGATTCATTATTCACATGAAAATTACTGGGAAAAGTGTTACAGAAACTGAAGGATGTGTCCTACTTTCTTCTGATTACTTAAGTCTGAAAACAGGTTTTGAGTAGGTAACAAAAACTATAATGAATGTAGTTTAATGATAGATCAAGATAAAAATATTTATACAGATCTCCACTATTAAAAACATGTCTTTAAATCCCATTTTAAATGGTTCTATGGATAACAACAGGCTGAACGATACACTTGAACACTTTTCTGATCAAGGGATTTAGGATACTTTGTGTCTACAGCCTCTAGCTCTAGGGAGTATTTGATAGTTTGGAGACACCCTATTGAATAGCCAACTTCTGTGATTCCATTCCCATATCTTTTTTAAAAGTCTTCAAGTTATTTGGAGAAACTTCTGATTTATTTTGAGTGACCTCAAGAAACAGCCCTAAGATTAAAACTCTATTTTTCCCCTGTCAACTTGCATGGTTTCATAATTCAGTAAGACACTGAGACAAGTGGAGAAAGAAGTGGTCATAGGCTCTTAAATTCCCCGGTACCCTTTCTATCTGAAGATTTCTCATCAGTTTGCCTTCACATCTCTCAGCAGAAATGCATCTCACTGATAAATTTCCCCAGAACATGCTCCTTTTGTCCCAACTGTTTAAATCTGAGTCTGAATTTCAGAGTCAATTCATCCTCTTACAGTGGGCACAAAGTGAATATGGAACTGTAAGGGTAAAATGAAGAAATAGATACAACATTGCCATAATCTTCTCCAAGATCATTCAATTAAGATTCCCAGTGAATTAACTGTTCTATTTGCATGGCACATTTCAATATATTTTTTAATTTATAAAGCTGAATTAATTTCTACAGCATTTTTTTAAATTTGCAGTTTTGTTATAAAGTAAATTAAAAGGATTTGGCTATTATTTTAAAAATCACCTTTCCAGTCATGCTGCAGTTTACTTAGCTCACATATTGTATTTCTCACCACACTCCACCAGTTTTTAACACCACAAATAACAGTAGGTGTCCTTGTGTCAAAACTATCAACCAAGTTTCATTCATCTTTACAACTTTTTGCAATTCTCTCTGAACCAGCTATAAACCCACTGAACATTCAATGACTGTGGTCTGGAACTGTACTTTCCATAAACTGGGAACTGAGCTGAAGTAGTTCACAATTAATAAAGGTGCTACAGGAAAAGAAGCTTCATTTATAATGTCAGTGTCGTTAGATCAATTTGAGATACTCTCCCAGTAATGTAAGCAGAATCTGAGCCTTAATATGCATACACCTTTGCAAAATCCTTTCAAGTCTATGAAAAAGAGCTTTGAAATAAAGGCAAACCCAGTTCATTACATCATTTTCAGACACCATTTATATCAGCCAGTGCCATCTCCAAGATTCATAATAGCATGATTTTATTAAATCTCATAAAGCCTGATTTTGCATTCAGGCAGTCAACGTGATTTTAAGTGCCAATATCTCAACCTAAAAGTCAGCAGAATATGAAATAACATCAGTAGAATATTAAAATCTCCTACTGAGATAAATAGAAATATGAAGGTTCAGACAGAGGCAAATAGATTAGTGCTCACTTCCTACTCATTATTTGCTTTCAGCTAGCACAGTATACAGTTTTATAATTTGATGGGAAAAAAATTATACTTCTTAGCTATTTTCCAGCATGACTTTACAAATGGCACAATATTGTTACCCATAAAATAAAACTATGACTACACAACAAATTCAATTCAGTGATGCTCATGTTGCTGGGATATATACTCTGTTCTCAAAATATGTCTTGGGAAAAAGACCAAACCCCAAGGGAATGGGAACTAAAAAAACCAAAAAAAAAGGCAAGGGGAGAGAAGGGGAAAACATCCTTTGACATCCCACTTACTTCAGAACTTATTTCTAGTACAGAAAGAATCAAATGCTGTATTGGCAATTAAACTTTTACTCCTACCGGACCAATATTAATATAGTGTGAGTCCCAGAGCAATGCTGCCCAGCCCTGCTCTTGGGGTGAGCTCCAGTGCTAAACAGCACGTTGCTGACCGACACAGGAAATCCCTCTCCTGTTCCTTGAGTTGAATTGAAGGGCTGGCATAAAGAAAATGTCCCAAGTATTAACAGGAACAAAAACTACAGGCTCAGAGCCAGATTTCAAAGGCATGTAGGTGCCTAACTTGCATTAGTTTTTAGAGGGACTAAGTTGCCTCTGAAAATCTGGCCTTAAGTCTTCACTTTTCTTAAGCCACTCCAGATCCTGGGGCTCTGTCAGGATGTAGAGGCAATTACAGTTCACAACTTTGAATCCAACAATATATTTTGGAAAACATTCAAAGTACAGCTTTTTTTTTTTAACATGAAGTTTCCTTGTCCAATAAAATACACTGGAATTTTATATACTTGGTATTTGCAAGTCCCACTCCTTTTTCTTTAGATTGAGGCCAGAAGCCATCAGTATGTTGAAACCACTGACACCAAAATAAACTCTTCTTTCTTCCTTTAGGTGGGAGAAGTGTTTAACGGGTACCAATGCTTTCAGAAATCCTTTAAAAAGAGTAAAATACACATTTTCAGCTTTACTGAACATTAATGTAATTCTTCTTGAACAAAGCTACTGCCTAAAGAATGCTAATCCCAAAAGAAATAATGAGGGTGTTACAGTGAGTATAAAAGTCAGAAATTAGCATCTGAGGTGTCCATTCCATACAATTCCAAAATGAACTCAGCCAAACAAATACCAGCTTGGCTTGTAAAGAAATCCAGTGTAATGAAACACATTTCAAATGAGAAAACCAAATCCTCTTTTTGATTCACAAGGCAGATGTGCATACACTTGAGCTAACAAAATAGATCTGAGAACATTTTAATAAAAATAAACACCGGTAGCTGTGACATCTAAACACAAGTAGCTGTAATCTCTGTTAATGCCAGACCATTTCACAATATGATGCTCACCCTGCACCAACAAATCGTGTTATGCCAACCCTTCAAGTGCAGAAGCTGCAAGCTCTTTCCTCACCCGTGCCTAGTTTGTCCCTTGCACTGGTTCCAGCTCGTACAGAGAATGGGCTTGTAAAAAGGTTTCAGACAAAACTTTTTGCCCTTTCCTTACCAAAGCTCCAGCAGGCCTCTTTCTTTCCCACAACATCATCAGCTGGCCTAATAAAACATGCTGGTTTTCCCTGTGAATCTCGCCTCACTAGTTTATACCAGTCACTTGTTTTCCTTTAGGCTAGTCTTGCTTTTGATATATACTGATATTATACAAAGAAAACACACTGAATATATATATATATCAGCTATTTAAACACTCATTTTGCCCCAGTGGAAAAGGGGTCATCAGGGCAGCATATTAACCACCTCCAAGATACAACATACATTGACTCTCACAAGGAAAAGCAGAAATCTTCTTGTCTTCCAAAAGCACACTACTTTCTCCCCAACCCTAAGAGGCAGTATCCTTCACTTCCCCAGAGAAGTTTCTTCCGAGCTGGCCTCTCAGATCTCCTTGTAGCTGGCTCACACACAGCTCAAAAGCACCCCTTAAGAGAATAACTCACCTCCCTTTAAGCACCTGCTTGAGTATAATTTCAGGAAATTTGTTCCCCACTCAGGCTAATCCTTCCTGGCTAGTCATCTTCCCTTTCCTTCCCAACTCACTATTATCCTTTAATTGTTGACTTGATCCTTTATGTCCCAAGTCATCAGAGCTCCATCCCCATTCCTGTGCGGGACTGGTTCAGCAGGAATCCCTAAGATGGTTGACACCTGGTCAGCTCCATGACACTTTATGAGAAAACCTCATTTCAAACTGAAACTGAAGATGGTAGTTTTGGTTTAGACTACATGAGATTTCACTCTTTTCATAAAGCATAAAATTAAAGAATTTACTGATACTGATGTAACCAAACAGTTATTCAGGGAGTTTTACTCCCTTGCCTTAGGCATGAAACTTCTTGAAGGATGGAACTTAAAAAAAAATGTAAAGTAGCTGCATTTTCTTTCATATTCTTTTCTGGAATTCAAATGAAACCACCAGCTGATGAACAGCCATTTGTAACGCAGATGTTAATGCAATACTAAATGAGACAAAAATCACCAATGCAGCTTTTGAGGCTCCCTGTGATTTACAGTCATCAGGCAACACCAAGACCAGCACCAACCTAAACTGGGCTTGCATGTGAAATCAATACATCTTTCATTATCAATTTCAATGTTCTTTTCACATCCAGTTGGGTTAATTGACTGCATCAATTTCATGTCATAATTTCATAATCAAGGTTGGAATAATCACACTGCCCCAGACTGTATCAAAAGTATAAATGGAGTTTGAAGTAAATACTGGCAATATCTAAAGGAAAACCTGGAGATGCTTTTCAGAGCTAATTTCACAATCTGTACCTGCAAGGTGAAGTACCTGCAACTGCAGAATGCACAGAGAGGCTGTCCAGAATATTAAAAAAAGAGAACAATTTAAGCCATCATTTGGCTCAGTTCACAATACATTCCAGGAACCCCATAAACAAAGACAACATGTGCAATGTTAACTTTCTCTTTTATGCTGACAACTTTTTTTTTCCTCCCGTATAATGACCTTCCTGCACAGTGTGTGTTACCATAAAAAGAAACAGAGCCCAGTAAAATTAGAGGAACTGCTTAATATCAAAACGTTTTATCTGAGGAAGACACCACCGCCAGTGTAAATACAAAAGGCACAAGAATTAAAAAGTATTTGTTTTGCTGTCTCTTCTTTAAGTTTAGATTGTTCAAACAAACCTGGCCAGAGTTTTCAGTTACTCTGCACTAGACGGCCCTCCCAAAGGCTGAAATGGTACTCTGGAGAATGCAAACTTGGCTCCCATTTCAGACATTTCTCGTCCTCTTCTTTCGACAAAGAGACAAGCATTTGAATGCTTTGTCTCTAGCCAAGAATTTGGATATGAAAGACACACCAGTAAACAAGTCACCAGAATGGGCTACTACAACACAAACCTCAGCACATGCTTGCTTTTTAAAAAACCTCCTCTGGTCCAAAGGACACCGTTTTATTTTACAAGCAGAATGCTAATGTGAAATTTTAGTTAGAGATTATCTCTCTCATCTAAGTACAAAAGAAAAGCTACTTGGCATTTTTTGATAGATGGAGCCCAAGTTTGCTATTTTGTTTGTACAAAGAAAAATAAAAAAGGGAGATAAGACAAGAACCTCCCAGCTAGTCAGCTCAGTAAAATGCTGCACTGAACTGAATTACTTTTTTGTGCTTTTATTTGAACTACTACAGAGAGACAACAGCCCTTATTCATAGCATTCGCCTTTCTATCAACGTTCCCCAGAATGAAAACTGACATTTAAAAAATATCATTGCTTTGCACCAAACGCACCCTAGCTTCCACCATGGTAACTATCCCACAAAACCCATGCAAGAATAATCACATCTCCCTAGGTTTATTATCTTTTATATCAGGGAAGCATTCAAAAGCTCTGCGGTTGCCTGGCAGGAAAGGCAGATACTGCCCTCACCCAAAAGAGTTTTAATTTCAGCCTCGTATGTTTGGTGGAAGCACATTTCTGAACATCAGAGAGAGCAGACGCCAGGAAAAAGCTTACACCAGCTTCAGCATGGAGCTTCTTGCTCTGCAAAATGGCATGCATGGGAATTGAGCAATAGCTCAGCGATGCCAGGGAGACTTCACTGAACGGGCCAGCAAACTCTCCCTAAGCCGGCCAGAAACCCAAGGGAAGGAAATGAGAGTGATTATATACAGCTGAGCAAGCACAGCACAGAGCCTCCTAAATCAGTGATATGGTGTTCGCTGCTGGTGTTCTGTGGTAAAAATGTTTACCATCTGTGTTGCTCTCTCTTTGTTATGGACACTAATGGAGCCTTCAAACATAAAAGCATGGGGGTGGGGAAGGAAAACACGATTAAGTCGAAGTACTTTAAAACCACTCGTAGCTGTATATGACATAAGGAAATCCTGACACTATATGAAGAAAGAAAAAGGATCAAACCCAAAACAGAGCACTTTCAGGCTGAGCTCAGGAGGGCTGCACAGAGCTTGGTTACTCTGCCTTGGAGGTCTAGTTCTGAGCTGTCAGGCACAGACAAACCCTTTAGGTCCTGGAGAAGTGGCTCTACAGAGAGAATTAAGTATATTCCAATAGCCTTTAAGCCCCATCCTCACACTGAGCGTGCCTGTGGCAGAGAGTTTCCTGGGAAGCAGCTGTGTTTCTACAAAGCTTTTCTGCAGGGGAACTTCACTGCTCATCTCCCACTGCAGCCAGGCCACAATGGCCTGGAGAGCGTGACAGTATGTAGTGAAACCAAAACCAAATATATGCCATTGAGTTTGCAATCTGTGTATAAAACCAAGCATCTGACTTGCTCACACTAGACATCTCGCACTGTCATACATGAAAATAGGTGGAAATCAAAGCCTCTGGCCTGACTTCCAAATCAAGACTTTTTTTTTACCCTGCTCATTCAAATTTATGCAAGGGAAAGGAGTTCCAACAACTTGATGTTTTTACTGCAACCTCACGTAGCTGCCTCACTCTGTCTTCTCTCACTACCCAGAAAGACACTGCAGGGCACCTATACCAACAGGAGTCCCACCTGCTTCCTTGAATCTCAAGGAAGGAAGGTTGGCTCAGACCATCCTCATCCTCCTTTCATTCAATGCAATCAGCTATCAGGGTGTCTGTTCTCCAACCCCTAGCAGGTCCAAATTCTTTGGTAGCCAATGTCCAGTTTGGACAAAGCTGTCAGGACAGAAAAATGTTTTAATGGGAAGGATGAGATGTTTCAGATGAGTTGCTACATCTCTCAAGCTACTGATGCAGGCTCAAATGTAATCACTTCATGAAACTCAAACCAAGCCAAAAAGAAACAAATCAGAAACAATCAGAACAAGCCGTTTGTTTATCTACAGCTGGAAGGGCCTTCCAGCAGCAAGTCATTTTGGAACCAATTCATGCCACCTGAAACACAACCAAAACTGAAACACCACATGGGTCTGCTTCCAGAACTGGCACAAAGTTAGAGGATCTTCCCCATCTGAAAAGAATATAACAGAATCAGTCTCTGGCCCAAAATTCACCCCTGCTAATGAATAGTCTCAGCAGACATGTCACAGAGGGTGGACTATTCAGTGATGTTCATATGAAAACTCACCCCTGAATTTCAGGGAATTCACTGATTTTTTTGTCCCTTGTGTCTCTCAACAAATGTTACATAGTTAGACATAAAAGGGGAGAACGGTAAAAGACAATGTTTGCCAAAAGCACAACTTCTTCTGGAGCACAGCAATTATCAATATGGGGAAATCTGCATGGAAATGAGCCAGCAATCATAAACTTAATAATAAAGGAAAACACATAAGTACAAGACCAAAGAACTAACCACTATTTTTCTAATTTTCACTTTCTTGGTGAATGCTCATGTGATTGAGGAATGCTCCTACAATTGTCCGAGTCGTGCATTTATTCCTCTCCAATAATTCATCTACCTTTCAAAACTCAAATACTTACTGTTTAGCATTTTCCCATGACAGGTTATAAATTGTTCACTGGCCAGAGGTGGGGAAACCCTTGAATTCATATACAGATGCCCTCTGCATGACACTGCCTCTGATATTGTTTCCTGCATACTCTACACAGATATTTCTACTCAAAACTTTATTACTTCAGGGCATCAATAGTACTCTGTTTGAGAGTTCAATTCATCTCTGGTGATAATCTCTTCTTGACCTTCTCTACAGCTGCAATCACAGCCTTCCAGATGGGTTTTGACAGGTTAGGAAGCATCCAACCTGCCAGAGCTCTCTTGATCCTTAAACTCTACAACACTGCCAGCACATTTTGCTCCGTATCTGCTCCCAACACAAGCATCCACCCATTTTCAGATCAGAAATAGAGTTTCTGATCTCTCCCCAACTGCATACTTCTCAGTACAGACATATGAGCTCTTATGAAGAATGATTCTTCCCTTTCACACTCAGCATTACTGTAGTCCTGGAATTGCTCATCCTGATTTTCTCCATCTATATTACTTTTGTATTACTCCCCTGTAAAGCCTCCAGGGACACTCAAGAACTTGCAAAGTAATGGACTACATTGCTGTATACACAGCCCTATCAGCCTGCTCTGGTTGGCCTTGCTTTGACTGGGTGGAGGGTGTGTTGCCCTTTCAACCACAAAGACCATAAAGTCTCTCACCTTCTCCATAAAGTCTTCTCTCTCCCCTCTGTGAGTGCTAAAGTGTGTTTGTGCAGTTATTCACATGTAATATTGCATTTCTGCCATATAACATAAATTAGGAAACTATTACATTCAGGAATTTTATCTTGCCTGCAGTATAGTGAGAAACATCTTAACAGTGGAGAAACTCACTACCTCTCTTGCATTTTCAGATGCTTCCAGACCTCTCAAAGTTATCTTCTGCTTCACAGGAACCATTAGTACTTCATGCATTGTAAAGGTCACCTCTTGATGCCATAAACTAGGATACTGTCACCATCACCTACTGTTTACTAAGTCAGTGAATTTAAAATGGGACATATTCTTTTCAAGATATAGATGTGATCTTCTTGTAGTATCCAGATCTGGTTTTGATCCAGCAAACCACACTGGGCTGTTCTGCTTGCTGAGTATTTGTTAAATATTAACAGTGGGCTTGGAGCTTACAAGGCTAAGGCAAGGCTTCCCTGTGGCTCTTTTATAACAAAAAGATAAACCCAGGGAGAAAAAACAAAATAACATTAAAAAATCCTCACAAAAAAACAAAGAACGCCCAAAAACATGTAACAGAACGCTAACCTAAGTATTTTAAAATGCTAGCATCTTTGTTTTTCCTCATAGGAAGACTGACATCAAAGAAAGCAGCAAGAGCTGGTTCTGAGGGCAAGTGAGGAGAAATCACTCTGAAATAGGGAGAAGGAGGAGGTAGCAGTAGAAACACGGGGCATCACCAACAGCTTTCCTACCCAGAGGGCTTTCCAGCCTCAATGGAATATTCCTACATCCCGCTCAGTGCTGCTGTGTCTCCTGCACTGAAGCTCTTTGGCACGGGGGCACTTTGTTTTCACTATCCTTACAATAGTGTGGGCCTTTCCTTTTCATCTGCAGTGCCCTGACCTCCCTTTTCTCCCTGCCTCCCTCTGCCCCCCCACCCTCCAAATCAAACAATTATCATCAGATGCAGGAAGAACCTTGTTGTGGTTCTGCTGCTCATAACACAATTTGCTATGTGAGTACTTCCTGTGCGCTCTGCCAACATGGCATCTCTCCAAGACATCAAACTGGCGTTGAGGAGATGGTCACACAAGCATGATATTTCCTACTACAACTGCTCTGCCCTTCACCTTTGTTTGCCTTAATGTGGGCAAGAGCTACGAATGGTATGAACAAAATGAAGATGGAGTAAGTACACTGGCAACATTACAGATTGCTGTCCTCAAGACAGGCAGGGATGCACAGGATCATTGTAAAAATGTCATTACTGTAATTGATGTGAAATTTTAATTTCTTAAAAAGCAAAATAAACTGTTTCAGCTTGGTAAATTTAATTCCTGTTATTTGCACAGAGCCTTAAGTGAATGCCTGGAAAAACTTGCAAAGCTTCACATTACCAGCTGAAGGCTAACAGTAGATTTTATAGGCAATAAATAAAGTGGATCCAGATACACAACTGGGACAAAGGAAAGACTTTTGTCTTACAGGAGTCCCTGCTGTTCCCTGTCTGTAATATTTACACATTAACTCCAACAGCTGTATCACTTGCTGATGCATAGCAATCTTTCCATACTTTGTTCTTATCCTCATGCTTCTCCTAAAAGCTCCTTATAAAAAAATATGAAAATTTATGTCAGATTCATAGTAATACCTCTCTTCTTGACCCAGGTATCTCTCCTAGTATAAAATCAAGCACACCTAAAAAAACCCATTACAGGAAATGCACAAGAGAAGCAATCTGAGAAAAGATGGGGAAAAAAATACGGAAGGAAAAAAAAAAATCAAAGAAAGGATGACTAGGAAGAACAAATACCAGGAAAAAAAGATTTGAGATGGCATGTGACAAAGTAACGTAAGGCTTTTGTGATGAAGTTTAGACAGGACTGAACTTCATGTGTAAGGCAATAAATCCTCTCAAAAGAGACAACAGAGAAGCGGACCATTTTAAAGACACATATTCTGGAGTCCATGAAAGGCATCTGGAAAGAGAAACTGAAACAAGTCATAGTTAAGAGACAAATGCACAGGCAAGGGTCTCAAATGCGGGAACAAAAAAGTACAGAAAGCAAGTAAAAGCCAACTGAGCGCACGATGACAGCACTTAAAGTCCCACACCGGCTTCCCACCTGCTTCAAAGCATCGCGTAATGTGTTAAGCTTGACCTCTGACATGGTCTGAGAGCTGGCCTTTCCCTAAGACATGGTTCTAGCAGTGGAGGTATTTCAGCTCACAAATAGCTAAAACTCAATGAAAAATTACAGTTATTTCGGCAGTTTGCAGATTTAATTGCAACTCCAACTGTTTACTCAAGTTTTGTCAAGTATTGCAGTGCTTGAACAGTGGGAAAACCAAATTCACTAGCTTAAAAGGATCTACTTGAACTGAGGATGTAAGCCACATCCATGTAATTGTGAGCAGTGTGTGGCAATATTTTCACACTTTAGGACAGGAAGTGAAAAATACTGAACACATCTGAAATTGCATGAGGGATTTGTGCAGACAGAAGGTAATTACACAAAGTGGACTTTGGCCAAGACTCTCAGAATAGGAAGCGATCTTAGGACCTTGTAGAAACTACCATGGGATCTTTAATGATAACTGGGCTAAATCCTCCTTTATATTGCCCTAAAAAAAAAAAGCCTTCTCTAACAGCAGATTATCGCATTGCTACATGGGTTGGCAACATCATCATACTCCAAAATTAGATGGCTTGTCCAACCCTGCAGCACACAAGAGGAAAAGCAAAAACAAACAAAACCCACCCAAACCCTAGTCATTTGAAATATAGACTAGGGACAGACAACTCAAGTGTTTCACATTTACAGAATTACTTGCTTCCCCCTCTGATTTATTTGAGATTAGTAAGAGATCCCTTATTTTAGGTCAGTGCTATGACAATGGAAGCACGCCAACGTAACCTTCATTTTCTTAATTAGCATTTAACAAGTTTGTCCTCCTCTAGAAATATTTCCTCCCATAAGGAAAAATAACCTTGAACAGAAGAGAAAACTAAGCCAATGAGAGGTGAAAAATGAAACCAAGGCTCCCAATATATTTACATGCCTTTAGAAAGGATTTGTTCACTTACTCTTTAAAATTTAAACAAAATACTTAATCTCCCAGAAGAAAGCACAGTATTACTGTATACCTGCACCATACCATTAACTGCTCCAGGGAAAGCCAACCACAAAGAAAGTCCCTGTTTTCCACATGCTTCCTACCATAGACCATGTGCTCACGTAACTCATTGTTTATCTAAGTCTGGAAAGCACAAAAAAAGCCACTTAAAAGCAATCAAGGCAGATGGCCAGTTTCACTAATCTGACCCTATTTCTTCCAAGTCAATCTAGTCAACTGGTACAATAGTGATGCCCCAAATAATAACCCCCCATTCCTATAATACTTAGATTTGCATATTTAGGTTAGAAATGCTCAGCATAGCTGGATTAAGATATTTTTTCCCTCCTCCAGTAAAACAATGCTTTGTCATAATTTCTACTCCAGACACCATGCTGATTCTTAAACCAGATGTGTCCTCAACACTGAAAACCTGAGCAGGAGCACGCTTGCAGAACCTTCTTACCAGCCCACACCTCAACAGCTGAAACCCATTTGGAAGTTTTCCTCTTCTTAGCCCCGACCATAAAGAGTGACAAATGTGAAGATTCCCTCTGCAGACGCCCCCATGATAACAGATGACAAGATGCAGCACAAGCTTCATCTCTTGCTAATTAAACGAATCAATTAAGAGACTATTGTTGCAACTGTGTAACTGCTGTTCTATAGTGGCAATAACAACCCCACGGGGAGGTCTTTTCCTGCATTAAAATGCTGTCCTCCACAACTCCATTTGATATTATTAGAAACAGTTATTTGTGTCTTGCTGTCATATTAGTAGCAAAGGCAAATTATGGAAATATGCAGACCAGAATGGTCCCAGTATGAGATCAGGTTTGGTTTTCAGCCTCCAAGGGAACAATTGCTGAAATTCCAAAGTTCCCTAAAGTTCTTTAATAGAACTGATAAATCTATCAGCACAGCATCCATTTAGATTCTAGGTAAGGGTCACATATTTGCATACTTTCCTGCTAAGCTGATACAATTCAACTAGATAAATTATCATATTAAGTTTACCCTCCTGAGTTAAACTGATGGAGTTCAAAATTGTTTTCGATGGTTGTCATTAATCGCTGTTACATCCTAAATGCTCACTTTGAAATCTAATTGTGCTGGCGTACCAAGGGTCATATTAATAGCATTTTTAATGCTAAATCTTTGTAAAACATGTTTATTTTACTGATATTACCACTGAAGCTTAGAAGACTAATGAGAAACATAGTAGATTTATTATCAATAAAAACTTCATTTAAAATTTGCATCCAGAGACTTAATATAACTTCACTAACTTCATCATGCCTTTGTTTCATTAAGGTCCCTGGTTAACCTTCAAAGCCATATAAAATAATACCTCCCCTAAACTGTTCTTGGGTATTTGCTAAAGTTACAGCCATCAAAAAGCTGTTTAAACTCATGGGCTACAGATGTGTTTATTAGTTGGCAGCAGACATCATCTTCAGAATAAAACATTGAATCAGCACTACAAAGTAACAGTCTCTATACTGTTTTTTTTAAATCCCAACAATACTTTTTTGGCCAGACAAAGCAAATAATTATTTTAACACTGGTAAATCTCAGTTTACTAGAGGAAATCACTGGAGTTACCCTTGGGTAACCTGTCTCTGCATTTCAAGAAGTAACATGCTAACCAGCTAAGTTCAGTCCTCGTCCTTAAAGTATTACTGAGCTCAGTAAGAAGGAAACTTGGCAAATCAAGTACAGAAAATCAGAAATTCTTATTTTTTCATTTCCTTATTTACAAGGGATAAAGGGCATGATTTATTATAAGTAAAGACTACTACAGTACATATAAAACACATGCTACAGTATACACCAACATCAGACACATTAGTGCTATACTGGACCTACTTATCTTGTTACTTATCTTGCCACCACCTCTTGCTCTAAGAGGTCTCAAGCAAAGAGACAAGAAGTTGCTCCATGGGAACTTGTACTTTTGGTGTCTTTCAAGTTACAGAAGCAAAATTCAGAAAGAACTTCAAGCCCATTCTTACTTTTCTTTCCAAAGGAATCCTGAGCAAGACTTACAAAATAATCCAACATATTTTAGGACATGGCTTTTAGTAACATCAGAACGTCTAAATCTCACAGATGCTTTTGAGAGTTTGTTCCCAGCAAACAGCTTTAACACAGTCACTGTACTTTCTGTTTTTAAACACACAGATATATAACAGAATTGAAGTGAGAATAACATATGTAGCCGGGTGGCTGCACATCTTGTGTGTTTGAACAGCTCTCACTGCTGAATCGTACTGACTGGCCAAAGTTTTTCTGTTTTTATAAACAAAAGCTTTGTTACATGAATTGCACACTTTCTGCATTATACTGGCTTAGAATCACAGAATTGCTTAGGCTGGAAGGGGTCTTTTAGATCAGTAGAGTCTAACCAGCGACCCAACTCTGAGAAGAGCCATCCCTAAACCATATCTCTAAGCTCTATGTCTACCTGTCTCTTAAATATCTCCAGGGATGGTGCCTCCAACACTTCCTCGGGAGGCCTTTGCCATTCCTTGATAGCCTTTTCAGTGTAAGGATTTTCTTTAATATCCAGTCTGTCCTGCTGCAACCTGAGGCTGTTTCCTCTTGTCCTATTGCCTGCTGGGCTAGGAGAAAAGAAAAAAATAAGTATCTATACAGCGGTAGAACTCCCTTAGACCAGCAGGGACCCTAATCTTAAGGCTTGTGCAAAGAATTACTAGAAATGCCTTTTATAAATGACATTAGGTTGCAAAATAAATAACTGCTGAACTGTACTTATTTTCTTCTCGTTAATACTCTACATATTCTAATAAATGCAATCTTTGTAGCCTTGGCAAGTTTTCAACCAATGATCGAAAGTCTGCATAAATATTCAGTATCTAGTTTCTGAAGTGTCACATATTGAAAGAAAAGCAGAAAGAAAGAAAACCTGGTAAAAATTGCAATTATTTTTAAGCAGGTTGTTAAACATTTGTCATCATGAGCCAAATCAAGACTCATGCAGTCAAAGCTTCCAACTTTATTGCTATTTAATTGGTCTTTGTAAGAACGCAGGGAGAAAGAAAAAAGGAGGAAGCTGTCTGGAAGCTGATGAGATTGTATACAGACTGAAAACTCCCAGGACAATTTGCAACTTTCACTAATGGGGCAGAAAGTGGAAGCTTGGTGTTGAAGCAAAAGCAGGCAAGTCATGGCAGGAGAGACCAGGAATGAGAATAAGCAGTTAGATGTAAAGTTTGTACACTGACTCATAGCTCCTACGATTACCTCAGACACATAAATGGTGAAAATTCAACAACCTATGTAGCAAAGGCAAAAACTTTGAGGAATGGCTCTATACAGAGTTCTCCATTAATGACCAACTTCATAAACAAAAATACCTAATAGATAACCCTGATTGTGAATGAAGCATCCTTTTGCCAATTTATCTGGCGGTAGGTAAAAATCAAAAAGTCACTGAGTGATCACTAGTGTACTAGAACACGTCAACTACAGTAAAAAGCATGCCAAGGGATTGATAGAGACTAGTTTTCTTAAATCCAGTGTTCTCAATCCAGAGTTAGATGAAGTAATCATAACAGAACATAGGCTTCCACAACAGAGCTTCAAATGTTCACAAATCAAAGGTGGCAAAAAGCACTCCATCACAGGGATGAGACTGAAGCAATGGAGAAACCTCCAGTGAGAAGGCTGCTGAAGCAAGAAAATGGTGCTAGGAAGCTACGAAGCACATAAAGATGGCTTGATCCTTAGGCCAGAGCAATTCCATTCTATTACAAATGGATTCCTATACAGTGTTCATCACTGAAGAAACTTTGTCAAGTAATATACTGAGCAACATGACTAACAGTTGACACATTTATGCTTTTTCATCCTTCCACAGAGGAAATAACTGCTTTCCTCTATATTGCTGTTCTGGTGTTAGATAATTGAAGGTCAAAGAAATGCAGTGAATGACAAACAATAATTTTTCCATCATGGCTGGAAATTTCTCACTGCCTGACACTCTTTTTTGAGGAACGTGTTCCACTGGGCCAGCAAAGCGTCACTGTCAAGCATGGCCAACAGCCCAAAGTGGACAATGGTGTAAGGAATGCAGTGGAGCCAGGCCATTCACTATCTGAGCATACAGACAGTATTTCATCATTTGATATTCTACACAGAAGTGATTAGACACTATCTAGAACAAATTTAATGCATTCACAACAATATCCAGTTCTTTATATACTTGCATCTTTCTTAGTGTATTTGACTGCCAAAGTCCAGCTGACAGAGGAGTAAATAACAAACAAATGACAGGTGCCATCAGAGGTCCAGCACAAAACATTCCTCTCACACAAGAGAAAAGAAGGTGGGACCAAGAGGCAAGAGACACAACTAAAACTGAAAGCTAACTAGAAAGACAAGAATGAAAGGTAGACTTTGGTCCTCCAAAAAGACTATTTAAACACAGAGGCTTTTGAATTACAAAGACTGAATCAGAAGCCCTGTGTATAGATCTCAGGAATTTTCTAGAGGACTTTGTGTTTGTTACAAACATACATACAGAAGACAATCCACAGAAGATGGCACTGGCACTGCTGCTTTTGGGTAAAGTTCTGGACATTAATCTGATGCATAGATAACCTTATTTTCTTTTATTTATTACAACACATAATAAGAATACTAAGATTCCTTGGTGTTACAGTAATGCTATTAATAAATACTGTATCTGAATAATTCCAGCTTTAAGAGGTGGAATAGCAGGACTCCATCAGCAGACACTATCCAGCCATGCCCACCAGAGATGAACAATGAGTAAAAATTCTTATAGGGTCTCAGTAATTGATGATCTGTTCAGAAATAAGTTAATCAGGACTCAAAATGTTATCATTCTAAGGAAATTAAACCAAATCAGGGTAGCTTCCCATTCACCAATCATTTCTTTCAACTAAGTTGTTCGTGCCTCTTGCAGAAACATCCTTGTAGATCCTCCAATGCATGAGTCCTATATCAGATCTGAGACTCAGAGCTCTCTTCTGAAAAGCAATCCCAAGAAAATAAGCTAATGCCACTACAATTTGAAGACAATTTCTGCTCATTATCAGAAACAAGCAAAAATATTGTTACAAATCTAAGTAGACCCTCAAATGATGCTAAAGGTGAGCACTCAAAGCTATCATTTCACTGTAGAAAGCNCATTATCAGAAACAAGCAAAAATATTATTACAAATCTAAGTAACATTTTTCTCATTCTCCAAAAATACGGAAATGTGCTGCTACACCAAGAAACATCTGTCATGAAGCAGAATTTGTATTATACTGCTGTCTATCTGCTGCAAAAGTTTTCAGCAAGTTGAACGGTCAGTAGCACCATAATGCCTGTCACCATCCTAGTGCCACCAATATTTGCCCCTGTCAAAAGAATGCTTGAAGCTATCCCTAGTGTTTCCAACTAATAAAAAACAGCAAAGTAATAATTTCACAAGGTGTTTATTGCACATATAAAAACACTTGTAATATTGAGCAATCAAGAGTTTCTTGTTTCTCAATCTTACTTTCAAACACCTAGTAACTTGACTCCACCTCTATACTAGTAAAGGTTTAGTAAGAGGTAAGTAATGAGTCCAAAATCTATTTCTAGGACCTTTATTCAAGGTTATATTCTTTTGATTGACTGAACTTGTGTATGTGTACACACACATATGAAGGAATACATATATAGATGATGTATTTATACGTGTAGGCAATTTGTAGGAGGATATCACTGTAAAGAAAATTCATCCTTCCTCCCTGTTACCTAAGCCAAGGATACTAACTGAAAATAGAAAAATGCAAAAATATTAAAGGAGCAAAGGTCAAATTAAGTAAAGGAAAGGATTTTGGGGAAAGGAGAAAATCAATAGGCTGGAGGAACTGAGAGGAACACAGATGCAAGCTTTGGCTTGGATTCTGCGGGAAAACTGGTATCAGTGTAAATCCTGGGAAGCAGACTTCATTACTGGTTTCACTACCCTGCTCAATGAAGTTCTCTCTCTGGGTTTGATCAGCAAAACTTATGCCTAATTTACATTAAATAAAAAACAGTAGAGTACTTCAGGCTTTTCTTTCTAATTCTCTTGAGAAATTCAATTGTAATCACATACTGTATTTCCCAAAATAACTAGGATCCAATGAACATTTGAGCTAGTCATGAAGATCTGATTTATATGTTACAATCCATTAGCTGTTTCATCAGCCATTTTTAAAGGTAAAGGTACATCCATACTTTGTCCTCTTTTGACATCTTTTGCTGTTGTGCAGGGCCCAGCACAAATGTTGTAGTCTGTGAGACTTCTAACAAATTAATACGAAATGTTTTCATATATAACTTAACAACAAATTTAATTTCCAGTGTCACTAAATACACAAAATTTTCTCTACTACAGTACCCACTTACAAGGGATCAATTAAAATCCTTTCCATATTATCAAGCTACGTTTGTGTTTATATCTTATGTACTTGGGGTAATTATTTTCTTCTCACCCAAAGACAATCAGATCAGTCAACACACAGCACCAGAGTAACTCCAGAGCTGAAGGATCATTACAAATGTAACAGTACAGAACAAAACTTTTATTTCATGTCCTATTTGTAACTGCCACTTTGTTTGATATTGAGTAATACAAATAAATATGTGCATATAGAGATACATTTTTAGAAGTAAAAAATATCAGGGGCATTCTGCATCTCTAAACATGCTACAGGCATTCCTTTTAAGTTCTCTCCTTCTGTGTTGTATCTCCCAAAAATGGCTTCCTAGGACTTGCAAAAGAACATTGGTACAAGTAAAATGAAAGTATTATTATATGCAATCTTAATGTACTCTAGTCCAAAATATATTGTGCAGAGACACTGGGCTTTTCCCTATTAATGTCACTACAGAAAAATATGTTGGCAGCAATCAAGACAACTTACTTTAAAGGATATTTCAATTTTATTTCATTTTCAGAACAATTTTTAGTTGCATAAGGAACCTGCACTTTAATCACCTGCCTTTTTATCACCTAAGTCACAGAAATTTATGCTACTTCAATCACAGATAGATACACATAAGTATCCATCACCTAACACAGAACTTTAGTTCCTATATTATACATGATGGCTTAAGATAATAGCAGAAGAAAAATCTAATTTACCGAGTAAATTTTGTCCAACAGTGTAAAATCCTATTAGGATTTCAAACATACTTCCTTCCAACAAAGTAAGTCAGGGAGAACCACAAAACATTTTGCTTCACTATGCAGTCTTTTTCTAATACAGTAATTGACCCATCTTTGGGATGTGAGGGTACATGCTGTGGTGAAGCAACAAAGATCAGGAAGTTCAGGTGTTGGGGAAGGGTCTGATTGTCCCCCGTGTGGATCAAACCTAAACGGACTGCAATAAACTTACAAGTCTACAATCAGTTATTTTTAAATCTCTTGTAAGTAAAACAGAGGCAAGCTTGAATCCACAACTGAAATGTGTAATGCAGATACTGTGCACAGTGCCTTGGAAAAAGCTTCATAAATTCTCCCAAATTCAGCTGTTCAGCCCAGAAAATTGACACACAACACTAACCTTCACAAATACAAGTGTAAATGTGCTGCCAGTGTCATTTACCTATACTAGGTTTAGATCGCATTCTTCTACCAACATGTTCTCCTATAGCTCTTGACAGAAGCTACAGATACTTACCACTGTGCCTAGAAACTGAATGCTTGTGTCTCCAGAGGCATTCCGAGAAAGTCGCTGAAAAAAAAAAAAAACACCACAGTTGTAAAAACAGACTAGAAGCATCTACACAACTGGAAAACATTGCATTTTTTGCCTGCCACATCACTGTAGTAGAAACTAATCGAATTTAAAAATACATATATGCATAAAACAGGTAAAGTATAACTATTTCCTTAAAGAATTTTAGTATTAGAAGTCACACTTGTGTTTAGATTTTTGTTTTGTTTCAGTTAATTCAATACATTTCTGAAGAACAAAAAAAACAAATATGGCCAAGTACAAGACAGAACAACCTTGGGCTTGCAGAAAGATCACTGTTAACAGTTAATGAGGGTTTTGCCATCTCTAAATGCTTGTGATTCTATATACCTATTACATTTAGCATTATCTACATTCTCTCCTAATGAGAGACATTTTAATCTCTCTTTAAAATGCAAACCTCCTCCAACGATGCTACTTTGAAAACAAGAGAAAAAATAAATGACCTTATGAAATGTCTGGTCACCTACTGTGGTTCAGGAGTTGATTGAAGTTATTAAACAGTCTTCAAATATTACATTGTCAGTAAGCCACAAGACAATGCAAAAGAAAAGATGTTACTGATTTAACACAGTATTATCCATAATCTAAATATGCAAAACGCATAGAGAATTCCTTCTTCTTGTGAATCACCCCCTTCAATGTGAAAAAAATTTTCTCCCTGCTAATAAGTTATGAAATATACTGACCCAAAATAAGGATCCTAGTTATGGAACACCATCCTAGTATTTACACAATGCAGGGCATACATAGGAGTAGAGAAGTACAGATCTGAGATAGTGAGTAGAAATTGCAGAGAGCTGAATGGAAAACTTCAGTATTCTAAAGACTACGAAACTTAGGTATGGAGCTGCAAATCATCTTGAGAGACCTTCTGATCTAGTACTCCCAGCAGAATCAAAACACACTTGTGTCACTCCCAATGTGTCTAAGCCATTCTTAAAAACTTTCAATTGCAGAGACTCCATAAGAAATTTATCCCAGTGGTCAGATCCTTATCACTAGGAAGTATTTTTCATAATATCTGACAAAAATAACTCATACTGCAACTACAATACATTCATTTTGGTCTTTTTTATCAAATACAGGAAACACAGATTATTCCCCTTCGCTTTACAGCTACCTAACAATTATGTGAAGAGCCACTATCACAGCTCCCTTTAGTCTTGTCTTCTTAGACTAAGTGAGAAAGTGCTACACAACACCTATATACACTCAAAAACAGTTTTAATAGCAAAAAATTATATTCTGATCCCTTCTCAGTAACAGTGCATATTCCTCAGCTACACTTTATTAAGTAATAATTACTACAACCCAAACATGCTTATTTTTTACTCATGTCACACACCAACATTGCAATCTGTACAATCATATGAAAACAAAGGATGATGTGCCAAAGCCTGACATATTTCAACAATAATGATTAATGGAATGGAAAATATGGGAAATAAAATTTCATACAAAACCTGCCGTTTACTTTTATAAAGGAAACAGGAATATACACTTTTCCCACAGTCTAGGATAAACACAATCAGGTTTTGGAAACCACAAAGAAGAACAAAGTACCGGCTGCCTACAATGAATGAACTGCATGCCAAAACAAACAAGTTCCAACCACTTGATAAGCTGTCAGAAAATGGCAAGCCGAAAAAAAATTAAAGGATTTAATTTCTTTTTTTCCTGGAATGCCCTCCACCCTCGTTAGAGTTCTGTCACTTATTGTGCTACCCTTTTGTCCACTTTCAAGGGTCATTAGAGACCTTTTCATGTCCTAATAAAAATTCCATTTTTCTGGCTAATCTCCCTGTCACATAAAAAAACACAACTTGAAAAACAAAACAAAACGCATAACAACAAAAAAAAAACCTTAGAGCCCTTTTGTCTTTTTCTTTCAAGCCTTTAAAAGTGAAGTCAAGTGTCTTGGCAACTTGTCTTATTTTTCACAAGTGAAACCCAAATCACTGAAGTATTTCCTCACACAGGACTCTCTTTACTCACAACTAAATAGGAGCATGGCAATAACCAAGCACTTTGGAAAATAATTTAATAACCTATTTAATAAAGTGAAATACATCTATATGTATACCAAGAAGGAACTTTCTAAAGCTACAGTCTCAAGACAAAGATGTAAGGAGCCTTTTTCATGCTGTGACTACTATACTGCTGAAGTGTATTGGTATCACAGTATAGTAAATTTTCACTGCTACTGTTTGCTGTGTCCAAAATAGAAAGTATTACTTTCAGTTGTTAACAGCACTAAGAGTCAGCATCAGTACTAAAATCTATCTGTTGATTAACAGTCAGTGAGGAGGAAAAAAAAATAATAATGGGGAAGGTGAGGAAAACAGTTAATATGCAGAGAAAAAGAAATTTCCCTTCTGGACATGTCTCATAAAAAAAGAAGAAAGGTAGATAAATTCTCCAATTCACAAAACATATGTTACATCAAGACCAAAAAGAACTGCTAAGCTTTTGAGAACCACATTACAAAAGAAGTCAGCACATTATCATAATTAATGTTTCAAATTACAGTTGTAAATAAATTTCAGCTGTTAGATGTGATTAGATTTTTTTGAAGCATATTGAAAGGAGTTATTTCTGTTCCACTGGTGGGCTTGTGTTTCTGGGATTTGTAAATGTAATTGATGTTTTCAAGAAAATGAAAGGACACGGTTAACAATTATTCTTTTATTTTCCACCTCTTTAGAAAAAAAGACCAGTTTCCAGTTTCTCTTGTAAAGTTAGATATTTACATATTCTATACCTCATAATAGATGGTTTCATATTGCATATGATAGCAGGAAAGTAATCAAATAGAAATAACAAAAGAGAATAGCTAATTATACGCACTGTCATTGTTTTCCTAATAAATTGCAAATTATTTATGAGGTTTACACCAAAAAAGCAAGGGAAGTCTACCATGTGAACAAAGACAAAGCAATGCTGTTTACCTCCCAATACAGTAAAATTACACTGTTGGCATCAATTACATGATCTTAGACATAATCAGTGCTTTTCTGGTTGATGCAACCAATGCAATCTTCAGACTAACTTAATTAGCATAACATGAGTTTAAAGTATTTTTATCCTGAAGAGAAAGTTACAAGCTAAAACAAATCTGAAAAAAAAAAAGGAAATCACAACTTCAAAAAATCCATCTGCAGTCTCAAAGCTGTCAAATGGGTGTGAGTGTTAAATAAATATTATATATATTTTTGCATACACGGGTTACACTATGTTATACTGCATATGCTATGCATATGCAAACAAAATGCTTATGAACACATATAAAAACAGACAAAATGTGTTTGATTTTCCTCTTCTACCTTAAGTGCATCCTGTAACATCACAGTCATTTCCCAAATCATCATTTTAATCTGTAAATCCCAGTATATTATCAGAGGTTAGTGTGATACGACTTTAAATTCTTCTGCTTTGCCACAGGAAATTATTTCCACTTAGTTGGGTATCAATGATCTATTCATCCTAAAATGCAGTAAGGATACAATCAGCCTTACATTAAGCCTGTGGTGGATGAGCACTTGCAGATGAAAATGATAACAACCTTTACATGAAGAAGGATAAAGAAGCTCAGTCAAACATAAAACATCTATTATTGAAGGAGATTCTAAATCAACATAGACATTATTAGGCAACTACAAGAACTCAGAGTATTTTCCACAAATCTTCTGGTATCTTGGGCTCTTCAAGCTACTGGAGGGAAGCAGCTGCAGGGGAGGAATGATACCAAAACAAAGAAACTCCAATAGACCAAAAGCAATTTCTTTTTGCCTTGCTTACAACTGAAAAAGTAATGTGTCAGGTCAAAATTAATATGAACTAGTAAAGGAAATCATACATACACAAGTTTCCCAAACACATTTACCTTGAATGACTTCACATTACCTTTATTTGTTGACTAAAGGTGGCAACAATTTGTTACAGAAAAAGTACTAACTCTCACTTGACCAATGTTTTTTCCAACTTCTTCAAGCTATGGTACAACTACATTAACAGTTGGACAATGTGTATCAAGACTATACACATATCACAAAAAGGTGAAACAAAACAAGCCCAGAAAACTCACTGATAAGTATTTTAAATCAGGAGAGAACACTAAAGACAAAATACTACAGGAAACATTGTGTGGTTTCTCAGTGCAGAGCTGTTTTTAGGAATGCAAAAGTTGTTGCAGTCCCTATTACTTGATCTCAATTGCTCAATACCAGAAATATTGAACTTCTCATTGCACAAATTTCAAATGGAGAGTACTATGCACTTTCTGGTCAATAGTAAGAGATAACTGAAAATGCAACCTAGCAAAATAGAGGCCAGAATCACACCCAGATAGATTAAATTAAGAAACAAGTTCTTTCCACAATAAGGAAATCAGGGACAAAAGCCACTACTTTATCTTGTAATTTTTTAGAAAATTCATCTGCCTGTACCTCAGCTGTGAGGTTTTCTGTATGTGGAAAGCTTAAACATCCACTCATGTCATACCCATAGAATGGTTTGGGTTGGAAGGGACCTTGAGATCATCTTATTCCAATTCTCTGCCACGGGCAGAGACACCTCCCACTACACCAGGTTGCTCAAAGCACCATCAAGCTTGGTCTCATAAACCTCCAGGACTGTACAACTCCATCATTGGAGTCCCAAGGTTGGATGAAACAATGAGAAAGCTGCAGAAGTAGCTGTAAAACTACAAAGATCCTGTCAAAATGTGATGATTGGTTTGGTTTCATCAACCTCCTTTTCCTTTCTCCTCCTAGAATCTTTGCAGAAACTAGAACTTCATTTTAGCACTCTTTCCACCATGCATGATCCCAGGCTAGCAATGTAACTAAGCTTTCTTCTGTGTTGCAAACTATCTACACCTTGCTTGCTATACAGTCAAACTTGTACATCATAAGCTTTTTCACTTAGGGATCAGTCTACACTTCTGTAACAAATTAGTATTCTCCACTGGCGGTGCCATCATTTTCTCCCTTTAGTACATTAAACTACAGATGGAAGCTTAGTTCGATTTGAGTTCTGCTCTACCCTTAGCTATTATCAGTTCTAGAGATTATTTTTGTAGATGAAACCTCATTTCATGAGGAAAAGATGCAAAAAAACCCCACCAAAATACACAGAACAAAACAAACAAAAAAAAATCCCTAAGTCCAGAAAATTTGATGAAAAGTATCTAAAGTCATTACAGAAGATTATACATAAAATACTGAGTGATGTCCATATTATCAAGGTTCTTACAAGGCCAGCAGTCAACCACCAAGTGTTGCTGCATATGAAGCATTCTGACACACAAACGCTTGTCTAAGACTGGTGTAAATGGTACCACACTGAAGCAGTCTCTCCCTCTAAAAGGGATCCTGCCAGGATGCTGAGGTATTTCAAAATTTCAAGAAGTGAGACAACAATTAATCAATACAAGCCATCAGGAATCCACTCAGCAGTGGGCTCACACTCTGGCTTTTGGTTATGCATCAAGTACAGTTATTTGGACAGAGCATATTACAAATCATAGAATCACAGAATCATAGAGTTGGAAGGGACCTTCAAAGGCCATCTAGTCCAACCTCCCTGCAGTAAGCAGGGAAATTTCTGCACTAGATCAAGTTACTCAGGAGGCTAATCAAGCCTGGCTTTGAATGTATGCAGAGATGTGGCCTCCACCACCTCTCTGGGCAACCTATTTCAGTGCCTCACCAGGCACCACTACTGTTTGCAAATCCCCTCTTCTAGAAAAAGCCTAGCAAAACTAATTCTAAAATCCTGGGTAAATTACAACAGCAGAGTGTGTGCAGTAATTGCACAGCACTAAAGAACAGACTGTCGAGCAGTCTTCACTTATGCTGCTCACTAAAGCTTCCCAAAATCATCTTCAGAGTTTAAGAAAATTAGTCTGCTGAAGTAATGGTACTTCAGATCAAAACCCCATATAATATATCATTATCACAGATTACATCTGAGATCTCAAAACAGTTAAAAAATATATATAAAAGTAGGCGATTTTTCTTTTAAAAATTACACATGTCAGGAAAAAAGTCTCCGCAGGGTTGAAGGAAATGAATACTTGGGTACAGGCTTTGTTCTCCTGTCAGATATTTCCCAGAATAGCAGATATTTCCCAGGAACAAAGGCTTCATAACCTACAGCATTTTCGTTTTTTCTGTTATTATAAACCAAAACACCAGTAAGAAGAAACACTGTATCAGAGAAGCACTTAAATACGTCATATCCCAGGATGTAGAATATACTCCTGCTGCAATTGTTGATGCAATAAATAAATTAAATAAAAAAACTAATAAGTGATGCCATCGCTGAATCCTCTGACATTGTAAGAGGAGAAAACTCTGCTGATAAAGCTCCATCTATTTCCTCCACAAAAACACTTGATAGTGTTGATTACAGCTTCACGGGACTGTGTTCTTGTTTAGTAACTCCATTACTCTCTTAATCCCACCTTGCTACAAACCTCTCTGGGCTTTTATGATAGAGTTTGGGATGTCCAACAGTCACTGAACAGTTCAACTGGAAGTGATCTCTGAAAATCAGGTAGCCATATTCCCTGTTCAAAGCAAGGTGTTCTGGTTTGAGGTAAGACAATCAATTTTCTGGTCAGTGTTTTTTCTCGATAGCCAATTCTGTTCTAACTAACTTAACTCTCTGAAATTAATTGCATGTTTTCAAACTGTAGTCCACACCCAGAGTAATAACACCTGATTATTTCTAATTAATGCTAAGGAGTGATATGCAGAGAGGATCTTGCTTGTATACTGCTATAAGAATCAAGGTCAGCTAACTGTTATTTGCCCTGTCAGAGGAACAGAAGCAGAATTGCATAGAGGGGTCTCACCTGCAGGGAGGAGCGGACACGACAAACTGATCAAACAGGAAAATTCCATCCCATCTGCCCTATACTCAGAACAAAAGCTGAGGGATCAAAGGGTCATTTCTTCAACAGCCTGCATCCAAGGAGAACTCTGACTGATCATTTGCCTTTGATTCCAATCCATGTGTTCCTGACTCCAGATCCAGAATCCAGTTCCCATCTGTCACTCAGTCCAGCCTGGGACTTCTCCAGTGCCTGCTAGTGATGTGATCATCATTCTGGAAGCTTAATACAGTTTTGTATTTCTAGTATATATTTCATTATTTTCTTTTTTATTACTTCATTAATATTTTAATTAAAGTAGCTTAGTTTCTCTAAAGTTCCTTTTTCTCTCTCCCTCCTCCCATTTGAGAGAGAGGAGGGGAAGAGCATCTGTTCTTTTCAGTAGCCAGTACAGTCCAACACAAAGCTAATGTGAAAGTAATATTGAGCTGCTCAGCACCTTGTCCCGTTGAGCTCTGCCCACATCCTACAGACCTTCAATTCAGTAGTGACCAGTCCTCTGAGAGCCAGGAAATACAGAGAAGGCATCACTAGTGCCACTGTAAAAACTGAGTTTGCTGAAGCTGCCAAAAGCCACCAAGATATTTTCAGATATCCGCATGACCTTCAGAGGGTGGGAGGTTTCATTACTGCTAGCTAGCAAAGCTGGGAAATCAGTGTGAACTGACAAGGTGCCAGTGGAAAAAAGCTGGGTGCGTATCATATGATGAAGACGTATGAGTGTTAGCAAAAGATGGTGATAAATACTTTGCTCTGGCTCAATTGTTTTGCTACAGGGAGCTACCTACAAGTAAATGGTATATAAGGATGGGTTGAGTGTTGATGGGAGGTGTGAAGGCACAACATTTAACAGCACTAAGGAATTGTAAAATTTGTCCATGCAATGCTGCCATAAAGCAGCCTCAGAATTTTAATGGCTTATAGGGTGGTTTTTGAGAACTCAAGTAGTACCAAACCAAAGAAGGTTTGAAGATGTCCTACAAGCATTTTTTTCTTGTGTAATCTGCACTCTCTATTGGTATCTGATCTTCCTGGCAGTGTCCCAGCAGAAGGCATCTACATGCAACCTGATTGCAGCAAGGAGAAACTTGCAGTTAGGATCAAGTCCATGCGCTGGACTTCATGGATTCACCAATTAATCGTGAGGTCCCCTTAGACTATGGTTCACATAAGGGAATAAAAGGAGATGTTCAGCTCTATGGAAAAAGCAGCTTATTCCCTTCACTCTTTTTACTCCCTCTCCAGATTGAACAAAATAGGGAGAGATCACAGATGACAATTCCTACAGGCATGGGGCTCACTGATATCCAGCTTGCTCATAGATGGGGGCAGAGGGATAAATATCCCTCATCCCAAAATATCCCTGCTGTCTTCCAACTGCCATTATGCTTTCCAGGATACCATTCTGACCCATCACTCTCCCTTCCAGTTTCCACTGGAGCTCTTAAGGTTCTTTTCCACAACCCAACCAACCTCTTTTCTACTTGCTCCTCACAGAAATCATTAAAAATCTAGCTGATTTGTTTATTTTTACTCCAAATACTTCCTGAAAGGCTCTACCATATTCAAAGAACATTTCATATGTATAATTGTATTTAAAATATGTATTTTCAATTAAATAACAGCAAATTCTTTGAAATCTGAGTCCTCAGGAAGATATACTCTAATCCCTTGCCTGTAGTAACTCTTTGATTTTCATCAAAGGTAGATTCTGAAAACACCACAGCTAGCTTTAATTCAGATTTTGAGTCACTCAATAGCTTTGGAAACAGTAACATTTTGGCAAGGACTTTGGCACAAAAGATTTCACTTGCTTGATAAATGACATCCTACACTGCACAGTGCATTACATTCAGCCTCCCTAAGTGAGAGGTAGAGTCTAGTCAAAAGTGGAAAAAATACTGAAAAACTGAGT